>VXBB01014393.1:272503-355410 GCA_013399915.1 Illadopsis cleaveri
AAAAAAAAAAAAAAAAAAAAAAAGACCCACACAAAAATCAAAAGTACCAAACTTTCAGGTGAAAATGGGGTTTGCTTTGTTTGTTTAATTTCTACACTTCATGTGAAAAGAAACAAGAGCATGTTTGGTTGTGGAGAAGTTTGTGCAGTCCTACTTTAACAAGATTCCAACCCCTAACCCTTTTCCCTGCTGCAATGTCACATCTCTGTGGAAGCTACGTGGAAACTCCTTTAAAGAACATAAGAAGCAGGAGCCCATGCACCAGCTCACACCACTTTGAACTGATACACAGTAGTGGGCTGGTGTGAAAATATTAGACTGGGAAATGATGCTGGGTCCTGAAAATGCCTCCACCAGGAGGACAGCAGCCTCAGGCTGGAAAGCAAGCAGTCACCTCATCATCATGAAACCCACCTGGAGTCCTGAGTCCATGGACCTGTTGGAATAAGTCCAGAGGCGGCCACAAAGATAATCAGCGGGCTGAAGTGCCTCTCCTATGAAGACAGGCTGAGAGAGTTGGGACTGTTCAGCCTGGAGAAGAGAAGGCTCCGAGAAGACCTCAGAGCAACTTTCCAGTACCTAAAGGGGACCTATAAGAAAGACGATGACAAACTTTTTAGTAGGATATGTTGTGACAGAATAAGGACAATGGTTTAAAACTAAAGGAGGGTTGGTTTAGATTAGATATAAAGATTTTTTTTTTTTTTACAGTGGGAGTGGTAAAACACTGGAACATGTTGCCCAGAGAAGTTGTGGATACACTATCCCCGGAAATATTCAAGAACTCTGAGCAACCTGGTCTAGTTGAAGATGTCCCTGCTTATTGCAGGGAGGTTGGCCTGGATGACTTTTAAAGATGCCTTCCACCCCAAACTGTTCTGTGATTCTGTAATTCTATTTTATTATCCTGCTGATAGTACACAGTGATAGGTGTGATCAAGTTTATGTCATGTGTCATTTCTAATGGTGATTAAAATTAAAACTCAGAAATAAGTCAAAAGATGAAATTTTCAATGGCTGGGGAGAGATTACATCAAAGAAAACTGTACATGTGAAAAAAGTAGTTTGCTACACCAAAGCCTATCTAAAAATGGCAAATATCATTCAAAAAGATGGAGACCAAAATCAGACGTTGTTCCATATTTGCATATTTGCACTCTAGGTGCTGTGTTGAGGCACCTGATTCATGAACTTTGATCAGAGAATGAGATGTGACTTCACTGCATTCCGCTATTTTCCTTGGGTGACAACCACTCAGTGTAACTGTGCTTGAGGATCTTTTTGCTGGAAGGGATGTTTGCATTGAAAGCTCAAAAAGGTGTGAATAGCTGTAAACCACATTTCTAACTCACATGCTTTCAAGAGGTTTGGCCTATTCAGACCTGTTTAATTAAAATGCCCCTTTTCAGTCATCATCTCCAAGACAGTTGACACCAACATACTTTTTTTTAAAGCTTGATAAAATTTTCCACTTTTGCTTTGCATGACTTTTGATTTATTGTTAGTTTATTTCAACACTTTGAGGGATAGATCCCCACTGGCTTTAACTTGGTATTCAGAGAAGCTTCTTATTGTAGTAGAAATTAATTCAGTTTTATGTTTTCCAGAATCCAATTGGTTGATGGCAAAACTCAGCATAAAACTCACAGATATTTTGATTTCTCCACAGAGAACTAAGTTTATGGTCATGAAGGGCAATCAGCTGGCTGCTGTAAAAAGTCCTGTCATGTGAAAATACTGAGATTACAAAACTCAAGCCAGAAGAATTTGACCCTTATTGCTAAACCAGTAGGAGAATTTTTTTCATAGATTCTGTTTAGCCATGTTGCATATACTTTTAGAAAGTTTTCATGCTACCAGGCTTTTTTTAGTAGAAATTGTTGTAGGAAGTAATCTTTTAAACTAAATACTTAGCAAAAAAAACTACAGTAAGAAGCATTTCAGCCAGTGTAACTAAATCATTCAACCAGGACAAAGGAAATGTTCTTCTAATATTTAGGTAGAGAAAATTAATATAGATTGTCATTCCATTAATTACAGCTGCTCATATTTCCTTATAAACCCATCAAGAATGTCAGCAGTCCAAATTTCATAATTTCAAAGACCTAGAAGGAAAAATCTTACCCTAAAGTTAAATAAGACCTTCTAATAAAGCAACAAGAAGTGATGAAAATTAAAGACAAGTTACCTCTTAAAGATTTATTGAAAATGGTTTCATGAAATCAATAAAAAATTTCTCTACATGACTATTCTTCAAGTCTTGCAAAATTTTCCAAGACTGACCCCTACTGAGTGAATATAATTGGAGCCTTCTCCTTGGTATCTGTGACCAATGGATCAAAACCTCACTTTAATCAAGTTTGTTGCCCAAACCAGCCCAGGAATCCAACCACAGCACAGATAGAACAGATTTAATTGTAATTATCTGCTTGGTACTGGGAATAAGTGCTTCACATATTATTTATTCAATCTTCCAGACTGTTAAAAAAGATGCTGTAGAAAAGTAGGCCATATGACAATTCCCACAAAAAACTCAAACTCCCCATGTCAAAAACCTGTTGTCATTCATTCCTACTTTCACTTTAGAAACTTTTAACCACTTTCAGCCCATGTCACAATGTTCCCATCCCTACCACTTGGTATTGTTTTCCAAAGGCAATTTTGTGAAGCACATATCCTAATGTTTTCTTAACATTCAGAAATATGACCTCTGTCCTCTTCCTTTTGTCTGCTCTTTCTGCCATACAGCTGAGAACAACCAAAGTTGCTTCAACATAAGTTGCTGTGACACAGTTTGAAATAGTTACTTCCTACTTATGTAGTATTCTTTGCTACCAGTTTTCAGATTTTCTGTCCTAATACCTCCATCATTTTACTGGACAGGCAAATTACATTTGGTAGATGCTAAATGACCATATTTCTCTTTCCCTATGCTCACTCCCTCTGCCCTTTACAATGTAAACATACTCTATTTTATTGTAGGGACCAGTGGTCTGGCTTTGAAAACTACCTCTTAGTGGTTCAGTACATTCACAAATTTCTTTAAGGTGGAGTAAGTACTGCTGATCTGTGCATTTAATTTTCCCAGGTATTTACTTTACCTGCATTCATCAATAACCACACCAGCTATGATCTTCATTGCTTCTTAATTGCCCATACTCTTTTATTTCCCTTTAAACGGTAGATTCAAAAAAAGCAGCTTAGTGGTTCAGTCATATTAAAATCATAATTGATTTTGCCTCACTCCTCATTTATTAATGGACTTAGACTACCTTCTTGCTAATAAACCTCCCAGTAATGAGTTTAGTCCACAGAGGATACATTTCCACCTCAACAAACCACCAAGCAATTTAGGACAGTTGGTAGTCTCTGCTTAAGGCAGTCCGAAAACTGGAATAGAAATTTATGCAGGCCATAATTAAAGTACTTTCTGGGAGCTGTGTGGGGAGCTTACCGACATTCTTTGCACCGTGCCCATCTGTGGTCAGTGTAATTAATCCTTGACTCGCAATCCAATGAGAACTAATCCTCACTGACAATTTTTTATAAAGATAAGGCCTCAAACACTTATGCAGTGATCAGACTCTGGTTATTTTCTTTCTTTAAACAGAAAAGGCATGTGAAGGTGATGAGGACAGATCTTTTTGGAGCTTGCTCAGCGCTGGGGAAGGCATGCAGACAGCAGAAAAGCCATTTGCTGGGATAACAGCTGTTCCAGATGTGCAAAAAGCCCAACATGCATGGAAATATAAGAAGCAGAACTTTGCCAGTGCACAGTTGCAAGAAGATGACCTCATGGGAGTAAAATATAAGTTGTTTCTACTGGAATTACTTAATTGAAAGCACAATTATGCATTTGAGGGAAGGAAGGTCATTGGGCTGAGGGATAATACACTGCGAGACAAGCTGAAACTGTGAGATTGAGAAGGTTTAATCATGTTGTCTGTGTTTAATGACAAACCCCTGTGACCTCCTTCCCATCTGGGGCACTAAGATTTTAGAAGCAAGAAACTTATTTATCCAGCTCCTTAAAAACTGGAGTCATGGTACGGGATGGGGGCTCTCATAAATTTAAGCTTGTAGTGCTGCCCAGCAAGAAACTCCTGTAATGATGCAATTTTCTCCTTTCTTCACACAGGATTACTTAGAGATAAAGAGAAAGAAGACAGTGAGGTAAGTCTTCCTCCCTGCTGCTCTATGGGAGCAGTATAGCAGATCTTTTCCTGACTGATAGGATTCTGAGGGGAAGAAAATGGGCTAAACTGGGGGAGAGGAGAGTCCTGCTGGGAGCCATCTCATCAGAGACTGTTGGCTGGGAGTGAGACACACTCTGTTTTCTACCTCACAGGGAGAGTGAGGCTGAGGTCTTGCCTTTTCAATTTGCTAATACTTAACAATACTTTGCAAAGTAAAATAGCACCTATTACAAAAAGGAGAAGCAGGTCTAGAAAGAGTAACACTTTCATGGAAGTTACTTACTTTCTTCTGGACCTCTTCTTTTGGGATCTTTGGATTTTGGAGGTATAATTGGTATTTTTGGTGCACTCTGGGAAGGACAGGGAATATTTCTCTTCCTGCCATTTTCCTACAGTTTCCCCCATTTTCACACACATAAATACAAATGCTAAAGAGAGATCAGTTCAAGACTTTACATTCCCCTATATGCAAGTAACCTACATACAGTTTTATTCATGGTATTTTGTCACCAATAATTAACATGGACACACACACTAAAATGCTGGTGCTGACCAATCAGAATAACAGCAAACTGAACTTCTTCTGCAAGATAAAGAATTCTTCTAAGAATTTGAGAGAGGTTTCAGGGAGAGAACACGAGAGTGTAGCTTTTCTAAAGGCATTTTTAGTTGTCATTAAACACAGTCAGGGTTTCCAAAGCTAAAATACATGCTAACACGTTCCAAAACACTTCTAATAGAATATTTTTTCAGTACCTCAGTACAGCAAATAATGCAAAGCCAAAATTCCCCAGACAATGCACAGAACATTAGAGAATTAGTTTAACATTCTTACAACCCTGCAATTTTATTTAAACAAATTCTTCCCTACCCAATTCCCTGCAGAGAAGTATTGTACCCTTTTGTTGATTGTAGTGGACATATTGCAGATCTCTGATTACCTTCCCAAAGGACCACCCACAACAAGAAGTGTTTTGTGTTGCAAGCACAGCTTAGTTCATTCCCTCCTAGTCACCTTCTTTTTTCTTTTCTTCATGTTTTTTCTTTTTTTTTTCCCCTCAATTTTAGTTTTCTTAGCATTCTTATAGGCTGTGGATGAACTGACAGACTAGCCTGCCATCTGTTCTTTCATGACATGGTGCAACCTAATCAATTATCCCCAAACCACTTTGGAGTAAATAACGTGTCTACAATAATAATAATTAGTCAGTTGAAAAGAAAACAGCATCATGCAACTCCTGGTGGGAATTAGGTAGATTTCAGAACACAGGATTTTATTAACTGAGATTTTTAGGCCAGGATAAGACAACTTTGGAAGGAAAAAAAAATCACTTTCAGTAATTTATTCTGAAACATGAGTACAAGACAGCATCCCTAGACTTTGGACACCTTTGACCCTTCATAACCAATGATGCCAAATTCAAGTAAATGTGCCACTCAAGAGTTTCTAAGATTTTGCTATTAATATATATGTTAGAATAAGCCTAAGCACTTGTATTACTATAGGAACTATATTAAAATTATAAGAAGTATTTAAAAAATCACCCAATGACAAGCAGATGACATTATTATAGTCTTACATTCCTCAAACACAAGGAGAAAATTGCACTATTACAGGACTTTCTTGCTAGACAGCACTACAAGCTTAGATTTATTAGAACCCACATCCCATGCCATGAGGCCTGACATCTTCAGAGAGAGATTTGTCTTCAGCAACCATTACAAGTAAAAATCCTGAGCAAGAGGATTACATGACACATGCACCCAGAGGTGAAGGACAGGCAAAAAGCAGAAACACAAACTGCTACAGACAGAAAACAGGTTTGCAATAAGTAAAAAGACTTCAGAATTTCAGGAAGATTGCAATTAATATCAGTGGATACCATGATCCCACAAAGCCATTCCTTATGAAGTTAATCTGAACATCGTTTTTCACAATGCAACAGTTTGTTATTTTAACTCTATGACATTGATTTTGACAGAATACCCTAGAAACTATTCTACTTAATCAATTGATGGATATTCAAAATACATCTTAGCACTTGAGTGCTTAGCACATTCTCAGTATTTTCACTTTTGCAACATGATGGAAGCAATAGATAAATCAGAACAATTCACTGTTCTAGTGAGCTAATCAGCAAATTGCCAACTAAATTTTCAGTCAAGGAATCAGTGCAATCTCAGTGAACAGAGCACACTGATTGATTAGAAGGAAGAATTTCCTCATTACTGTCTTTACTTTGAATATTAAAGTATTCATATTGTGTACATTCTGTGGGTTGTGGCCTGAAAGAAGACATCATGTGTAGCTGTGCTACCAAATGATATTTCTTTCATGTTTTTAAGTATTGAGGGCATGGCAATATGTAAAATAACTCCAAGTTGGCAAGTGCTGTCCCAGATGTTTTCTAAATGGTCAAAACTTCTCATCCTTGAACCAGGTTCCTTTAACCTTCCTGTGGAAAACCAATCCAATTTTACCAGCCATATAAATCTGGACATTTTACCCAAAACTGCCTACTCAGCTTGAGTATCTCCTGCAAAGTAAGAAACAAGAAGAATTGTAGAAAATGTCATAGAGACTTTGACATATATAAATATCAGACCATCTACCATAGCATATCATAGTCTCAGTAACCCTAAATGAGAATACTGAACACATTGGAGATGTCTGTATGCTCTCATGCTGCCTTGTCTACCAAGGAAATTATCCATAAAATATAACACACGGCAGCAAAGAATCTCACACTTTGTGATGCAGTCCTTCACAGGCTGGATTTTGTCTGTTTTTACACGTAGATAGTGAGGCGTGAAGCAGACTCAAACTCACTCACCTGTGGCCTTGTTTCAGCTCCTCAGAAGATAAACAATTAGGTGGGATCATGGAGAGAGAGCACGAAGAGAAGTCCCTGCCATGATGCAGGCCAGTGAAGATAAAGCAATGAACCACAGATGATCTTCATTGGTCCCTCCCTGACTGCTCCGCTGTGATTTCTGTGACATCTATGTACCAACATATTTGCCTGTTTAGGTTCTCATACCACTCCTCCTCCTGCATAAGCCAACTGCTTCTGGCATCCTGACAATTATGTTTCACTTCCAATTTTCTAGGTCCTTCAAAAGAGCATTCACCTTTCTGTTGCAGCTGCTGACCTCTTGCTTCTGCCTGTTTCTCCATGTTTTACCATCCACTTCAGAAAGGGGCTAGCAATTATGTGCCTGATGTTTCCCTAACCTTGACCACCTTGAAATGTGATTTTGTGATTTTTGTTGAAATGTAGGACATGGATCCCTTGCAGGCTTTTACAAACATGAGAGTTCCCATGTGTCATTGACACTGATGAATTGCTAGATCACTACAGAACAACTTGGAAATGGCAACGGAGCTGGCTCCACTGCAGCTAACTTGAGCTCCTGAGAGGGACCAGAGGGGTTTTTTGATTCTTTTTATTACGTGATATCAATTAAGCATTTAACAAGTTACAATAAAAAGCAACTTTCCAATGGAATTTTTAATGCAATGAAAACAAATTACCTTCAAGATGGTTATCATTTGGAATCTTGAAGAGAATGAAAATAAGGCAAATGCCAACACATATTCATCCAGATTGCCCATAACAACTTGCCAGGCATCCCTGTTTCAAATCAAGTAAATCTGTGCAGCTTCTCTTTGACAGCAACACAAAATCCCTTGTGAAATGCATTGAATGGCACAGCTGAGGCAGAATGTTAGCAGAAGATACTGCGCCAAGCAGCTTTTGTTTTGAAGTGGGTACTTCTGTTATGCAATCCTCTTAGAATTTGCTTCTTTCAAAGAATGAAAGACAAAAAAAAGAAGCCTCAGAAAACAAAAACCACAAATCCCATACATTTCTCAACTCTGATATTTCTCTACTTGGACACAGTCTATTCAAAGCAATTCCAAAATTCTGGCATTGGCACAGACTATATTTGTAGCATTCAGCTTGAGTAAAGGACCAAACAGGGCATGATGGCTGGAATGAAGGTGTTTAGTGGAACGGAGAGGCTTCAACTCTCAACAAAAATGATGCTCATAAACAGAAAATAGAAGTGGAATTCACTAATATCAACAATGCACTAATTAGGCACATGAGCAACTTTAAAAACTCCCTTTAATTCTGATCCTTTCTGAGACTTTCTGTAGTCACAAGTAAAATGAGACTATGGACAGAACTTTCTTAATATGAAAACATTCATTTATAAGCTTAAGATCTTGTCCATGTAATTTTGCATATATCCAAGAAAAGAAAACCTAAACTCAATATTGAAAACTTCTGAGCCCTTCATCAAAGACTCACTTGAGCAACAGGTATGAGGGAGAGTGCAGGCGGTTAACTCCATGTATCATTTATCACACAAAAGCCAGTCACAAATGCACTCGCAGGCTGTGGAGATGAGTAACATACTTTGCCCTTTCTCTGCTTCTTTGCCCTTGGGAGAAGTGGGGAAGGAGGCACACAGTGGAGAGAAGATTAAGTGTGGACTGTTTCCCATCCATGAGGCACACCAAGCAAAACAGAGCATGTGTGAAGGCAAAGCATTGCTCTGAAGAGCAATCTGGGCTCTGCAGGCCACTTGTTCTGCAGGGAGAAACTGTCCCTCGCTGAGCTCTCCCACATTTGTACAACATCTGACACTACACTTTTGCGACCTCACTCTGCACGTTTTCTCACCAGTGTACACCATGTTACAAGCACCATTCCTCCTCCCTCAAACAAGAGGATCCTTTCATTTCACTAAGGCACTTTGTCATGGCTACAGATTCCTGCTGCTTGTTTCTGGTGTGATGTCCATGTGCACAGCACTTCTAGAGATGTGTTGCTGTCTTTGAAGTACAAGCAGAGAATTGTCATCTTTGCCCTCTCCTATGACCAATGTTGCCTCTACACTGCACATTTTTTGGAGATTACTTCTTTTCTTGTTCCCTCTGTTCTCTGCAGAGTGTATCCAACATGTCACAGGGCAAGAATACACTTGGTGCTTCCCCAAGACATATTAGCAACTTTAGTATCTTTCATCTTCTCTGACCTTTTCCATGATGTTCTCAGAACCTCAGAAAGTCTCGTGACAATATGGGACAAAACCCTCCAGTGCTCCGTGCACATATGTGGGGTTTCTCTTGTGTTGCACTCATGTTCAGTTAGATGTTCTTCAGCCTTTGATCTTCTTTAATCAGAAGAAGGAAGGAGGCTAAGGAAGGAGAATATGAGTTTTCTTTCATGCTTGTTCTAATTCTTAGGTCCAATAAAGAGAACAGAACAAGGATGCTCAGGGAATTAAGTGCAAGACAATCAAAGAAATGACTGAGAGAAGTCTGCACCCTGCCAGCTATCCTGAGCTTTGCCCGTCACTCATGTGGCTAAGCTTTGGGGAAGGAGGGCTTCTCTGTTAACAGGGGTTAGTGTCTTTACTTCCCCACCCCCTCTCTACCACCTCATGCTCATCTTTATTAGCTTTTTCACACTACACAGTGCTCTCATCGATTACAAGGGCCAGCACAAAGCAGCCTAATGATGGGTCAGTCTTAATGAGAAAAGCGGCTGCTCTTGAAGTGGTGTGCCTTCGTCCTGCCCCCTGCCGAGTCCTGGCATGCAGAGCTTTGCCTCCTTTTAGAGAGCAGAGCCATGGAAAATCAACAGTGAGCAGCCTGGTGCCTCTGAACAGAAAGGGCCATGTGCATGGCTATTTAGTGCTGTGAAAGAGAGAGCATTTGCACAAACGGGAGTGAACATAAGGAGGCCTTCAGAGAAGAATGAGGCCTTGGCAAATTTATAGACTCCCCTGAAAGAAAGTGATTACAGATCATTATCCAATTGAGGCAGATTGATGGGTTAGGGTCAAAGTAATACTGCAGAGCTCACTGGAGGGACAATGCCTGCTTGTCAGTTCTGTCCGGGAAAAGAAAGGGAAGGGAAACTACCACACAGAGAGAAAAGGCTTAAGCTTTTCCAGCCTCTATCTGAAAAATCGTTTCTTATCTTGAACATGTGTCCTTAAAAAAAAAAAGGAAAAAACAAACCTCGAAATTGAAATTGCAGGACCATATCACTGAGTTAAAATTGAGCACTCAGAACTGTGAAATAATTGTGCGAATAGTGTGCAAAGAGCACACACCCAAAGCCTTGTGATCAGTACTCTCAAAAATCACGAGTACTAGCACTGGTAAAGGACAAATTGCATCTTTGTTTCATTTACATTAAAAAACCCAAAGAGATCTTCTAAAATAAATGTGTATATTTTTTTAATTTTTGTGAAAGAAGGAGGTTTTGTTAACAGCTATGGTTGAAAAGATTTGAAACTCTGTAACATCTGGTCAGGCAAAACTCAGCAAGACTGACATTGAATAAAACAAGAATAAATGTGTTTCTATTGTTTCTTCTGTGTTAATTTTTAGAGTGTTTAAAAGTGCTTTGCATTCATGCACTTTTCAAATAGCCGTAGAAATGGGAACAGCATGGCCCAAAAAGCAGCTCACAGCATTTATTGTGTATTTGCCTCACATTTTCCAATATGATTTTGGAATGTAAAGAATTTGAGAAAAGAGAGAAGACAATGCACGCATGAGAGATTTGATTTGTTTAATTGTGTTTATTTATTAACTTCTCTGTTGTTCCCCATGTCTCAGAAGCAGAGCACCACACACACTTTAATAGACATGTCCCCATGTCCCCATGGATAGGAGGGTAACATTAGCTTGGTTTCAAGTAAAGGTCAGTATGGCAGTTTGGCCTTGGGGCCATTGTCTTGAGAGTTTAGCAAGGATTCCCTCAAGTTCCATTACAAAACCTCCACAGACATGAAAGTTATAGCCCCAACACTCTGGGGCTCTGGTGTCTTTCCTGGAAAGTCATGTCCACTTAGAGAGGGTGTTCAGACACAAAAGGACCTGTCCTGACTCAGAGTCCATTGGAGAGAACACACCAATTGGTTTCACATTAGAGTCACCTGAAAAATCTGTAGGAATATCAGGTACAGGTACTGGTACCCTAGCTCCCATCTGTTGCAGTGACAGAAATTACCTGTCCTGCAGCCATTAGATAAATTCTGGCTCAGCTTTGCAAATAAGTCTGAGTCCACTCCAACTTGCTAGTTCTCACTTAAAGCAGTAAGGATAACAAACAAAATAAAAGCTTTGCTGGTGTCATACTCACCTGCAAGATGTAAAGGTGTTAAAAGCATCAGGAGAGACTCAAAGACTCTCACTTCATGCAGTACCTCTGGCATTCATGTGGGTTTTTATATTTATTTAGTAGCAACCCAGCTGCAGCATGATCATGTGCCTGCTAGAGAGTACTCCTATAGAGAGTTCTCTGATATTTTTGCTGAAAGGAAAGAGTTGGTTCACTAAATTACTTTTTTTTGTGGAAGTTCCCTCAGACTCTTGGCACCACCATTTTTATCTTCTCTCTTATGATTCTCAAAATTACTGAATATTCAGTGTAACTGACAGCTCTTCTCCACTGCCCTGAGATGGTTTGTCATCTCATATTCTATCTATAAACCAAAAAGGACCCAAATGACATTCATCCCAGAAAAATTCTAGGAAGAGCCATGGGGTGTCTGTGCAATGCCATTACACATAAGACATCTTCCCCCACCTTGGTGTCAGTAAAACCAGAATTATGTTACATGGTAAAAAAAAAAAAAAAAAATAAAAAAAATAAAAAAAAAAAAAAAATCTGTGATTGATTTCCTACCTTACTCTGTTGGCTAGGCTGGAGTTTCAACTTGTACATGTATTCCCTGAACTAAGTTTAGCTCTTTGACTCTTTTCCCATTTTCCTCATTCATCATTCTGTTACTAGGTGTGGCATGGGCTCCTCCATGCCACACATTCTGGAATTTCTCAGCAATGATGGAGTTGTTGTTGAGACAGGATACCACTGATGTCTTTTCCTGGTCTTAAAAAATTGAGAGCCAGATATGGTTAAACAATAGGAGGTTTTACCTGGGTGTTTCAATAAGGATTCTGATTGGTGCACCGCTTCTCCAAGGTAGAATGCTCCACAATGCACCTTGGCCAAGTGTGCACCAATAAGGATCCTTATTAAAATACCCAGGTAAAACTCCTTCTCCCTTAACCCTGTCTGGCTCTCAATTTTCTAAGACCAGGAAAAGGAATCACCACCTATAAGATAACACATATTGTGATATCTTTTGTCTTGTCTTTGCTTCCAACTTTTTTCTGTTTTAGACTTAACAGTATTCTTTTTTGCTGTTCATGGTTTAGACACAACTTGTATCTACTCTTCCTGAAGTTTGCTTGCATTTGTTTCCACTTGCTTCCTCTAGTTTGGCAGGAGATGTGCATATGTGCCGGACTCAATATGTTTTCAGAGATAATCTGCTTTTTACTACCAGTAAGAATAACCTTGAGTACATATTGCACTGTCACAGCACATTTTCTATACTAATCAGAAAGTAGAACTGGTGCATTGGAAAAGCAGCCCATATTTTTAAAGGCAAATTCATAAACCCTGCTTTTATGAACAGAGAAAGCTGAGGGGCGGGGGTGGGGGATATCACAGGAAAACAGATGTGTGCTTATGATCCAAACTCTCTGTCCTACCAACATCATGTTATGTTGGAGCTGATCCATGGAGAAGTCTCCCTGTAAATGGAGGCTGGGTGCTGAAATGTCCATACTATTTCAGTGAACTCAGCGTGAGCAAACCGAGTGGAACACAGCACAGAACAAGGTCAAAGGAGCGAAATGGCTGCTCCCTTCCACTCCAATCAAGAAAGCCATCAGCTATTCAGGGAAAGGAAAAAACAACCCCACAACAAAAACCAAAGCACAAATGCTAGAATCACTCAGCTGGGAATCAGGAAGGGGAAAAAAAGGGCATTTCTCTTAAGGACACTTTCCATTCTATTTATAGCTATAGTTTGTATGGCACTTAACGCTTGACCCACAGGGTTCATAGGTAAGAAATGCACAGATGTGTGTATTCTAAGTTATATTTCATCCATATGTGCAAAATAGTCACAGGAGAGCTAAAGAAAACTACACACTTGGGGTAGCAACTTTCCTAGCCCAGGAACATCTGATTCATGCTAAACTATCCTAGGGCAAATCTTGAGTTTCAGTGATGATTCTGTTTGAGTAAAAACAAAGCAAAATCCTGAGACATCTAGCATTAGTGGAAACTTTGTGACAAACTTCATAGGATCCAGGAGTTTAGCATGGAGTAAGCTTTGCTCTTTAATATATTTTTTGTACAATGTTTAGAATACTGTAGTGGCAAAGAAGGTGCAAACTTCCCTCAAAAATGATGTACATACATCCTCCCAGTGTGAAAAGGGTGAGAGGAGAATCAGGTCTGCTTCAAATGTTGATGTTCTGGGAGAGTTTCCTTATTTTTAAGTTCTTGAGTCAAAGGGAAATTTAAAAAAAAAAGGCCTAACTTTCTGCCTAATATTGCTTCCTCTGTTTTCTTTTTATTTTTTAACTAGTTTTTATTGCTGTTGTTTAAGGTATTGGCTAGGTATTTTTTAGAGAAGGGAGGCACCTTGTCTGTGTGGGTGAATTGGACTCATTAAACATGTTTCTGCCTGCTGAGTCTTATTGCAATGGCTTACTGTGTTCTTCCTGTTGATACAGCACCTCCTCTACACAGAGCTGGCAGAGTACTGACAACAATTTCAGATACATAATTTGTTTAAGAACAAATGCCAAAATTGGGCTGTAGTATCCATTATGAGTTTCTCAATTCTGCCTACAAACAACTTGAACTACAAAATAACTTTGGGTTTAGTGCCTTTCTTCCTAGGGAAGATCATCTCCCTTGAGCTCTCAGGTGAAGAGACCCTTAGGGATGTTGGCATAGCAGGTGCCTATACTTGTTGTGTAAATGGAGATTCCTACATAGAGCAAATCTCCCTGAACATCTGCTGAAGTCTCCTCTTCACCAACAGAGCAGTGCTACTCCTTCAGAGTTGTATGGGTCTACTGTCTTTGATTTATCAGAAGATGTATCCTGGTGTTCCGTTACTTATGGGTAGCAACATTTTTGGAGCCATAAAGCCTAAGAACATGAGTAACATAGATAGATAGTATATAATTCCTATTTGGAACGACATAAACAAGTACAGTATTTTAGGAAATATTGACCAAATTAAATGTATAACCCTTCTATAAAACTTACTTTATAAAACCAGGAGTAAAGGGACGTTTAATTTTACCAGTTAAGTAAAAAGGTCTAAAAAATGCTGTCACATTCCCTATTATTTTTCCATCCCTAAAGACATGCTTGGCCACTGAAATCGTGACTTAATGCCCAACAAAAGATGAAGAACCTCTCTGCCCCAGGTCATTTCCTCCAATCAAACCCAGGTTTATAATGGGGTTGGAATTTGTTACCACATGCCTGCTCTTTACAGGCCTGTGTAAAGGACAAGGTGGACAAACTGTAGCAGCCAGACAGGCTGTAACATCTTAAGAAAAATACCAAAGAAGCAGATTCAGCAAAAGAGGTCTGAACACGAAGGATTAATTATATCCTGTACCCTTCCAAGTGGTCCTGCCCTATTGAGACTCAGAAAAATGAGTGATGAAGACATTGAATTCTGCACTTTTGAGCATGTGAAAACTATTCTGTGACTAAAACAAGGGTCATGCATTTTCAAAGTTAGTTCAATTAAGCAAAACGTCAGTCCCAGTTCCTTGGACCCACCAATTAAACTGCCGCCAAAAATGTTGCCCATTTGCCCCACAGAGGACTGAGTGTATTTATAGTCCCCAAATGCCTATGGTCTAATCAAAACTGTCACATAACAAGAAGCCAGCCAAGAAACTCAGACAGTTTGGTTAATGAGACAAAGAGCAGCTTCGTATTCATTGCCTTCTAAACAAAGATCTGAGGAAAGGGTATGGACTGGTGGGGCAGAGAGACTACAAGTACAGCAGGCCCAAAGAGAAGGGTACAAGCAGACAGTCAATTAGGCAATGCATCCAAGCCTGATCTGAAGGCTGATGGCAAACAGAGCAGCCATTCATGCACTGTGACATGCAGGTCAATAGAAGTAATCACATGCTCACCGGGAACTTGCGGATGTGGCCGCGAAACAGCACGTGGCAACATATGATGAAACTCAACTCCTGATCACTACCTACAGTGACAAAATGAAAAACATCTTTGATTTTTTTTCCCATTAGAAAACAACAACTGTATTCTTTTTAAAATTAAAAATACTTTCCCCCCCTCCACTGAATAATTATCAGTAATTTTAAAGATCTCTCCATGTATTGTGCTCCGTAATGGAGTTGTTTCTCATTTTGATTATCTGAAAATTTTTATCTTCCAAGAAAATATATCAAGCTCCTCCATGGAAACCATGGATGTTAGCTATTCTTAAGCACAAGACAAATGCATTCTCTGTTTCAAGGCACACATTGATCAAAAGAAAAGCTAGAAAATAATTTTCCTTCCCATTGGGTGCTACTTTCTGTTTGGCTAGATGCATTATCCTGTTTGCATTCTCTGTTTCTGAAGCATCTACTAGCAGTAACTGTCAGAAATAGGATAATTACCATGGTCAACCAGTAGTTTTAGCTGGTGGATCCAGTGTTCTGAGCAAATTTCAGACGTTGCTTTCACTAACTCAAGCAACACATGCCAGCAAGCACAGCAAAAGCGTTTGGCTTCTGTTTTCTACAAGGACAAGATCAAGCCTATCTACAACAAATCAGAAAGACACAAAATGGAAGAAATCCAGGCTAAAGGTTTTCCAACAAATAATTATGCTATGGGCTCCAACAAGGGCTTGTATCTTTTTCTTTGAGAGCTGAGTTAAGCCATTCAGCTCACTAGCAAGTTTGGGCAAAGAGGTTGCTCACAGGCCAAGACCTAAGTTAGCACTCTGCTGGCAGGGTTTTGGAAGCATTCATAATGTTGGCAGGGCAAGGAGCTGTTGAGTTGTACCATTGTCTTTAGGAGGTGAGGTAGAAAAGGATTTTTTCACCGGTCCCTTTTTTCAGGTGTCTAGTGAGATTTTGATGCCAAGAGACAAAGCAAAGAAAATTAGATGAAACACCAGCATGAAGCATCAATTTTAAGTGGGAAAGTTGTTCTCAGATATTTGTGTTTCCTCGCAATATCTTGGAGGGAAGGCAACCAAAACTCCAATATGGCCCAAGAACTGTATTTTCTGCCAAAATTATATGAAAGCAAGAGTAAAAAACATGAGGAATACAAATAAGCTGGTTGGTTAAAAGTGGTCACAAAACAGTGTATTAACAGGAAAAGGGGCTGGGGATGGGGCAGGGGGGGGAAGAAGAGCAAAGACACAGTGTCACCTAAATTATTAAATCTGTGAAAACCTTGCGTTGCAAACAGTTCTGTTACATCTGCTTTGTAATCACCAAAGATTAAAAGGGCAACACAGCAAATTTTAGGATTGCTGGTACAAAAACTTCCTCAAATAAGGAATACAAGTAACTGTGCCTTTCATTTGAGTCTAGAGGAGCCCTCAAAAGCTATAAATAATTTGTGCAGACCTCTTATCGTCCTGAAATTCATGTGATTAGAAATCTGCTAGAACTAAGCTGCCAGAGGCAGCAGTCCCATTCCATACTGTTGGCCTGTATGTCTGATATGTGGCATTTTCCTAAATCCTGTCAGGGATAATTTGTCACATAATCATCTTTTAGATTATACTTTGAGACTGTGGTCTTTAGTACAAATATAAATATGCTTAAATTATTATGCTGCCCATTAGGAAGATGATCACTGTTATTGTACACAGGAAAATATTACCAGATAACCAAATACTTTCTAAACACCAGAGCAATGTATCGGGTGTGAACAGAAACACAAACCAGCCCAAAGGCTTAGACACAGTAGTGACTATGACCCAAAGAGATTTTGTCTCCTCTGCTTGTATTCAGGAAATCCAGGTTTGCTCTTCCACCTATGCAAGATCTAAAGATCTAATGGAAGGGCAATACACTTGAGTATCTGTGCCCCAAACTGGTCTTCAGGAAATATCCAGATAATCTAGTATTTTTCTTCTGAAGTCATAGGATACTCCTGAATGTTGTTATTTCCTTTAATGTAAAATGGTGAAGTCTTTCAATTACTTTTTTTTCAATACTTTCATACTCCTGCTCCAAATCAACTAATTCTTATTCAGTTTTGCATGTTGTCACATGTAGGTGGAATTTGTCTTGAATTAATCTGAAGCCTAAAGTCTTCTGATTTTCTTCTGTGAGAATAAATTAGCACGCTGGATTTTGGCATGGAAGAAAGTGCCCATCAGAAATGTTGTTCAATATCTCAACAGCAGAATAGTTCAAAGGCTAGCAACTTGAAAATTAGACCCTTATAGCAATGATAAGGAATTCACATATTCTATAGTGAATTATTTAATTTTACTTTATTGATAGACAAAATGTATTGGATTTCAGTAGTATGAACACATCGTGTGGCAACCAGGAGTAGGACACATTGATATTCCTCTGAAACGATTCTACAACATCTGTTTATAAACCTATTCCTGGATGATTTGGAAAACAGGGTCAACAATGAAGTGACTAAGATTGGGGTTGATACAAAGTGATCTGTGGTCATCAAACTGACTGTGAACAGCTGCAGAAGGATATCATGGCATTGGGTGCCTGGGTAAAAAAATGGCAGATGGAATGCTTTGGTGATAAGTCCAAAACAACGCATATGGGAAAAGCATATGCCACTGTATATAACAGTGCTGTGTCCGATCCTGCAGCTGCTTCTGGATAACCAACCTCTCAGGAAGTATGCGGGAGAGCTGCAACAGTAGGGACAAGAGCAGTACAGATGAATAGAAGCATGACATTGCTTCCTTATGAGTAGAGACTGAATAATCTAGGACATGTGAAAGAGAGACCTAAAATGTTAAAGGTCATAAAACCATGATTGTCATGAAGAAGATTATCATAGGTTATTTTCCTTTTAAGTTATGTGTATATATGTGTGTGCATATTATTTTCCATAAGCTAGGGACCACAACTGGTAGCATCAGGAATAAAGTTTAGAACAAATGGAAGTGCTTGTTCTCAAGAGACAAACTTTTATCAGTGGGCTGCTTGGGATGTCAAATGTATAAATGGGTTCAAAACATCCTTAGACACACTCATGAAGGAAAGGTCCATTGGGACATCTCAAACACAAAGACAGAAATACAACACCCAGCTCAGGAAGGTCACGTTTTCAGGCATGGAAGACCTTGCCAGAAAAAGCATGACTGTGTTTGCCCCGCTGACACCCTCACTCCCCAGACTCCTCTTACTGACCACATTGAGAGACTCTTGGGCTTATATTGCACCAGAGGGGAGAATCTGCATTATCATGCCCCTGAGGAACTCAGAATCATTCTAAAGTGAAATTAAAATGCTGGTTTTTTTTGGAGATCAACTCAGGATTTCTCATTGCATTGACAAATATTTGTTGTATTCACCACTTTTAATAATTGTATTTGTAGTTTAATCCTCTGTTTTAGTAAATATCCTCCCAAACACTCCAGGTCTTTGAATGCAAAACAAGCTATACACAAGTAAGCCAGGAGTGGACACGCTTGGCTGCCTGATTGTTTAATTAGAAACTGAAGCAAAAGGCATCCTGCCTCAGGGAGACAACCGGGCTGCAGATTGTGACACTGCCATAGCCTTGCTCTGTCTCTCTTTAGCCTTAAGCAAATCTGATCTTGGGCATCCTGACCCTGACTAATTGCATACTGTTTCCTATAATGCTGTGAAGCTCCTTCCACCCATTGCTGGACTATTAAGCTTCTCTGCTCTGTCTGGTAATTAAGCAGCAGAATGGTAAATTCTTTTTTGCTGCTGTTGTTTTGGGGTGGTTATTTTTGCATCCTTCTTCCCTCCTCCCCGATTCTTTTGTATACAAAGACCAGCTGAATGCTTAGTTTGTCATTGTATTACATTGTTGAGGGGCAAAGACGTCATATCACCTTTCAAAAGACAAGGAAAGTGATAAATGCAGTAACTTGAGAGACAAAGTGTCAGGACACTAATGAAAATCCCTAGTGACTAGACAGAAAGGAGGACTTCATTATAAGAGACTCTGTAAAAGAAGAAAACTTTTTCAGCCTATGCAAATGCCAAGTCTAAAGTACACTTGTTTAATGTAACAGCATATTTTTCTGTCAGGAACAAAAGTATAGGTGTTATAGGGAATCATTTGCAGGTAACTATATAGGCAAGTTCAAATGTCATCCATAAGATACATGAGTTACAAGTCTCTTCTAGTTCATATCTCAACATCTAGATTTACAGAAAAATACCATGGCCTAGATTAGAAGACCTGTTTTTCAGATTTTTTTTTTTTTTTAATAGGAAATGTGTGTGAGAATGACATGCATTTTTGATTTTTTAATGAAAATGGAGACCAAAATAATTCACTGGGTCATTTTATTGGTTTATTAGATAAAATTAAACAAAAAGACATTTTAAATTAATTATAACTAGCTTGCAAAATAACAAGTATATTGTATACGGGGAAAGTAGCTCCATCTGATGTGCACTAGCCAGTATGTATAACATGGTCATTATTAGTCCTGTCCCTTTGAAAATCATTTTATTGGAATGTATCAGTTAAACTAAAACACATGACCCTCCTTCTTGTGACATGAAAGAAACCACTGAAGAGAAGTGTCTTTTTTTTTCTCCCTTCTACTCATGTGAACTTTCTGGGAAAAAAGTAGCTTCAAGGATTTTTATCAGTGTCTGTGTAATGACAAGTGCATCACATGCATCCTGAACCATTAGCTGCCTACATCTGAAAGAATTTGCTCAACATTTAGGAATTCACTTAATGAAAGGCTGGCCTATTAAGCTCTGCTAGCTTTAGAAGTTGATTGAGCCTTTCTTTTCAACTTCCTGCATGGTTGTAAATGATGCTATGCAGTGCCCTCATGTGATCTATTCTAGACGACAAGTTTGCTTTGTAACACCAAAAGAATCCAAGTACCAGGTGATACATTTCTGATCAGAGATGCAACTATACAGTACAAGAGCCTTCTCAAATCTCTGTGTGAAATCACAAATTTAAAAAGCAGCAGCTCCAAAAAGCATCCATTTATATTCTGGGGAGGTAAAGAAACAACACTTCCTCATATATCCACATGACTTCTGAATCAATAATTAGATAAAACAGTAGAAAATCAGTAAAAGGCCAAGAGTCAGTGGATGATATTTCTTCTCTCACACTACTGAAACCAACAAAGACCAGGATTAGGTCCCCTAAGTACTGGTCTGCACTTTTTGGCTGAAGGATGAATTTGCTTTTTTATTGGCTCAACACTCCTGGCATTTCAAGACCATTGTGAAGGGGGCTGTGAAAGCAGTGCGCTCTGCACTGGGCAGGCATTGCTGCCTCCTGACCCCTGTTGGTTAATGTAAATGCCTGATGTGGAGGAATACATAGCAGGATGGCATTAAAGGAAGAAGTTACCGTGGGAGGACATACCAGAAGATGAGCCCACTGGCTCATGGAGCACTCACCTGCATCCCAAACTCAACTGTATTGTCAAATTCATGGGACGAGCAAGATATGTTTTCTCAAAATTGCAGAGAAACAGGTTTCCTTTCTATGACCTCATTTTCTCTTCATGGTGAGTGTAAGCACCACTAAACAGTGTCAGATGGGCAGCACTGGAGACTGGAATCACTAACAAAAGAAATTTAATCTTGTTCTGGGATTTACAGGCAGAGTGCCCATGAATGAGGATGGGACTGGTCTCTGTTTCCATGGGATAAGTAAAGCACAGGGAAAAACAAGAGGTGTTCTCTTTTTGAGGCTTGGGAAGTGAGTTGTGTCACATGAGTTTGGCACAGGGTCCTTCAACAAGGCATCTGATGAATAGCTTATGAAATTACATTTATGAAATTAAATTTAATTTTAGAACAAAACTATAGACAGCATGCATTCCACTTAATTTTTCTTCAGGCTCCAAGGACTGAGGGGTTGAGTTTTTTGGTTTTCTTTTTTGTTTTCCAAACTGATTACCTACTTAACTCCTCAAATAATTATCCCTGATGACTTTGATCTACAGTTACTAGTGAAATAACACCTTCTTCAAGGAGGGCAGGTTGCCAGCTTCCTCCAAATGAAAGACCTGGATTTATGAAGTAATTTCTTGATGATCTCACTAATTATCTTCTTGTCTCTGATCTTCCCTTTTGGGTAAGGTTGTTGGGAAAGCTGAGTAAGGTAACTGTAGTCTCAGGACAAATTTATCCTCATCTATTGTGTATCTTGCCTTGAAGAGTTGATGCAGCACAGACTTTATTACACCCTATGGGGAAGAGCTCAACTTAATGACAGACAGGAGATGGGGCAAACATAGATATTTAAGTACAGGCAAATCATAGCTGTTATACCAATGACCAGGAGATTTTCTTTCAAATTATGTTTGAGTTTGGTGTGGAGTACAGTCATACTGATCCTGGATTGTTCTGCACCTTTAATTCCAAAGAAGTCAATAAGACACCCATTGGTGCTTGTTCCAACATCCCCAGAAGGAGGATTCTCCAAGAGAAATTCATTTAAGCCTATATAAGACCAATGGTAACAGAAATAAGACCTTATAGCATGTTCATAGCACTATGCTTGCATTACCAGAGTCTAGCTGACAGCAGAATACAGAAGTTGCTTGTCATAAAATACATTTTTCACAACTCCCACTCTGGCTAGATGTAAGCAAACACCCAGTCAAGAGAAAAATAATTGGCTAAAAATAGTGCCAGCAGCCATAATGGCTGGAATTGGACACTGGAGGGAGACACAGTTGCACAGACTAACCCAAAGACACTCTTGTCCTTTCTTGCACGAGTATTGAGTACATGCCCTTAAGAATGATGCATTGAAACCCCAGTTGACCTGCCTTGATTCCTCATTCTCCACATCAGCAAGGAAGGAAAAAGAAAGCCTGGGCCAGTTAATGAATCATAAAGCCCTACTCTTTGTTGTTGTTGTTGGAGGAGGAATGTGAAGTTCCTGTATAAAGCCTGCAGGAATTCATCACCAATGGTGTGGAACTGTTTTTCCAATCAAGCCCTGAGAACCCATCATGATTTGCATTCATGTAAACACCTACATTTTTTCGTTAACTGAACTGATTTAACTGCTAATTAAAACTAGTCAGTAAGCACAACACAAAATTAATTAAACCATTTAGTCAGTAGATGCAAATGAGGCAAAGTTATGGCTTGGACACAATGAAAAGAAGTACAAGTACTACTCATCATCTGGCAAAATAGTTCTTGAGGTAAATACTTTCTCCAGAGATGATGTAAAGCAATTAAAAAAAAAAAAAAATTACACTGCTGACTACGTATGATCTTTTATTGATAAAATATGCTGGAATCCAGCTTCTTTTCTTTGAAACAGTGATGGAATGGACTCAGTGGATTTTAAAAATGCACTCCCATACAAGAAATATTTCATAGTAAGGTCTGGATCCCAGCTCAGTCTACACAGGCATGCAAAGTTGCTCCTGTCTGACGCTGGCAAGTGTTTTGCCTCAACCTGGACCTTGTATTTTTGACAGCTATTTTTATAGCTTTACATTTTCTCATGGGGAAAGTATCTGCTTGCTGAATTTTATTGTCTGATGATAAGTGGAAGTAGTATTTTCTCAGAGAAAAAGCCAGAAATGTGTGGCTCTGTCTGCAGTATCTCTGCATTCTGCCTCCTCTTTCCACAGGACTCATGTGCCTCACAACCTTAATTGTACTTATTCTACTAAGATCTGCCCTGGGACAAGGACAGACACACCATGCTGTATAAACTGTGAACTGAAATAGCTTAAAAGAAAAAATAGAGCGAAGAAAAAGAACCAAGATGCACAAAGGTGTGGTCTATCAGCTATTCACGTGTGAAAGACTGAACCAAAGAACAAATCCAGTCCTCATGAGTCACTGGGTTGCCTATGAGGTGCTTGGCAGTGCTCAGGAGAGTTTCCTCATGCAGTTTCAGGTATCTAGTAGGTGTCTATCCATGGGCCATTTAGACCTAAGTGCAATGCCTCCAATTCAAGTAACAACCATCCTTCCACCTCTTCCCTTATTTCAGGTGCCCCAGAATGGCACCAGAAACAGGACCCCATGCAAGGTGAGATGTCTGCACTTAAAAGACTGTCCAGCAAAAGGTTCTAGGAACAGAGATGGGATTTAAATCTTTCCTCTTCCTCTGGGTCTCCACAGCAGTGTCCCCTCTCCTCTGGCTTCCAACTCCCAGCACGTGGCTCTTCCTACTGAGCACACACTTTGCTCTTTCTGAGTGCAGAATTCAAGTTTTCCTTTTTGTGGCACACATTTGCCAGGCTGCAGGAGAGGTTGCTCCATTTCCTCCTGCTGCCTGAGGTAACGCAAGTTCTCACACCCCAATCCTGGAAGCCCAAGCCAGCAGCCCAGAGGCAATGCTGATAGGCATAGGAGAGCAAAGGGCCTTGCCTCCCTCCTTCTGAGCATGTAATTCCACAGGAATATTTTTGGGGACCCTTGGGCCAAAGACAACCTCCCAGGGCACTGGCTGGGGAAGAACTTCTCTGAGGTGCTGACCCTGCTCACAGGACCACATCCTGTAGCTGTTTCACAGACAGCTACCAGGCTGGCCCCTGAGGGGCTTTCGCTAGCAAAATGTGTAATTCCTGACTTCCCAGTGGGGTCAGGTGGGAAGGTTTTGCCAGGAAGGCTGAGGCATTTCTATCAATGAATGAAGGGTGATCTGTCAGTAACTGGACACAGGATAATGTAAAGCACCTTTGGAGGTTGGAGGCTGAGTGAGCAGAGAGCTCAGACTTCAGCCAGGCCTAGGGCAACGTGCATGAGGCCTCCAGAAAAGCAGGCAACAGTCTCCAGGTTCACCCACAACCTCCAAAACCTTCTGCTGTCACTCCAGCCTTCCCCAGTCTCTCCTGAACAGCAAAACCAGATGAGTGCAGGAGGGGTTGCACGTGCTAGTGAGAGACAAGGATATAGCAGCTGGAAAGGTCCCTGCTTGGGTGGAATCTTCCCAGGCTGACAGCCAGTCTGGCAGCCAGGCATCCTGAACACCAGCAGTCAAGTGCTGTGCAAAGCATCATCTGTTTTGCCAGAACAATGCTTCATTTTTCTATCTGTGCTACCAAACTGTTTCAATGCAGTTGGAACAACTAAAAAGAACTGCTTGATTATTTTTAGCTAAGTAAAGAAGTCTGCCAGCCCCACATCTGATTGCTGCTTAGTTTTCACTTCATAATAGTCTTATGTTTGAGATGTTACCACATCCTTTCTCATTACCGTTACAGTTATGACAGTGTAAGAAGTCTTTGTTTCCTTAGCCTTTTTTTCAGCCACCTTTAGATGGATTTCTGTCTTTAGCTGCTTCCATTCTAACACAGAAAACACATGTTAAGGGGAAAAAAAAAAAAAAAAAGAACAAATCAGGACACTTCTCCTTTCCTTGGATGATTCTGGAAGAAGGGGGAACAGGGCAAGGTCAAGGCTGCATTTTAATATTCCCCTCTTCCCTTGTGACTTCTTCTAATTGTAAGAATACCCCATTCCTCATGTGTTCAGTCAGGGTGATGCTTATCGTGTTCTGTCTCTCCTACTTTTATGTGGACCATTATGAGCTGTGGGAGACAACACACTGAAAAGTGTGTGGACCTCCTGCTACCACAACACCCCTTACACTAGACACCTGTTATGGCTGTTGTGCACAAGGCTTGCTCATTGCTAGCTTTGAGGGAAGGAAACCTAATATAGTTACACTGTCAAAGGTATGGTGCTTATCTGCATACTGCAAAGATGGAACAAATGCTAGCCAAAATAATTTTTCTTTTCTTTCTCTAAGTACCATTACTAATATATTTCACATGGTTAAAAATGCATTATATCTAGGCTCCTTCTTTAAATGTGCGTGCATAAATTTAGCTTGGATACTGTTAAATATAATTTCAAGCAGCAGAAACAAAATAGCATTTTGCAAAAAAGCATTTAAGCAGAAACAAATGCATTACATTTAAAGTTTCATGAACACTGATAAGATTTCCGAGTAAAACAGCTTAATAAAAACAAAACCAAAGGACCATACACCTCAGTTAGGGCCATGGGAGGCAACTTCAGTTCACAAAATCCACACTGTAGAGAAAACTCAACCAAGAGCTGTCCCTTGTGAGCTAAGAGGGCCACAAGGCATGTTTTCATGGGCAGATCTTTGAGCTATACAGGTGAAATGAGTTGGACTAGAGGTGCTGCTGTCTCAGTTGTGGCCCAATGCACAGCTCTGCAGAGCCACTTAGAGAGTAAGTGCTGAGGAACTCAGCACAAGTGTGAACAACGAGCTCTCTGCTTGGGCTGCTTCCTCCTGGCCCTGCTGCAACAGCAAACCCTGACACTGCCTAAGGCAACAGGCTGTTGTAGCCAGCACAGTAGCTGCCTATTTTGCCTGTTTTCCCAGTCCCTGGAAACTCAGACGGCTGCAGCTGCCACCACCAGTGAGAACATAGTCAGGATGCATGGGATGTCCAGGACACCTAGACCAACATCCCAGTAGTAACTGTATTTTCTTCACTCTTTTCAACCTACCCCACATCCCATAGGCTGATATAGAAGCAGCGAATCTGATTCACTAGGCTCACTAGGCTTCTCCATCCTGGTTCTGCTCCTTTCCCTTTCCCATCTCTGTTGCCTCCTGCTCAGTTTTGCCAACACAGCTGAGCTGGATAAAGAGAGCTGAAGATATTGGCTGAATGTGATTGTTCTAGAGTTCAAGATAGCCCAAAAGGGCTGCACATCACTGTCCTGTATAGCTACATGCCCTGAGTTAATAATCTCATTGTCTGCACAGCACAGGCTTGTGTCAGCCATTCAAGCCTTTCTACCAACTCAGAATAAATATAATTTAGTTTGGTGGTCCTTTGAGCAGGGATTTTCCTCTGCTAAATACCTGCATGATGACCTGTTGAATAAATGCTTCTGATCAATGCTTCATGGTAATCCTGTAACCCAAATAATTTTCATAAGAAAATAAATATGTCTCACATCAAATATCTAATGATACTGTTCAAGACTTCCTGGAGGTATTTCTAAAATATTTTTTATCATATTAAAAATGTAGGGCTTTGGTATAATTTCATTACCTTCTACAGTATTTTATAAAATAAGAGGCCTTTTTTCTCCCTCTTTCAACCCTTTATAATCTTATGTTGCAGGGGGAACAAAGAGGGACTAGAAATCATGTATGTGATTATGTGAGTCTACACTTTGTCACAAACCCTATCTCCCTCCATCTCACTGTGCCAGAATAGTATTACTTGGGTTGCAAAATCAGGCATCCAAAAGTTTGGAAGTTCAGATTTTATCTATATATCTAATTCAGCCACATTGTGTGTGTTACAACAGCATGTGAGTAATTAAAGTCTATTATTATCAAGTGAGTTTCACCTTATCCAGAGCAGACTGGATGGAGCACATTTAATGGATGACTTTGCAATAATTCTTTTTCCTTATTACTCAGTGTGAGGTCCCCAGCTCTGCAGCTGGAACTCTAGTTAGATCTTAAAATATTTTTTTCACAATCTTTTCTGTGCCTCCACCATTATTATGCTCTATGGATATCAGTGCTTGGTTTGGGTTGTTTGTTTTTTGGTGTTTGTTTTTTTTTTTAGTAGTATCCTCCTGAAATAACAATTGATTTTCTGTGTTTTACAAATAAGGAAGTGGGACACAGAAAGGTTGAGATCTTATGTGAAACCACATTATGGGTACCTGATCTGAGACGCCACTGGTTTTCATAGGTCATTTCAAGTGCAGAGTGCTACCATTTACAGGTCTAAGCATGATGTATTTCTCTTGACCTTGCTCTAACCTCTCATCTTGGGTAGACAAAAGAAGTAGGACACCACAATCAGAAATTTTCTCTGAAAACAACTGTGAGAACCTGATGGTAAGGGCAGAAAAGGAATCCTACTGATGTGGGCAATGCTTAAGTGCCTTCACTGTGAAAGTAATCTCTTCAACATGCAACCCCCTGCCCTGTGCACCCACATCTTGTAGGTCTACCAGACAAACAAGCAAGTAAGGGTAGCTGAGACAACTGTCTCCATTACAACACCTTGGTTCAGGTCTGGAATAGCCTGAATAACAAGGAGCCCAACAGCCCCACCTATAATTATGAAGTGAGCTTCCAAATACAATACCAAACACAAAGGCTTAAGGAACGTTAACTGCTGCATGTAGAACAAGCTCAAGTTAAAATACTGACAGATTTATTTGTTCCAGTTGAAAAACCAAACAACATTCAATAAATTTAGTGCGTGATAGTAGCAATCAGTAAGGCTGCTACAGAGCACACATCAAGCCTCACTGTGTGAGGTTTCCTTGTTGGCCATCTTCTGTGGAGAGCAGAAGATCTGCATCAGAGAGAGTAGACACAGAGTGCCACCAGTCTTCTCATTGTATGTACCAGTGAAACATTTGTGTCAAAATCGTTCGGCATGTAGTCAGCAGCAAAACCACAATGTGTTTTTGCTATAGCATATCCCCACCTTTGCTATTTCTTAGACAGCAGAGCATCTCATCTGATAGCTGGTGTCAGAGCTGCCTGGAGCCACAGCAAGGCAAGGGCAAGAAGGATCCCCGGGAGGGTGCTAAATACACCTGGGCTATGCCATCAACACTGCCAGCAGTGACACCCAGGTCTGTGGTTGAAGTTACACCAGCAACTTTTAATTACCTGCAGATGGGGTGGGAGCATGTGGGGAAATTGCTACCTTGTAGAATAAATCGTTGCCTCCCTTCTTTTTATCCCTTATGCAATAGAGAACACTGAGTCTGCCTACTGACAGCAATAGGACCAGGATTTCCTAAGCCTACTATTGGGGATCTAGATCTGAAAAAGATGGAAAATTTTGGCAGTATTTTGAATAGAGTTCTTCCAGCTGGAAGCCTTCAATTTTGATAAATGCTCTGTATATGTTGGCTCAATAGAAAACATTAAACTGGTGTAGGATCAGACCCATCACTGAGAACAGCAAAGGTTTTCTTCTTCTACCTGCTCAATAACCCATTTTTGTCTGATGCCATTAGGCTTTTTGAAAAGAAGCTAACCTCCTACTGGACCCAGTGAAAGGGAAGAAATGCAAAATATGCTAGGAATGACTAGGTAAGTTTTTGAAAAAAATTAAGCCTGCACAATATTCTCATTTATAAATACTTTAAATACATGGATCAGTTGGAGCAGTTGATATTGAAGTACTACCTTAGAAGAAACTGAGATCAGTGCCTCAGCTTTCTCATGTGGAGGCTCAGTATTTTATAAAAATCAGGATTCTTCCAAAATTCATATGCATTTATATGTATCTCTCGTTTCTGAAAGTTTGAGCCAGTAATCATATATGTTGTTATAAACATGTTGTTAGCTTGCAAAACAGGAAGGAACCTTGAGTTCAGTATTCTAAACATTATTCTAAACATTATTCTAGCACAATTAAATCCTTTTCTGTACCCTAAGTTTCTTTTTGTCAAAAAAGAGTTTATTCTACATGCATTGAAAATAATTAATCACAGTTTCTCAAGGTTATTTCAACTAAAAGTCCAGCTCTACCTCCTTAACTTTTATGACCCCTACCATCAACATGTGTGCCCTTCTCTAGTAAGGAATGGGTTTGTGCCCATCTCAGCATATTTTTCTTTCGTTTCTTCCATATTTTCATCCAATTTTGTCAGCTAAGCAGAAGATGCATGTGGACTGCCCTCTGTGTGAACTGTCCAGCTACATACTCGCCTCCTGACTGGCCAGCCAGCTCCTCAGCCACTGGGTCAGTCAAATGCTTTGGGAAAGGGTTAAGCTTTGGCTCTTGCTAGATAAAGGAGCGGACAAAGGTTTCTTTTGCGACCCACCCTCAGTTTTCACGAGGCACCTGCTCCTCTCTGTAATTTGGGCGATGTCCTGACTCTCAGGTTCAAAAGTTTCTAGAAGAGGAGTGACTGATTGACATGGAAGTCTTGCAACTCCTCCAGCAATCAAGCCACAAACATCCTCTGCCAGAAATACTATGTGTTGATGAAAAGTTTTATGAAGAACTCACACATATCTGAAACAGAAGGAAATACATAACAAAAAGCACAGCAGAGCCAGTACACAGAAACAACATATGCAATTACTTGAGTATATACCAAGAGAATTTTGTATACCACTTAGGGCACACCATACTGGTGTTTAAAAAGAAAATCCTTTCAGTTTTCATCACACTAAAAATTTACCATCTGTTATATGGAAGTTTGTTTTTCCCTTTCGTTGTAATTAACTTTTTATTGAATTAATTACTCCAGGTGAGCTGGAAGTGGCTGTTCTACCTCACCTGGTGTGGCTGAGTGTACCCACGCCCAGCCCTGCCATTCACCATTCAGATGCAAATCGTCCTGCTCCCCACACGAAATCCTTGGCACACACCCAAAAAGCCTGCTAGCGACAAAAAACAATAACATGGCAGGCAGCTGCTGCTGCACAGAAGTGAAAAAAGTTTAAATAAAAAGGACATATATTTCCTGCTTGGTCATTTAAAAATGTGTATTCTACTGAACAAAGCAGGTGAGAAAACATTGGAGATAAAGAGAGAGTGAATTTTAAATAACTTGCACATGGCACCTACAGGAACACTGACCCTTTTTGTGCATGACAATGAATAATTTTGCTACCTTGATACATTATGCATTTGTGTGTGTCTGAATACATATATACACACCGGCACAAGCAGTGAAGAAAACTTGTCAAGAAATTAGAATAAAGGAGTTATCTGAACTGGATCATGAAAGAGTTCTGTTAATTGCAGTAACATTATACTCAAACATATAAAAAAATGTAGAAGTCCTCATCTGAGGAGCCTGTCTGGAGATGATGAATTAATTCCATGCACATTTATAAATTGAGGTCACAAAAGAAATAGATGAAAGCTGCTTAAAATAAAATTACATATTGCATGCACAATTATGTCTCTATGAGACAGCAAGAAAGAATAATCTGTTGCTAAGTTTTATTTATTTTAGCTATTTACTAAACATTCCTTTGATATAGAATAGAATAGAATAGAATAGAATAGAATAGAATAGAATAGAATAGAAAACAGAGTAGCAGAAGCCAGACCCTTGTGGACTGATGAATACTACACCATGTGTCACAATCCATATATTTTGAGAAAGTCCTGAGACACTGTGGCAGCTTTTTGCAGTAAGGGTAGCCTCCACCTTGCAATGGTTTTCATGTATGTGCAAAGCCCAGTACAGCAATGTGGCCTTTATTGCCCTTGAGACAGTACATGCTGTTCTTTTTTTACCAAGTCAGTACCTGTTCATGTACTTCTGCTTTTTGTTATTTTGATGTATTTTTTCTCTGCCTCTTTAAAACCTGCTCAAAGCTTAGGTTAAAGCTCCCCTTGCTGAGAGACAGATGCAGGGATGAGGTTCCTATTATCTGAGTTGTTCACAGCCAACAGAAGAAGCAACAAAATAGGATCATGCAGAACAGGCATACATGTCATCACTGGTAGTGAAGTAATTACACATTTGGCACTGGTACAGGCTGTCTGCTTGCCAAAGCACTGGGTGGAAGTTTAGGAAGAAACTGGTTGTCCCTATTCAGGGCAAAGCTGGTCAATCAATCCTTTATCATTTCTCCTGACACCGCAGCTCAAGATTGTGGTTGACTTCCCAGAGAGCACATGGGATGTCTCCAGTTAGCTGAAACCCACTTCTGAGTAGATCTATCCTGAAACCACATGATCCTTGGAGGCAATGAGCTCTAGTGACTTGCTAGAAGGGATAATGCCATAATAAGATGCTTTTCTGGTCTGCATGCAATGTTACAAAATGAGAAAAGATGCAGTCAGGAGAAACTCTAATCCACACAACAAACTTAATAGTATTAGGTTTGCCAACCACACTAACTTTTATGCTTTCCTGAGTACTGGTGTGGGGCTCAGGTTTTGACAGTGATTGTCTCAGTAACTATTTGCTGGCTTGAGTTTGTCTGATTGTGTCACAACTGAAATGGAATAATGTGCTGAAATGATAAAAAACACGAAATGTGTGAGTAACAATGACAAAACCTACCACAGAAAATGTAGGGAAGAGTTCTCAGAGCTGGTGGAACAATACTATTGCAGTACACCGTTGATGGGACTCACGCCAATATCTCCACACGATGCTGCAACACACAGTGTGGACGTAACAGCTCAGGGCAAGTTGAATCCCAACACCTCTGTACCACATCACTGCACAGCACAGACCTGCCAAAGAAGTCAACATGGGGCCAGCTGGCACAGCAGCTGGCACAAACACTCTTCTCTGGCTGACAAGCCCTCAATGGCAGTGTAAGGGAAAATGATGACACAAGGGACACTGGCCCCCACCATGAGCACAACTCAACTCAATATCAAATCACATGAAAACTCTTACATGCCTCCTATTTATCCTTTTCTGCCCAAGATATCTACAGCAGTTATTTATTACTTCATTTATTTTAAGAAGACTCATCCTCTGGACTAGCTGCTTAAACCAAGGTGACCAAGCAACCACTCAGGTGGGGAATAGGATAAATAGGATTACAGACCTGGTTAAAGTGAGCTATCAGAAGGTGCAACAATTAGAAGTTGCCTGGGGACTCAGCCTCATGCTCAGCCCAGCATCATTGGAGGAAATGGTAACTGCTGGAAATTTGTCATCTCTTTCTTATAAACCACATCAGGAGATTTCTCTTCTCTCAAGCACGTCTTGTGATTGTAGCCACAGAAATACCCTCAAATGGGTGGAAAAAGTAGGCAACCCTGGGCTAAATCCTTCTTTGTTTTGTATAGAAACTGACATTATATTTAAAATCTACTTAAAGATCATGTTCACATGCTGTCAAATGTTATTAATTTTGATAAGGCAAGTGCGAATACAATTTCACCCTTATTACACAAATGTGTGAAAGGACAGCTAGACCATTCATCACATCAAAAATTAGTACCATGTATTTCCATGTAAAAGTTATTTAAATGGATGTGCAAATCTATGTGACTATGTATGCATTCTATATATTTAATATATATTTTCATAGATACTAAAAATTACTCAGCTGAACCATCCCTCGGTCTGTTACCATATGCAAGTTACCAAAGTATGAAGTTGTTTGATAAGGTTCAGATCACTCATAAATTATACCAGAATGATAAGGACATGTATGCTGCGCAGATAACTTTTTGAAGAGGAAGCTGCACAAATTATAAAGACATATTGTTCTTTTAAAATCTTCCTTTCCAGAAGTTTATACTGATTTTGGTTACTACCTCTAGCTAAAATGCAGAGAGAAAAGAGGGCCAGGGCTACAACAAGAACAGCTTGGCTTCTGAAGGAGCAGTATTTGTCTTCAGTTATTACAAAATTGTATACAGCTAGTACAGCTTACAACCTCCTTCATTCATAGAGAGGGCTTTCAATGAAGTGTGTTTACATATTATTTTCCTAGAGAAACATTTCAATAAAACCCAAAACACAGCAATGATCCTGTAAGTAAATAAAATTATTTACTCTAACTGCACATGAATGCTATTATTATTGTGGCAAAATCCACTGATCCCTGGAAACCTACTGGAGACGATTTCCAATATGCAGGGTTTATGGGAGTAGATGCAGGCATATCCCAGAAGGTTGCTAAGGAACTAGCAGATATATGCATTTTTTCCAGAACTGACATGTAAAATATATCCCTGTTTGTTGGATTACGCAAACTGAGAATGCTATGTAGAACGAGATACTCACAACAAATTCTCCTTATTTCCCTTAATCAAGAAGCCCCTGAGAACTATAACTATGAATAATTCAACCTTTCACTAACATTTGGTGCAATTAATAACAGTACTTTAAAGCTGCTAGCTTTGTTTATCTTTTTATGCATAATTAAAGGGTGTTGATATTTAAGTTTTCAGCCAAGGAGCAAACTAGGTTTGGTTTTGCTGGCAGCAGCTGCTCCTGACTTAACTACCATGTGATAATCTGATATTGCCCCATCTCAGTGCACATGGTGCAGTCAGCTTTCTTCTCTTCCACCACTCCTGTTCATGCTGAATTGTGCTGGAATTCTGTGCTCTGTCTGAATCAGTAGCTGACTGTCTTCTTCCTCCTCCTCCTCTCTTCTTTGCCACACATTCATTAGCAGCTTGGAGCTGGGGTCAGAACTTGCCAAATTTTCTCAGAGGTACCAGTCACCGAAGGCAGGGTTTTTGAAAAGTGATTTTCTGTTTCACTCTTTTCAACAGTTTCAGATTCATATGCAAAATAAAGAAATCTGAAAAACAGACAGCTACGAGTGCATTAGATTTTCTGTTCCTGTGATTAAATAGATCCTTGGCTTCCAAGGCATAAATGAAGTCCAGAAAGTCCCTTTTTGAAAATATGTACTCCAAATTCTATGGTGCTACTACATGCTTTGTCATTTCAGTTTCCTTTTGTCTCATCATAGCATTCCTCTAGCAGATTACTTTATTACTTTTGCTGAAAGGAAACTCTCCAACAAGGCCTCTAGTAAGAGATTTCACATAATTTTCCATTTTTCCCAATGTTTTTATTTAAAAAAAAGGTGATTTTTAATTTCCAGCACTTTCTGGTAATTGGGAAAGTTTTAAAATTAGGAACCAAAAGCAACAAATGAGTGATTGTATTTCTTCTTTAAGTCAGAACTTAAATTGCTGAACTCCAGATTTAATAAAACTACAAGGCTTTCCTTTTACATTTTCTATAACTTAGCTGGTTTCTGAACACAGGGCCCTTTACATGTTTTGAAGTGGCTCACATGGCTACATTAGCATCACCATTTTAAGTCCCATCTGCATATATGAAAGCTATTACCTTTTTCAGTTTTTCAGACTTTTAAATCCATCTGAACAAAGACAAAAGTCAAACTATGGCCTTGTTTTCATCAAATTAAACAGTCAACTGCAGCCACCACCCTGCAACCTCAAAACAGGCCCTGTTTCCAGAACTAGAGCACGAACAAACTTCCTAGGTGTGGCCTCAACCAACTTTCCCTTGTGGGATTGAAATATCCTTATGGGGTAAGCTGGCTAACTGTGTTCAGTAATTTCTCATTTTCTTATGAGAGCACCCTTTGCAAAAGCAAAGTGATTACAGGTAGTAGGCACATCCAGTTAGGAACTACAGCACTCAGTTACATTTATTCACACTCACAATTTGGTTCCCAACTTTTCCTGTTTTTCTGGTGGTTACATAGCCCACCTTACTGAAGCCCTTTGAAGTGTTTTCAGAGATGTATGGATGATTGAGTAATCCCTGTCAATCTGAGAAATATTTTCTCTGCAATGGTGGAATAAGGGAGAAGGGAACATGATGTTTTCTGTGGACCCACTCTGGTTTTGTGCTTTGAGACAGTTCACTGGATAGAGAAATAACACATTTGGTTTCATTCCTTATCTTCATGCTTTGACCTATGCTCGGAGAGAGAAGTCTATGTTCCATTACTTATATCCATGGTTCCATGCTTTGAAAGGTTGTTTAAGGATTTGAATACCCATATCCATGCCCACCTGGAATTTTGGGAACAGAAAATGAAAGTTAATATTCTCAAACATGACAATTTCATACAGAATCTAAAGTCTCAGTTACAAAGTGTCACAGGACCATAAAGTAAAAAACAAACAAAATACAAACAAACAAAACCAAAACCAACCAACCAGCCAACCAAAACCCCAAAAACCAAACCAAAGCAAACAAACAAACAAACAAAAACAAACAAAAAACCACAAACACACACAAAAATCAAACTTTAAGGAATGATAAAATTCTGAGCCCTTAGAAGGGCTAAGTTGATAGATGGGCTTCATACCAGGTGTCCTGGTTCCTAAATTTTAGAGTAACATTTGAAACAGGTTTCGGTTCTAGAGGTCACTTAGCTGCCTCAGAATATTTTTCTCCCAGATACTAAATATGTGATTAAAGAGTCAGCTGCCTGTAAGGCTATTGGCTTGTTTCCCTAACCCAGGAAGGACTAACATCCTGCCAAAATATTTTTCAGGCTTTTCCTTCAGGCTGACTTTATTAATTCAGGGGGGGTGGAAAAGAAGAAGAAAAGAAAAAGAAACCATCTCTCACAAAACATGAGTTGCAGAGGCCATTTTCCCATGCTGCAGCTCTCCTTGTTCCAAAGCCAACATCTCTCCTTTTTATTCCTCATCTTAATGAGCTTTCTCAACTCTTGGTAAGCACTGTCTGACCTAAATGAGTCAGGGAATGGGCAGAAGTTTCCGCCTCCTGGGGCCCTTGACCCTTTACGTGGCTGCCTCTCCTTGTTGTCATGCCTGACCTCAAACTCCAGGGCTGGCATTAAGCTCTTCAGGAAATTAGCACAATAGACATATAGTTAAGTACCTACTTGGATATCCAATTTCTAGCTTCTGTTTTTGAGAACCTGCCTGCTGTTCCCTCCTCTGTAAGGCAGGATGTGGTTATTGCTGGCATTAAATGTTGTTCTGCTTCCTTAACTTCTCATGGAAGGGAAAAAGTGAGCAAGATACTCCACAGAGTGGAAGCAAGATGTTCATGTGAAGCTGTCAGCTTGCTTAGCATTTAGGTACCCAGAGCTGTATTGGTACCAACACATGCTTTATGAAGTTGTTGCTGCTTCTGTTGTAGCATTTCTGCTACGGCTCCCTAAATAGAATAATTGGCCAGTTTGCTCAAAACATGGCCTCAGTCTCCAGAGGGCAGGTGGAACAGAGACCACGTTATTATAGTGAGCCACAGCCCAGCACTCTGTCATTTAAATGTCATGAAGCACAAAGATGGATGTTGCATAAATATCAGTGCGGGCAGAACAAAGGCCCCATTCTATAGATTGCCAGCAGTGCACACAGTTTAAGGGGAAGTGCTCTAAGTTACTATGATGTATGGAGGTGAAAAGCATAAAGGAGGCCAACTTTGCCCTCCCAAGTGCTGCCAGGCTCATAACAAGCAGGTGCCAATCAGAGCAGTAACAGCCTTCAAAGAGCTACGCTTCTCCCGTCCCAGATTCACTGTTACCTCCTGCTTTGGGATGCTGAAACCTCCTTTCATAGGTCTATTCTCCACAGTCAATATGTTCGTACATTTATATACCAAATATTTGCCCCTCAGTACCTGTCATGCCTATATCACACCTTAATAGCATGACCAACCACTTGCATTCTCTTTTTGTAGTGTACGGATGTCACCACCTACAGTCCTAAGACCTGAGAATGTCTCTAGCTAGTTATAGTTTATATTAAAAGAGCAGTTAGGCAGCACTAATGTTCTGTAAATGCAGAAGAAGGATCGCGCAATACAGTATTTCGTGTTAAATAAACCTCTATGTCTTAATGCTGGAGAAAGGATTTTTTTTCATTTGTTTTTGTTTTAATCTGTTTTTGCTGACGTTGAATTTAATGGCAGGGAAAATTTTAATGCAATTCAAAGCAAGTTTTTTTTTAAGCAGGCACAGGAGATCAAAAAACATACCTTATGCAGGCAATAACTTTTAGTTAGAACAGCTGGGAAGGTTTGATCAGATTCTAGTTCTCCCAATGGAGTGAACAGAGAAGGAAGCCAAAAAGACAAACTAGAGGGGGAAAAAAGGATTTATTTTTGAAGGTATTGTTCTAGTTGCTTCCCACATACATCTCCACAAGGGCAATAAAAGCAAATGGCTTCCTGCTCCTTGTTCCTACCACGAGTTTGAGATTTTGTGTCATTTGACAAGGGTTACTGTCACTTAATCATTTCCAGAGTGCATTGGGTGAAAATGGCACTTTGCAAACAATTTGAAAAGATAGACTCCACCTGTCCCAAATGTTCTAGAATCCAGGGACAGATCTTTACAAATCCTGTGACTCTGCAGCTCACGTTTATGCCACAAGGGCTCAGGAGCTCTCAGGAGTCAGCATTATCTCAGCTGGATCATTCTCTGAATGAAGTCAATGGGAATTTTGCCAACAACTTCATTAGTTGAAGGCACAAGCTATAATTCAGAGGACCAGGACGTCAGAGCCAGCAGAACAAGCTCAGGAGGGAGATGGCAGCACATCAAAAGATAAAACTGGCAGAATGCATAACCCTTCTGTTTGAGGTGGGACTTCAGCAGCTTGGGAGATAGTAACTAGGATGAGGGGTGGAGAGGGAAGACTGCAGGAACAAATCTATCTTGTGCTACATCCTTGACTAATTCCTTTCACTTCAGCCAGAGTTACTGCCCTGAGTAAGGTGAGGATTTAGTGGTGCATGTTCCTACACACCACAATGCATGAACTGTAGACATTTACAAGCATTTCAAACTAACACCCAGCCTGTTAAAACCAGGAAACTGGCCACGTGGGATTAACCTTGCAGTATGATATTCATTATTCACCAGCATGGCAATCCAACAGAGACTGACTATGAAGTCTGATATTCATTAAATTGCAGTACAGCATCTCTGAGGTGGCCCATGGTGCAGCCCTGCGTGTGTGCATTTCTGTGTGAGCACTTGTGTACGTGTACTATAAAATACGATGGCAAGAAGGAGGGACGTATATTTTTGGAAGGACACAAATTCAGCACAAGCAGTGGCTGGCCTTGCAGGGATCTCTGGTAGAGATGCCAAGTAATGTTTGGCTTCCAGGTCAGACAATTTTTTTTTATCCTAAATCTACTCATGCAAAGACACAGCTTATAGCTTGCAGATGGCTCATTCTGCTGATCTGCCAATATTCACACTCAGAGTGTGGAATTATATCACATGAGCAAGGGGATTGCTGTCTTTTTTCATGGCTTTGTTATTGCAGGCAAAAAAATACAGCTAACCAGAAAATAAGAAAAAGGGGGATACTGAATCATTGTTTTTGGAGAGATTTTAAAATTTAATTTAAAAAGACAAGGCAAACATGAGCTCCCAGTCAAACACTATCTCTTACTCATATGTTTATCAAGACAGCCAGAAAATGAGGACAGATTATATATTTCAAATAAAGGATCCACTAACACTATTAGGCAAAAGGGGTTTTTTTCTCACTTGGGTGCTTACTTGCATTTTTCATACTTTGAAAAATTCCCTGAACAATGATAATCATTAAGAATAATTGCTAATGTTATAAATACTAAGAGTCTCAAATTCATTAGCAACACCAAGGAAAACAAATTAGTATGAATGCTTAAATCCAGTTCCTCAAAAGGAGAGACACAATATTATAATCAATTTCAAAATCTCAGTAGAGTTGCACTTTTGTAAACCAAAAGTGATTGTATTAATTTATTGAAGTTATCTAGGGATTGTACCAATATAGCACAGGAAGGCTGACCTGTGAAATATGTAGACTGTAAAAAAACACACAAGAAATCTATTGATGTAATTTGATCTAAAGAAAAAGGTTAATATTTTGTTCTTTGGAAAATTATTTGGGTTGATAAAAGCTATTCACACATTTGTGATGAAGTAGTTGGACGTTTTCATCTGAAAATGCATTTTTAAAAGGGAAGGGCTGTTTCACAACAGCTGCAAGACAACAGAAATATGGAGCCACAAGAGAGAGTTCAGCAAAGGGCCACTAAGATGATGAAGGGATTAGAGCATCTCTCCCATGAGGAAAGGCTGAGACAGATAGAACTGTTCTCTTAGAGGACGGACAACTCACAGGGGTCTTATTAATATATACAAATGCCTGAAGGGAGGTTTTGTAAAAAAGAAGGACCCAGGTTCTTTCCAGTAATGCCCAGTGACAGAAAAAAAAAAAGGCAAAAAACACAGGAGGTTCTCTCTGAAAATCAGGAAATACTTTTTTAATGAGGAAAAATTGATGATGTCTGAGAGCTGGCACAAGTTGCCCAGAGAGCTGAAGGGTTCTCCACCCTTGGAAATATTCAAAAGCTGTCTAGAAATGGTCCTGGGCAGCCTGTTCTAAAGGAACCTGTTTAAGCAGAGGAGTGGGACCAGATGCCTTCAGAGGTCCTTTCCAACCCCAACCCGCTTGTGATTCTGTGATTCACCATTTTATAGCATGACACAATATTTGGAGTTGGAAGGGACTCACAAGGATCATCAAGTCCAGCTCTTAAATGAATGGTCCATACGAGGACTCAACCCACAAGCTTGGGGTTGTCAGCACCATGCTCCAACCAAGATAATCTCAGGTTTTTCTGTTCAGGTTTGTTGTTGTTGTTGGTTTGTTTGTGAAAGATGTCACTGTACTAAAATGACCCCTTTTCTGTTTGGGTGAAGAAAGTGGCAAGGTAGAGCAGAGATCCTTTTAACTCCACTCTCAGAGCACTAATTTAAACTTTTTCAGTTATGGTGCTGACACAAAGTAAAGTTCAATCTGCTGTAGCTGTGAGGGTCACTGCCCCAGCCATGTCAGAGNATAGAACTGTTCTCTTAGAGGACGGACAACTCACAGGGGTCTTATTAATGTATACAAATGCCTGAAGGGAGGTTTTGTAAAAAAGAAGGACCCAGGTTCTTTCCAGTAATGCCCAGTGACAGAAAAAAAAAAAGGCAAAAAACACAGGAGGTTCTCTCTGAAAATCAGGAAATACTTTTTTAATGAGGAAAAATTGATGATGTCTGAGAGCTGGCACAAGTTGCCCAGAGAGCTGAAGGGTTCTCCACCCTTGGAAATATTCAAAAGCTGTCTAGAAATGGTCCTGGGCAGCCTGTTCTAAAGGAACCTGTTTAAGCAGAGGAGTGGGACCAGATGCCTTCAGAGGTCCTTTCCAACCCCAACCCGCTTGTGATTCTGTGATTCACCATTTTATAGCATGACACAATATTTGGAGTTGGAAGGGACTCACAAGGATCATCAAGTCCAGCTCTTAAATGAATGGTCCATACGAGGACTCAACCCACAAGCTTGGGGTTGTCAGCACCATGCTCCAACCAAGATAATCTCAGGTTTTTCTGTTCAGGTTTGTTGTTGTTGTTGGTTTGTTTGTGAAAGATGTCACTGTACTAAAATGACCCCTTTTCTGTTTGGGTGAAGAAAGTGGCAAGGTAGAGCAGAGATCCTTTTAACTCCACTCTCAGAGCACTAATTTAAACTTTTTCAGTTATGGTGCTGACACAAAGTAAAGTTCAATCTGCTGTAGCTGTGAGGGTCACTGCCCCAGCCATGTCAGAGGCAGACAGAGAGACAGACAGACAGACCTGCTGATGGGAAATGTAGCTCTCTAGGCCAGAGGTTGCCCAGAGTGTCTGATGCCTCTCAGCAATGTTGGGTTGACATACAGTTCTTTTGCAGGGACTATGCTGTGGTTGAGGAGCTGCATCACCAGGGGAAGGAGTTACAGGAAGGAGTGCACAAGCTACACAGTACTCAAATAAATGAGCAAGAAATTGACCAGTTACTTTCAGAGATGCTACAGTCTCAGGACTCTTGGGAGTCTGTAACCTCCATCATTGCAAAGAAGCAGGTGGACTCAGAATCCTACAGGGAAATCAGTCAAATGACTGTTAGTCAAGGGTCCAATGAAGATGAAAGCTGGAAGCAGGTCACGGCACATAACAGGAGGAAGGTTCCTCCTCCTCCTCAGAATTTGCGTGGTAGGAATGGTACTTTGTGTAACAGGTATGAGGCTCTGGAATCAGAAGGCCAGACAGCTGCTGAGGTGGGCGAAGATCCTACAGGGATAATAGGGTGTCCTAAAACAACTCCACCTGTACCCCTCATCATGACCTCCTCTATTAAGAGGGAAAGAAGGAGAGTTTTACTAGGACATTCCCTTCTAAGGGGAACAGGGGGCCCAATGTGCAGACCAGACACAACTCACAGGGAAGTCTGCTGTCTCCCAGGGGAGATAAGGGACATTACTGGAAAACTCTCCAGGCTAGTAAGGTCCTCTGATTACTATCCACCCCAGATTGCTCAAACTGGCAGTGACAAAATAAAAAAGAGAAGTCCAAGGACAACCAAATACACTTCAGGCCCCTGGGATGATTGGCAGAAGGGATCGGGAGCGCAGGTAGCCATTTCCTCAATTCTTCTGGTAACAAGGAATAATATGGATAGGAATAGGCAGATCCATCAGGTCAATGCATGGCTCCGAGGTGGATGTCAGCAGAAAAATTCCAACTCAGCATATTCTGTGATATTGTAAAATTATTTTACCCTTTCTCCTCCATTTATCCAACAAACTGAAAGATTAAACTGCCCCTTGTCTCATCAACATTATTATCTGGTGTGATTCCTAATTCAGTTTTCATCTCAAAAAAATTTCCTAAAATAATTGGCACTAGCAAACCCCTGACAGACTCATTCTCCTCCTTTTTGCCTGTACTTCCTGTATACTCATGTCTTTGGCTTTGAGTATAAACCAAAGGGAATTAATTTAACTGAGCTTGTATGCTCAGCTTGAATGTACATGAATGTGGCAGCACAGAGTGGCCTAAAATGAATGAGAGGAGCCAGTGAACCCTGTGGTGCTCCTTGCTCCATATAGTCCTCAGGATCATGAGAAATCATTATCCAGAGATTTTTGCGTGTAATGATATATGGAAAAAAAGTGTTTCTTGACTAGTTTATTTGGACAACTTTGCAGGATTTTGTCACACTACACATGAGAAGAAAAGAGTTGTTGAGCAAACTATAATGAGGTTGCAGGTTAGATGTATTTGCAGGTATTCAATTCCAGATTATGAAAAGTGTAACACAGGACAACAGACTGAAGTGGCAGTAACTTTTTACTTGTGTTTACACAATTCTTAAGAGAGCCAGTCCTAGATTGACATCTCCATGGAAATCAGCTTCCCACAAAGATTAGTATGATGATTAGTGCTGCAACAGATTACAACAGCAATATAAAGAAAGTTATGATGGCTTAACAAATGGATATCCAGGAAGTAAAAAGAAACATGGAAAAAATACTGATAAGAAGGATTAGCAGTGGACAATAGACTTCAGTTTATGACATTTGGAGAAATGTAGGAAGGCAAGGACAATTTTAAAGGAGGTTTTGAATTGTAGGCAATGGAGTGGCCCTGAAAGTTTCTGTTGAATTTCTCTTATAAATGAAGGGCAGAATAAAAGAGACCATAGGAATAGCTTGAAAATTAACTTAAAAGCAGTGGAACATAAACTAAAAAACCTTAAAACCCAGCATACCTGTCCAAGCAATGCAAATAGAAGGTGTGCCATGGTTTAATTAAAAGGATAGAAAATTCATATCTGAAGCATTACCTGTAACAGCACAGAACTTTATTTGTCTAGAGAAACAAAAAAAGAGAGAAGAAAATACTGAACCACCACATGATAAAAGCCCAGACAATAGTAAACATCTTTTCAAATAGAGAATAAGCACATGACTTTGAGTTGTTACTCTGAGAAAATTAGCAAATTTACAGCCTTGAGAAGGTCACTGTAGAGAAAAGACCAAGTGAAAGAAGGTGACCATTTGTGGATCTGCTTACAAAGGAGTAAGCAAGAGAAAGAAATGATACAGAATATTCACCTAAGGGAAAAAGAAGGGAGCAAAGTTTCAGGAAGTGTGTACCCAGGGAAGAAGAAGAGGATAAGGAAGCAGGGAATAGAGAACAGCAGATATGCGGAAAATAGAAAGAGCAACTACGGATTAATGTAAGTGGTAAGCACACTAAATTAAAGCAAGTTAAATACAGAAAGTATTTTTTCAATACTAGTCTTTTCAAAAACTGTGTCTTCTGTCACAACAACCTTGCTGAGAGATCTTGAATGGTGAGAAGGTAAGCATGTAAAACTCTGTTAAAATCCTGTAAAACTCTATTAAAATTCTGGCTAAGATACAAAGATATAATATAGATTCTGCTGTGAGAAAAGAAAATTACCCTATTTGATAAGCACAAACTACTCAGAGAGCATTTTGATACATCCCTTGTCCAAGACAGAAAAAAACAATAGTTGAATCATTTTAAAATTCCTTTAAAAATATATTTTAGGAGATTATTGTGTCTCTTTTTCCCTCTATTTTTATCTATGCCAGGTTACCAACCCCTAAAGAGGATAATAGTTTCTAGAGCACTCCTTTGGGAGATTTCAGCTAGGTGTGGCCTAATTGTGAGATGTGCCGCCACATGAAAGCTTCTGCAGGGCAAGGAACAGAGATTATGTTCGCATTTAAATCATTCTGTGGTAGGCAAAACAGCGGGATTTGTAACCTGCAATGCTACAGCACCCTTCCAAATGGGGTTTAAGTGACAAAGTCAAGTCGGGATATGCAGAATGGGGAAAATGCATCAAATAATCCATGTGGAAAATCACGTCCAAACGCCCTCAACTCCAGTTGTGAAAACTCTTGAGAAGCGTAATGAGAGACTGGGGATCAACAGGGCTATGGAACATAATGAACAATGACAATGAAACAGCCTGCTCTAGAGTCAGATTTCTGATCTGCAGCTCTTGTTGTTGTCCCTGATTCATGAGCCTCTTTACTCATCTGTGAAAGAGGAACAGGCTTATTTTACAGGGTGGGGGATGTGAACCTTAATTTGCCAACATTTCCAAAAGAATTGTGAGATCCTGCGATGAAGGGGTTGAATTTAATGCTCATTGTTTAGGCTCTACTCTGTCTGTGCTCAGACAGAACTCCCACTGAGACTGGGAGCTGAACAACAATTCCCGAAGTTGGTCCATTTTTCCTAGGAAAATGAGACAGTTGCAAAGTACAGTTCGTTTGCCGCATTCATTCAGTACCCTGGAGATACAGCATTATGGTTAGTTACACATCTCAGAAAGCTTCAGCAATATTGCAATGGCTTTGAATTCTTACAAGGCTATGCAGTCCAAGTAAAACAAAGCTGCTGGCAAAAGTAATAAGCCAGCACTCCACACCTGATTAAACAGCATTGTTTTTAGTCTAGCACCATGCCAAGTTCTCGTGTCAGTGTGGATGCACAGTATCCGAAAACTGCTTAAAGTGAAGCTTTCACCACAGCAGCAGTGAGCAACTTGCTCTGTGAGCAGGTATGCCTGACACAGTTTCTAAACTCAGCAGTTTTCAGGAATCAAGCCCCTCTCCACACGCATACACACACACACAAAACGAAACAAAAAAACCCAACAAGGAAAGATCCAACAACCCTTTCTCAAATCCCAGAGGTGATGGAATGTAAATAGGGGAAACTGAGCCCTTAAATGATCTGCACATGCACACACTACCTACAGCATTTTTGGTTGCTAACTGTAAGCAGCTGCCAATTTCCCTCTAATGCTCAGACAACTTGCTAACTGATCTGCAAGTCCCAAAAGTGTGTTATCTTCAATGTGCCTCTAATTTTGCTAAGAGCCTACTATTTATAGTGTGTCATTTATTTACTTATTTACCTTCAACTAATTAAAGATATCATTTTTAAAAAATGCCGTGGAAAAGAGAAAAACAAGCTTTTCTTGTGTGTGTGTATCTGTGTGTGTGTGTGTAGAAAGCCCAATCTGTTCACTTAACTGGATGAATGTTACAAAAGTTCTGTTTTGCTTGGAAAAGCAATGCATGAGTAAAAGCTCCAAAACCCTAGCATTATTATCTCTAATTACAATTGGCAATATGTGGCAATCATAATTATTCATTTATGCAAAATAGCTTACAGTGTGTCTCATTTTTTATTCCCTGTTAAAGGATGGCTCGACAAAAGAAGAAAAAAAAGATTATAGTGCTGAACATAATTGTGCTAAATGCTCAGTCATTTTGTTTAAAAAATACTACAAAACTAAACTACTATTTGTGCAGAGACAGAAAATTATTTAGCAGAGATATGTAGTATACTCTGCAGGTGGCAATCCATCTAGAAAACATATTTCCCTGAAAAGAAGAGATATTTCATAAAAATCTTAAGAGCATAATTTTTGCAGAAAGAAAGAAAGAAAGAAAGAAAAGAAAGAAAAAGAAAGAAACCCTCCTTGTTTTAATCTAGCACATGCTTCTCCTGTTAGTAAAAAATGCAAATTTGCATATAGTCAGAGGAGAGACCGTGACCATAATAATTCACTATGGTTCTGCAATACAACACTCTATTCTATTTCAGTTCTACCACAGTACTCTAAGCAATTGAATAAGATGAAGTACACTTCTTGACAAAAAAGTAAGGAAGGACGAGTTCACACTACTCACATAAGTAATTCTTATTTATGTGTGTATTTCTAGTGGAATATCACCCTAATTTATGGGGCTCAGAAAAGCCACAGTTCATGAGAGTTGCCAGTCACGCTTTAATCAGGCACTTGGGGTCAGGGACTTGAAAGGACAACCTCCTCAAACAAAAATGACTCAGATTCAGGATGCCAGGTCCAGAGATTTAGTCTCAAGAAAATAAATGCTGAGAAGGCTACTTATTAGGAGAAACTGGAAAGATACTCTAAAACCTGGCTGAAACAGGGCTGCTTTAATCCTGACACGCTGCACCAGATGAGCAACCTTTACTCTTGGATCCAACCCCACTCTTTCTTGTGGAACAGCCTTCCCCCCTCACCCTTATTCCTGTCTCAGAGCAAAACTGAAGGTAATGGAACTATTTCTGTGAAAAGAATCATCCACTAAACCAATGGGGTTTTTTGATGGCTAGGCATTTAAAAACTTTTTCAAAGTGTCTTAGATATATAAAAATGTAGGAGACTTTAAAATCAAATAGGAAGCAGATTTTTTTTCTTGTGCTGATGGTGTTGATTAAAGCAGAGGAAATGGAGATCACCATTGGAATGCATGGGAAAAAACAGGCTTGTAGAATAATATGATAAGCTGCGCTATGTATTTTTACCAAACAAAAATTGGTCAGTTTCACAGAGTTGTAAAAAGAGTTGATTTTTTTCTCCTGACTTAGTAAATGATGACAGAAAATGAGGGAAACATGGCAGAACATCACACATAAAAATCTAAAGCAAAATAAATAAAATACAAATTTAAAAGTAATAAAGGACAGTATTGCCATTACTTTCCACTTGCTTTTACCATCAAACACAATATATTACTAACATATGAGCTTGTCTCTTTTTTTCTCTCTTGAGCACATGATAGGATGCAGGACATACCAACTAGGCCCAACAGTGATTTCTTACTATAGATAACTCACTGTGTCTTGGTCCATTACTACTAGAAGACATTTTCGACCTTCATACACTTTCTTCCAGGAAGAAACACTCTGTCTGCATCACAGAATGTCACAGAAATTTCATTTCTTAACCAGAATGTAGAGTTGGGTCCTGTGTCTGCTGCGCATGTTATAGCAGACAGCTGGTGCCTGCTCAGAGGTCTGGGCCTTACTAGCACAGTCATCATTTGCTTAACACAGCACAACACCTGCATGAGATGCCCTGATTACAAAGGCCAGATTGTTACATTGTTCCACGGTGTGATCCACAAACAAATTATATCAAACACTAGGACTACAGATGTACCTTTGGAGCAATGAGAAAGGAAGCATCACTATCCCCTGCAGCAGATAAAGGAGCAAGTGAAAGCCTGCTACAAAAGGCAGACTTCAGTGAGGAAAGCGTTCAGTTGGGACAGCTGAGACTTGCAGCCCACCTTCTTCTCTAGTGACAGGCTAATACAAAATAACAAAGTTTCATGTCCACCAGAAAAGACCACCTTCTCCAGCTATATGCAGCTTCCAGCCCACTCCAGGAATTCTCATAGGTGAATGTCAATGTTGAACATCATCACTCACTGACCTGGAGGCCTGGCTGCATTGTGGACAGAGTATTTATCACCCAGGCAATCTTCACAGGGATCACTGAGGACCGTTTTTGCATTAAGTAAAACAATATGCAGAGGACTAAATATGTTACCTTAGGAGAACTGAGCAAAATACAGAATTTCCAGCATGAACAAACTGCCCTTTCTGTATCATTTTCCTAATTTTAGGAGGAAGTGCCAACCTGTCCAAAATTATGAAATACAAACCAAGGACTATAAATCAAGACAACTATTTGGAAAGAGTAGTTCCTTTCAACATTTCTCTTTAACCTAAAGTGATAATTTGGGCTCTCTTCTACCCAAATGTTTAATGTACTTCAATAAATTTGTCAGAATTGCTTCACTGGTGGTCAACTCTGCCACTAAAAGTATCTCATGGCAGTCAGAAGAAAACTTATTTATTTTCTCTCATAGACCTGGCTTCCTGGCTGGACTGTATATTCCTTATTGCATTCAGAGAGTTGTGGCTGTCATAACATAATGACTAGATTAAAAGAATCATCTCTGACCTGCAGGAAGAGTAGGGAAATCTCCAAGACAGCACAAACTGCAGACCTAAGTTATAATTTCTAACAAGATCATGGCTTAATATTTAAATTAATTCAAGTCAAATGTTGCAATTAAAAATATTCTATCATAAGGAAAAGTTTCCTCAAAGTTTCCTAAAAGAAACTTAAAGTGTGTAAGACAGTAGATAGTCCATCAGAAAAGGATATTGTTTGGCATTTCTAGGCAGATTTTTAATACAAGGAATTTTCTTTCCTCTTCCTTTCATAAAATAATGATTGGCTGGCACAGAAGGTGAAGATTCATTGTAATACAGATAATAATGATTGTAAAAATAACAAATATATTTTAAAATTACAATAGCCAAAATAACTTCATTTCCATGTTTCAAAACAACTTTCAGTTTACCTGAAAGCTTTTTTCCGTCAATGTCTCTGTGATTTCACAAGCCACATTCTTTCCACCAATATTATGGCTGGTAACAGCCTGTACAAACACTAATCCTTGCCACTTCATCCAAGACACTAATTTTTCTAGCCTTAGAATTATTGTCTTAAATTGTTCATACAGTTAAATTCTACTTTACACAAAATACAGTGGTTTTAAATGAGTTTTTTTCCTATATGTCTTGTTAGTACAGTGTGTTTCCCCAAAGTATCAACAGGCCTTTTTTTAAAGAGGAGTGGTAAGACAGTTCTCCATATCTTGGAGATGGTTTTCAGAACCTTAAATTATATTTATCCATAGTTTTCTATGGTATTATATATAATATTTGGAAATGCAATCTGAATATTAACTAATCTATCCTCTGGCTGGGAATTAATTTGCCTTATCTCAGTTTTTCATATGTGGAAAAAATACAAAAGGACTAATATCAGAAATGGGAAACGCTAAATGAAATTCAGAGGGGCTTGGTATAATGAATTAGGTAAAGCACGTGGGTTATGTCAACTTAAAAGTGATTCCAAAGCTCAATCTTTGGACTTTTTAGTACAAGTCCCTGAGTTTTACCCACAGTGGCAGTACAACCCAAGTGTGATCTATCTACTGCATTTTCAGGTCTTCAGCTTATTCAAACTCTGTCCTAGTTCTTCAGAGACTATCTAGCTCCTGTTGGAAATAAGCAGAGTACATGGTAACACAAGCCTACAATATCCTTCATAACTTCTTACAATAACTGAGCAGCACATCAAGCAATTACAAATTAAACAAAGGTTAGAAACTTTCCCAAAATAAAATTTACACCTATTTTTCCAGATAAACATCACGTAACAAATGAATATCTAATTTACTGATTAGATACCAAAAATATTTTTGCCCGGTAGAAAATCATGCCAATGGAAAAAATTCAAATTTTGGCATGATTTAACTTGGAAAAACTTGGAAAACATCATCTAATGGAGGGCAAACAATTGCTAAATCATTAAAAAAATGTGCAGTTCAATAGTATGTGTTTTTTTAGTCTTTCCATCATAATTTCCTTCTTCTCATCCTCTACAATCTAATTACAAAAGGGAATACTAGACACTTTTTAGGACTGGGATAGTCAGTGTATGTAGCTCTGATGTTCTGCTTCCAACAAGTACCACAGTGCACTGGCACTGCACAAAAAGGGATGTAGCATTCAGGTGGATGGAACTGTGTCCCACTAACTCAAGGGCAAGCCTTCCACTGACTGTAGTGGGGCCACACATTATATGACTCACTGTCCCATTTAATAAGAAAATATGCCTTTTCCTCTAAGAGGAAACAGCTTCCCCTCAGTATCAGTAGTTTTAAGATGATATAAGAATGGGTATGTTTGCAATTATTTAGCTTGAACTGTACACTGAGGACTAATAAACAATTACTAGCTTGGCTTAACAGTTTTCAAAAAACACAAAAAAAAGGGTTCTGAAGAATCACAGGTTACCCAGGGAAACCTTAATGTAATTCACAGGAAAGCTTGCAATTTCTTCAGCTTAGAGTTTGAAAACAAAACAAGGCAAAGATTTGTCATGTTTCATATTTCCAAGCCAGTATGCCTACACTCATGTGGTTTCTATCTCTGGCAGAGTGTAAAGAGGAAGTAAAATGTCAAGTTGTTTATTTCTGTGCAATTTTCTTATCTCAAAATAACACCGAGTTTGCTAAATCCAATCTGTCTTTAATAATAGACAGAGGAATTCTTTGCTCGGCACTCTTGCTTTTGCAGAAATCTTATGATCTGGAAAGAGAGGAGTTAAATCTCTTTTGACAATTTTGTCAAAACCAAAAATGTCATCTGAAACAGCAGCCTTGTTTTCTAGGGAAATAAAGAAATTGTTTTCCTTTAGTTCAGTCCACATACCACCTTTTCTTATTATTTTCTCTTTTTTATATTGTTTTGCTGCAGATGAAAAAGAAAAGCAGAGACAGACAAAAGGACACCTAGAAATTCACTCTTCATGATCATAAGCTTTCACTTATGAAAATGAGAAAAATGATGCTTGAATCAGCAAGTTGTTCTTTACCTCCACAGAATAATCTTCATTGTTAAGCATGTGATCAAAGTTCCCTGCCTAAAAGTCGAGAAGCCACAAGTTTTTATTAGACACCCTAGGCCTGATTTCAAAGTATAAGAGATTCAGCTACATCTTTCTTTTTGAAAATAAATATATATTTCAGCACGTAAGCCTGTGCTTCAGCCCTTTTTAACTGTCCATTTCAGAGATTAATGAAATGTACGAACACATAAAAGTTCTCCATGCTTCCATATACTTTGTACTTAAATCACACTGCAAACTAAAGTGTTGTCACATTTATTTTTTTAAAGGCATTTTCAAACATATCTAATCCAAATTTGGTCTATTAATATGTTTTTCTATGTTAATACTGCATACATTTTTTAATGCACATGTAAGTACCCACTTCCCCAATCCTCTATACTTTGTAAGAGAGATTTAGCTGCAGCAGCACAGAAACGCAGCAGCACAGAAACACATCAGCCCCAAGGAAAAATGGAAAGAGAAAAACATTCCTTCCATTGTTCCATTTTGATTTCAGTTTTCCTATCTATCTCAGGTGTTTGGACAAAGAGAAGAACAAAAGCTTGTTCCTCTTCCTGCAATCATCTTTAGCCTTGTGGTTAACATTGTCTTTCTGACCTTTATTTAGGATAGCTTCAGATGATGGTACCAGACTGTAGTACCAGGTAGCTATATGGTTCATGGTCTCTCTTTTACAAACATGTCCCTTCCAACTGAGAACACCTCCCTTATAAATGACAATACAAGATTCAAAAAGGGCTGACTAAAAGAGAGAAGAGAATCAAACCCTCCTGAGATAGCTAGCAATAAATACAAAACTGGAGGATGCAGTAAAAACTTCACAGACCAACACAGACCTTCCTTTTTGTTTAAATTCCTATCATTCCAGCAGAAGCATGATTAAATGATTCAGGATTGGTTCACTAGCAGAAAGGCATTGAACACAAATGGTTATGTTCACATTTAGTGTCACTTGACACTAGTTCAAAGATACAAAATCTGTGTAGATCACAGATTTCTTTAAAAACATTCACAGCTAAAAAGAATATTTTTAGATTAAATGTGTGTCTGTTTCCTTCTGCTCTATATCATATGCCTATCCATAGGGCTAACAGAAAGTGAGAGTGCCTCCACTTGCAGTCATGGAACATGCTTTGATATCTGAAGACAAAATCATCCTCTTGGTTGCTACATGTTGAGACTGTGAAGCTTGTGATGTCGACAAACCAAGTTTTGCAAACCACCCACAACCATTGTGCCCATATGTGTCTGTTTTATCATCCCTCACAAACAGGCTGAATTCCTCTGGGTGCACACAGGCCAATGAGGCACAGGAATACCCACAGTGAAATGCTTTTTACCTTTACTTAGCTACTTCATACTTAAGCAACTTGTTTAGGCCAGACACCCAGGCTCCCTCAGTATCAATGGGTGCAGATACAGGCACCTGCAGGGGGTGATTCATCTTCAAAGATAGGGGTCTAAAGGAGGGCTTACAGCTGCCTTCTGGAGGTGCCTATCTCTCACGTTGACTATAGTGGGAGCCTAGATGACTAGCTGAGATTAGGTGCCTAAATTTTAGGCTGATAGATTTTCTTGCCCGAGGTTACGTGAGAAATCTGTAGCAGTACCAGGGTTTGAACCCACGTGTTCCACACATAGCTGGTAATGAATAGTTTAGTCAAATCCAGTGCTTGTGTTACAAAGGTTTTGTGTGTCCACAATAGATTATTAGGCAAGAGAAACACACACACATACACATCAAAAAGTCTAATAATTTGGTGATTAGTCACCCATCTCTCACACAACTTAGCATATGAAACATTTATTTTAAATGTCTAAAATAACCAATAAGAAAATTTACCTGTGGTCTGCCACCTTCCCAGTAAATGTCCTAATCACATCAATTCTCAGGCATCTTCTGAGAATACAGCAATATAGGTACAATAATTTGCTATTTATGAGGATGGAAAGAGACAGTTACATCAACACTCATAAAAACAGTGGTAACAAATTGTTAGGGAACAAATTGTTGATGGAACATACCTGAGTTCTTGATAATCAAAAAAAGTCTTCCCACCGAAATGCTGCCTTTTCAGATTACTGAAAAGTACCTTTTCAGGTACTTCAGAAGGAACTTCTTCACACATATTTAATACTCCACCCAGATTTCTCATATTCTGGCCAATGGAGGATGCAAAATATTACCCTGAGAAACCCAGACCAAATGGAGTGATGGCCACATTTATCTGGCACGCTTAGGCTTAATTCCTAGAGTTTGAAGAATTCAGTTGAATCTGCAGGGATTAGTGTAAATACAATCATCCAAACTCTAAACCCAACTGGATTGTGGGCAAATGGCCAGATTTGTTCACATAAGCCTGAATCCTCTGTAAAAACAACTGAATAGTTGTATTTGTCAAATGCTTGTGTACTGGGGAATTATATATTTTACACCAGCTGCATATACTGTATTATTTTCTACATTCTACATTTTACTTCTCAGCTATTTTTCCCATTTGATGTAAATATTTTGTCCTCTTGGAGAACTAATTACATGATAAAATGGTTTGATTTGTAATTCATTTATTCATATGTATTCATTTATGACTCAACAACATTATTGTTTCTTATATATCATCTTTTTGTGCATATGAAACTCAAAATTAGGTTCATTGCTCTCTTTTCAGGTTCACAGAGATGCAAAAACCACAAAGGATAAGGAGATTTACATCAGTCTGAAAGCTAATTTGGGAGAAAAGTTAGAACTCCCTCAAAACAAATCTTTGCAGAAAGTAAGTTCTTTCTGATATGCCAAGCAAATTTTGAGACTTTTGTCTTGAAGCAGTGCAGGTCTTCTATGATATATTAATAAAGCAGGAATATTACAGAACTTGGAATCATGCACTCTGATATGTTTAGTGGAGACTTTGCCCTTTAGATATTTTTCTACTTTATTTTGGGATACATTCTACCCTGACACTTGCTCAGTGCTCAAAAAAACCCCTCAAAACCAAAACCCCAGCACACAAGCATACAGAATTGTTCCCTTGAAGTCTTAGTTCCATCACGCTAGGATCTGACAAAATAATTCAAAAGTGGGTAATGCAAACAGTCTGCTCTCGGAATCCCATTCACATCAGTCTGAGGCAATGATTTAAATTCTATAAATATCCATTTGATACCTTTTCCATACTATAAACATTTTCTAAGTACTCTGATATAGTTCAGAGGTTTTCAAAACACCACAAGTATTTTTTTTCGTTCCTGTAAAACAACAGGAATTCTTAATCCTGTCTATGGATCAGGGAAGTGGCCTTGGAAGAGAAGAGGAAAAGGAAAAGGAAAAGGAAAAAAGGAGAAAGGAATGAAAATGAAAAGGGAAGAAAGAGTTCGAGTTCTTTGTGAAATGCTGCCATCTATGGAGTTTCAGTCGACACTGCTTTCTGCGGAGATGTCAAGGAAAACCACAGGCAGGTTACCTCACAACATGGTTAGCTCCATAAATGATACCATTTTTTTAATCAACAAACAATAATATAAATTATAGCTTTGGCTATAACGTTAAGTTGGCACTCGTTTCTACCACAACTATTTCTTCAATATATAAGCAGCATTTTTAGTTATCTACTGCAAGGTTTTCCTGTGATTTGTTGGGGGCATATATTGATATCAACACATTGTGTTGTCCTGTTTTTATTTATACTGGTTTCCCAAATTTCAAGGCATACAAGTAGAAGTCCTTCCTGTTGTTCCCCATGTACATATCCCCAAGCATACTATTGCCTGCATTCTCAAAATGGCCAAATAAATAAGGAGCTTATTATAATTTTCTCACCTTACCTCTATTATACTTGAAAATTAACGTGTATGACACTTATAAAATATTATAAACACACACATCACTCCTTCTTCCTTAGAATTTCTGCTAATGGTAAGGCAGCAGCTGCACCTGTGGGTAAAGCCAGCAGACAGAAAGATGATAACTCTGACGAGATAGAAGTATTAGGACTATTCGTCAGCTGTAACAAATAATAAACGTATCAAAAAGCCCAGTTTGGAAGCCACTCAGATCTTCCGGAAAAAAATGGTCCTCATTCAGTACTGCAAAGATCCAAATCCTCTTTATAATACTCACTAGAGGACTAGATACAAATGAAAAGCAGGGGTCATTTTGCTAGCTTAAATTGTGGTTAAGTGACATATTTAATCATTAAGGTAGGTGTAAGCATAAACAGCAGTAATTCTAGGGCTGATAAAAATCTGGACCCCCAAAGCGATCTTGTCTTCAGTGACTGTGATGTAAAGACAGAAGAAAAATAGTACACAGGAATTCTGAAAGACGCCTCTTTGAAACAGTGCTGCTCAGGCCTGTTTTACAAAATCACAGAATCACAGAATCATAGAATCAATTAGGTTGGAAAAGACCTCTGAGATCATCAAACCCAACCTATGAGTGAACACCACCGTGCCAACCAGATCATGGCACAAAATGCCACAGGACATTAAACACCTCCAGGGATGGTGACTCCACCACTTCCCTGTGCAGCCAATTCCAATGTCTAACCATGCCTTCTGTGAAGAAACTCTTCCTAAAGTCCCTAAATTGTCTCTTGCTTACCACCACAGTCTGCCCTTGCCACCTGCTCCCACTTGTGAAATGTCACCAGCAGACGTACTTCCTATGGCTGGAAAGGTATGGTAGGAATAACCCTCACTCATGTCTGCTCTGAAAGACAGGGCCAGTTCAGCTCTCATCCATGGGGGTCAGCCATATCAAAGAGAAGGACATTGGTGGCATGAAAAATCATATCAGCCTGACATTCTCCAAAGAAGTACCTAGCAAAATACTTACTTTCACATTCTCTTACTCTATCCAAATTGCTCAGCGCTGGCAAATCTTTATTATACTAACCATGAGCTATCTGCAGGCAAAATGTTCCCTCTTCCTTTTTGACACCCGAAAAGTCCTTTTTCAAGTGTGTACCATCTTTACACTGGTTCATATTGATTTCAGAGGATGGCACTTGTCCAGCAAACTGTGATGGATTAATCCCCCCTGGAGCATAAATATCAGCATATCAAGTTACTCAACCTCTCTCCCTCTGCAGGTCATTCAACAGGAAAATGTTGGAATCAGTGGAGCTGCATTAACAATTAATTGTATTATAAGCAAAATAAGAATTTCTAAATGAAATTAAAATTTACCACCTAGAGAAAACCCTGCAGAGATCAAAGATGAGACACTTCTAGAGAATTTCCAGGGGCAGAGATTTTTTTTAAGAAATTCATCCTCCCCTGTTTGATTTCCAGCTGCCGAACACATACCCTATCCTTGTGCTTTAGAGAGGAGACAATGGCCAAATGTCCATTAGCAGCAGCCCCAGCCATAGTAAGCTTCTGAATTCTTCCTTCATTGCACAGCTGGTGAGGCAGCCAGATCTACCTAAGATCTTTAAAAAGGTGTGGCAGCTCTACTTGCCTCACTCTTGGTGACAGAAATTTTAAGATGGTCCTTCTGGGTTCTCCTATTTGCCAGCTCACAACAATCATACGAGGCATGAGAATATTTGCCAGCACACAACAAATGAAAAGTGTGATAATAATAACCCCTTACTGCCTTTGGAATGATCTTGTTTGTATTTATTTTGAGCCCATCTGAACAAGGCTGGCTCAGATAATGCTGCCTGTGTTGCAGCTGGTGTTTTATCAGGTGGTTTGGAAGGGACCCAGTTTGTGGCACATCACTGAAGGAACCTCTTTGCCACTGCACCCCAGTGCAGAGGCAACACCAGCATGCCAGGCTCTGCATGTGCTTTGAGGAAGGACCACAAGCCCTGGGACTTTGTGACCATTGGACTGAGGGCCACAACCAGTGAGGCAGTCTCCAATTGCTCTCCCATCTACCCCATGCAGAAATAACAGCAAACAGGTGGGCAGGGTGGGTTGCAAGGGCTAGAAGGATATGGGGAGTGAGGCACAGGTCTCCTTTGCTGAGCTGGAGCAGCAGTTCAGGTTTAGGGCTGGGTTCACAAGCACAGCTGATCAAATGCAGCCAAGACTCTGATTGTGAATACTCAGACGTGGTCACCTGCTCCATTATTCTCCACTGCTAAAAATAAACCCCCTTTGCTGAGGGCTGTGGACCATTTGTCCACCATACATTGACATGTAGGTGCAGAATCACCCACCACCCTGAAATGGAGCATCATCACTGATAATTTGTTTAAATAGTATTGGGAACTGGGGAAGGGAGAACAGGTCCCATTGCACTCACCCACAAATAGGGATATCCATTCATGAACAAGAACATGCACAGTTCATGTCTATTTGTCACTTGTTGCATTAATTATTTGGCTTTTTCAATATTTTCTGTCACCAGAGGAGTCAGGACAAACTGTTACTGAGGAAACCAATCACCACAAATAAGGCAAAGTGAACAGATCACCAAAACCTTGCAGGTTGGGAGAGAACGTCCAAATATCTGTTGAATCCCTGCATATAATGAATCATAGATTGTTATTATGTCACCAAGGGGAAAAATCCCATATCTATCATCTAATCCAGCTGAAAGATAATTTGGCCATTCTGAAGAATCTGAGACGCATGCTTTTAATGAAATTAATCCTTCCCACAGCCTATTTCCCCTGTACTGCAGAAAGACTCCAATTTCCCTGCTTTGCTGCACAGATTCAGGTTTACATTTATATGCAAGCAAAGTTTCTTGGCTGACAAATGTTGCTCAGTCACTGAGGGTAACTCTGAATTGCCAGAATGAACCAGTAAAGTTCTCGTTTCTGAAGGTACTGTACACGACAGAATATGTCTTGCTCAAGAATTCAGATGTCACCCACCTGCCATTAGGTACAATGCACACTTTTATAGCCAGCACAGCTGCCTGGAAGGCAGAACAAGATATGAATAACCATTTCCTAGCCCATTTTGTTCAGCTGTGAGTCTTCTACATTGCTGAACTGCTTCAGGTATTAAGATAGAATAACTAAGACTGGATCACATATATGAAATGGCATCAAGCAGGAATACTAAGTAGTAACATACGTGAATAAAAAAGTGATTGCAATAAGTATGAGCCAAATAAATTAATATTTTGCCTTGGATAGGATTCTTTATGTTTGGTAACTATTGCTTGTGTTGATGATATAACACATGCTGACACCAAATATCAATTCTAGGTAAATGCAATTAAGCCTAGAAGCAAAACAGCTGGATTAGCAGTTCACTGCATAAATTATTTTTCTTCCATTTACTTTGTCTTTTTGCAAATGAGCCTTTTAACATAAAAAAATTTAGCACTCAAGTTCCCCTTTGCTTATTAATCCCAGAAGCCTGAAATGAAGAAGAAGAAGAAAAAAAAATGATTTTTTTTTTTTCCTTTGTTGTTTGTGGACATATGCTGTTCAGCTCCCTTGTGTAGTCTCCCCACATTGCAGGTAGTTTTCATTCTTCCTTGGATAAGTCACTCACATTGCACTTACAATGGCGTTAGACCAAGAAATTCACTTTTTCTTTTTTTTTAATTTCTGGGTGATGCATTAATGCGTGGTTATTTTATATTTCATATTTTATATTTTATTTTTTTTTAATTTCCTGATTCTAGATAAAATGAATATAAAGCTGGCAAGGCTGGAGTTGAACACACTTACTACTGTTATCCTCCAGTTGCAACAACATAGACTACACAGGAGTTGTTTTATTTGATTTTTTTTTTCCTTATTGTTTTTCTTCATTATACGGCTGTCAGCATAAAGGGCAATGTAGAGATTGGGAATCAATACATGCTACTCCTGTAGATACACAAATAATCACAAATTGTAATCATTGATTGATTTTCAGCATTCTGATAGTGACACATTGAGTGGACGGGACTCTGATCTCAGTTGTGCTAGGGGAAATCTAGAGCAGTGATTCACAGCTGGAATTGTAATAAAGACCTGCCTGAGAAATGCATCATTTCAGTCAATGAAACATGTAACGTATTGTTGGGGAAAATTACTTTTCCCTTCTGCTCATGATCAGGGCTGAGAACAGCAAATGTTCAAGGAGCAGAGCCATGCTTCAACCTCCAAGGTTGAGTGCCACCAGTTCAATTCACGGCTTACTCCAGAGCCCATATCAAACACACTGGTCTTGGCATTACCACACACAGGCATTCCTCTCCCAGTCCCCTTAGAGAGTATCAGTTTGAGATTCCCATCCCTCTAAGCCTTTATTTTCCCAGAGAGCTTTCCTGTCATGTATCCACAGCCCAATGTCCAGCTTCCCTAGTGAACAGGTCACACATGGGTATCTACAGCACCACCCAGAACAGAGGGTCACAGTCCAGGTAAAAGATACCCACACATCAGATGTCAGACCAGTTGGTGGCACACCATCCAGACAATATATCTTTGTAGATACCTACATGTATATAAATGATGAATAGAAGACTACTAAATTATGCCTACTGCTGTGAACTGATTTTAAAAATATTGTTTCTGTCATACCTCTTTATACCTATTATGGATCTTTAAAAACAAAAAATATCAGTCTTTTTTCTTTAACTGGAGTGGGAGACGATGAAATATTTTGGCTTTTTTGTAAAAGCAGGAGAGCTGAAGGTTAAAAAATGAGGGCCATTTTTGTACAAGCTAAAAGAAGGACATAAGACTATTGTTAAGAGTATGTTCCTCTCATTTTCCAGTAGTAGGAAAATATTTCTGTTTCCTATTTTTCTTATGTAAAATACCTTCCATATAAAGACTTATAGTGTTTCCACTAGCATAAACAGTAGGTTTGTTTTGGACTTTCCTGGGGGCAGACACAGGGGCAGATTAGTCATAGATCAACCTTATAAAAAGGTATTACCTTAAGCAGATATAATTTTGGAGAGATAGCTCTAACCTGTATCAGACGATTTTCAAAATAATAAATCCTTTTTCCTGAAAAGCAGAGAGAAGAAGTGGAACACACAAACTATCTGTGGTGACACAAAGAAACGATTTGGCACAGAGCGACATGTGAGTCTAAACTTTCAGAAATCAAAGACAAATGAAAAGGCATTAATTCTGGGAGGAAAATTTCTGTGCCTGATGTACTTCTCCAGCATTCTTGAACTTGTCTATTTGCAAGTGAGTAAAGCAAGTCCTTTTTAAAAAAATAAATACATGCAAAAAATGCTTACTTGTCGTCAAATTGATGATTATTATGGGTTCTTTCCAACTGAGGATATTCTGTGATTTTAAACTGGCATGTCTTGAAAGAATGCCATTATTTGAAAATCTGGAGAAAGGGGAGAAGAGAAGGAAAAAAAGATTATTAACTGAAGTAGTAATTTTTTTCCACCCTAGGTAAGAAGCATTGGCACTTGTATTCCCAAAAAAGGTGATTTTTAGTTTGATGCACATTCATATCTGATTTATTAATTTACACTGAAGAATAAGTTTTACCTTTTGTCACTGCTTTGAGAAACTACACGGTTTGTAGAAAATGTTTGCTACACTGTTTGTAGAAAATTAGGAAATTTCACACTCTATCAATTAGTAAATGCAAAAACATCAGCTGACAATCTCAATAAAATTTAACTTACTTTGCAGAAAGAAAATGTCTTCTGCTTTGTTTATAAGCAATATAATACTCTTGGGGAGACAAGGTCCTGCTGCCACTGCCTTGTGACAGTCAAGAGCCTTGACTGTCTATGGCAGGGAAGGTGGCAGCTCTGTGAAACACTCAGTGTGATGCCCTCAGTGGCCATTGGTTCTGCCATGGGTAGTAAATATGGACAGATTCATCTTCTGACACTGGATTAGATGAGTGAAATTACAATTGGTGACACACAAAATTATAATAAAATAAAATCCTCAAAATTTTATTTTTTTTATGAAGAATATCTTGTTATTCATTGAAGGAGTGAACTGGAAAGTTGGGAAAATGCAAGGTACAAGGTCAGTGTAGCACACTAACGAGATATGCTCAATTTTTTCATCTTGAGTCCTGAAAAAAAGAATTAATTTTATATTTTCCATATGAACTTGTGTATCTTCTTGATACTCATTTAAAAACGTTTCTTAATCTGGCTAATACACCTTCAGTAATCATTTAAAGTTTTACCTTTAGAGAAATGTTCCTGAAGAGTTTTCAATATTTATACTTTACATTTTTACATTTGAATATTTAAAACCTTCAGATTTAACTTTGAAGATCCTGATCCATAGATGACAAATAAACACAGCCCTGATGGGGAAGTTCTGATGACTCTGCACAATTACCTGATGGGCTTCCATCCTGAAATGGACATTGATACAGTGACAACATCTGAATGTGTGTATTCAAACTATCATTGTTCTATACCATTGAGTATTACAGTGACCTCTCATCCCATTATACTCCTAATTTTTTTACCACCTACCCAGTCTTGCTGTCTATCCTCAAAGGAAANTGATACAATGACAACATCTGAATGTGTGTATTCAAACTATCATTGTTCTATACCATTGAGTATTACAGTGACCTCTCATCCCATTATACTCCTAATTTTTTTACCACCTACCCAGTCTTGCTGTCTATCCTCAAAGGAAATTAAATGTTTTGTCAGTTATATCCCTCAGCTTTTCTTTATTAACACTACTTCTACAAAGCTGTGCTCACCAAAAAGGAGCTGAAATTGTTTAATTTTCAATTAAAAAGTACCCATCTATTCACGAAGCCTCAAAGCATAACTAAAGTAATGGGTTAGGTATTTCTCTAGTGTTTGTGTCCTCATGATACAGGTATTGGAAGAAAATTGTAAAGTTGTGAAATGTTCCCCAAAATCTTTCACAAATTATCAGAATAAATTTGAAAGTCCCTTTACTTAAGATAAAAATATGCAAGAAGCTATTTGGGGAAATGTGCAATGCTATGTGACACTACAAATAATAATACTGTCAAACTGTGCATTTTCTAACTGTGATCTGGCAATTGAAAACCAGATACAGAAAGGCAATGCCACTTGTCCTTGCAGTGCTTGCAAAAAGCTGCAATTTGAGAGGTGATCTTCCATGTTGAATGTTCTTCTACATTCAGTTCAAATACAGTCATGCTCCATATGACTGTAATGGACCAAAAAATTGTGCCAGTGTGTGAAGTCCATGTAGGATATCCTTTGCACTCAGCACCAGTATACTGAACAAGGATCTCAGATGTAGATACAGACATACTCTTTCTCCCCACCATAGTTTCCAAACACTCAAAATATTTACATGGCAAATTAGCCAATGCAGTGGGTGCATTTCCTGTATAAGAACTATGAATTTTCTTCAATTCAGGCTCCAACATAGCACTTCTCAGATTTTACAGTCTTCAAAAGGGATATTCTCCTTGAAGAATGAGGGATTTCTATCATAGCTGTGATTTAACCTATCATGAAATATGTATCCCTAAGGTTTCCTGTCCCAATTTTTTAAGAAAACTCCTACTTTAGGCAGCACTAACCTCATTTTTATATTTCAATAAACCTGGAATAGATAACAGCTGGTGACCTTTGATTTATTTAAAATATCTTGACTGCTTTCTGAAAGTGTGAGTACTTGCTGCTTTTACAAATTGGGTTGGCAACTATTATTTCACTCAGAGATTATTAAAGGATGGATTTTTTTGTGTCTGGGTTCACCAGTGCAAGGGGAATGAGCTCACATGGGACTGTTTGCCAGCAGTGCTAACCAGACTGGGTAACAACCAGTAGGTGGTTGGCAATAACTGATGCTACCAACACTCAATCCCCTTTTTCCTTCATGACAGGATCTAAAAAAGTGGCTAATAATGCCAAGGATGTGGGTTTGGACTCCACGTGGGCCATTCACTTAAGAGTTGGACTTGATGATCCTTGTGGGTCCCTTCCAACTCAGAATATTCTGTGATTCTTCTGACAATAGCTACTTTGCAACTGATGCCATCATGGCATTCACTGCTTGTTCCTGTCTATATCACAATTAATCTTTCAGTATGCAAAGCTGTTATGCAAACCTCCTGCCCCTCTGCCATGTATATACAAATGTATATATTGATGGTTTTATATTTCACTTTTTTTTCATAAGCCCACCAAGTTACACATAATAAATAAGAATGGAGGAGTACTCTGCTCTAACTGTGCAGTTCAGAAGCTAAATCATACTGCAAACTTCACTCTCTTTGTGTTAATTATTTGTGAAAAATATTTTTACTGGCAGCAATAAGTAATTACAATGCTACCTGTTGTTTATAAGAAGGTTGAATGTGCATTTATCACACACATCAAGAAACAGCCAGCAGATACTCTAACTCATAATTCTGAAAATATATTGCAACAGACTTTTTATTTATAATATATAAACAAACTATTTGTATTTGAATACTAGACACAGTGATAAGTAGGACTTTTTCTCCATTTAAATAAGTCTGGCAGTACATGATTAAATTGAATTTTCTCCAGTTCTTACTTGGACAAATTGCAATACTTGCCAAACAACATATAATCTCAGCAAATTTCAGCAAAGATTTAAAACGTATGAGATACAAAAGAAAATGCAGCTCCCCAGGTTTTCATGTCATCAACGCTACAACTCAATAGCGGAATATCATGAAGCATTTTTAATTGTATTTAAAAAAACCCAAGCACTCAAGATCTTTTTTGCAAATTATTAACTGATGTAACCTGCACTCTACTGCTAGTACTACTAATAATAGCACCAATAATAATACACTCTTATCTGGTGGTGCCACAGCCCGGATTCCTTAAACTTGCTTTGTGCATTAATACAATCTTGAGGTCCTATGTCATGTGAAACACTAAGGCCAGATTCTTACACATCATGTTAATGAGATATTTGGAGGCAAAACACAGCTCATGTTACTGAGGTAATCAGAATTTGTCTCCTTGTTAAGGTTTGGAAAAACAAAAAAGACCTTAATCAATCATGCAGTTCCATAGCTAGCCTCTGGAAAACATTGCCAATAAAATCACAGAATGTGATTAACATGAAACACAAAAAAGTTTTACCTATTTTAGGAAAAGAAAAAAATAAATAAAAGCTCTTTAGAAAGCTTAGAGATATTATATGGAGTTTTCCATGGTGGGGTTTTTTCTCTAGAAAAAGAAAGAAAATCCAAGCAAGACTGGCTAAGTTTTCACTGCATTATAAGTAACTTTTCTTTACATTTTATTTACCCAGAATTATATTGTTTTTATGTCCTGATTCCAAGAAATCTGGTTAGTAAAGTGCCAGATTCTTTTATTTGATTTTATTTGATTTCATTTGATTTCATTAGGGACCATCAGCCTTGCTGCTTAAGTGCCCGACTACTGTTTGCAGTTAAACATTCATTAGGGAATCCCCAGTGGGTTCATTCATTTCGCTGAGGTCCAATTACAGTGCCACAAAAGCAGTTTTTGCAGCAATTAGCTGATTTTTCCTGTTTATGTTCTGTGTCTTTAGGAAGACAACTATTTTGCGGAGGTCAGATTTTTAATTAGGCGCAATTTAGGGCCAATAAGAAAACTGATAATTTACTAAATAGCTGTGGTGGACTTAACTGCTCAGAGCAGAGGTAAATAACACAACAGGGACACCAGGAATAAGCTCTCCTGGTGTGCAGGGCTCAGAGCCCCACGGCGTAAGGAATAGATTACGTGTTAAATGGCTGTCAGGGCCCTCATCCCATCGCCTCTATCGCCAGCCGACCTCACCTCAGGAGCCATCACCTCATTAACAGTGGGTACAGGAAAGACAGTCTGGAAAAGTACCTGCAGAGAGCTGCTGGCTTCAGGTGGCTGCAAAAAGATCTCAGGGTGAAAGAAAACAGCAACAAAAAAAATCATGTTCTGCTCCCTGAATATTTGGCAGCACTTTTATCAGCTGCTGCATCCCACGAAACAAATGATATTCAAGGGTGTGTGAGACATGCTCACAGTCACTGTGAGTGTGCTCTTACCAAAGTGGATTACTACATGATAGCTTGGATTTCTGCAAGGGTCCGTGCTTTCTGCCCTTTATTTTCTCAACAATGTGCAGAAGTTGCCTTACACTGTGGGAAGCTAAGAACTGTGAGGGTTGATGAAGAGCACCCATCTAAAGTGAGATCTTTATAAAATCATAAAAGTCTTCTGAAAAATTCTAAGCAGATATGCCACCTCTAAATTTGCTCATCTAAAGACCACAGTAGTTGAATATCAGCCATCGTATCACAATGAAATTTCTGAAGAGATTCACTGCTGGCTGAAATATCTCTCTCCTACAGGAAATAGGTAAGGAAGCGCCAAAAGGTCACTGCATTTTTTCTTTGACCTTTGACCCAGCACTCAACTGCAAAGTTGTAGCCAGGCATGTCAAAAAGCAATACCACCAAGAAGTGTATGTTACAAATATTGACATTTCTTTGCCAGTGACCATTGCTGGCAGGATTTATAAAAACACAAAAAAGAATAGAGCAGAAATGCCTGTATTTTCTAGTGAGAAGGAAAATGAACAATTAAGCTGAAAATGTGCAAAGAAAATATGTGATGGCTTTGTGTCTGAGTGTATGCAAAAATATAACAGAATAATTTTGGAAAACTTGGTATCTTGATGAAAACACACTCTACATCTTGACTCTTGCTCTTCCCATGAAAACTCCTCATGCTGGCATGCAGCCAATAATCATGGATAAAATTTTTAGATTTATTTCATTAAAAAAAAACCAAACAACTCTGGAGATCATAAGTTTTCAGAAAACTTCAGATCATAAAAGTCTGTTATTAGGTAGTTATTCCTTTCCTTATTATTTAGCAAAAAAAAATCACTTTTTTTTTTCAACTCATCAGTTTGTTTTCCTTGTACATAGAGATAACATTGAAAGATTCTGGCTAAAAAAAACCAAGAAATTAAGCAGTTACATTTTGAGAAGCTGAAACCAAACTCAGAGATCAGTGGTAAACCAAAACAAATCTCTGTGAGGTGGTCTGAAAGGAATCTATGCTGTGGGTACATGGAAAGTGAGTCTATGGTCTAAGCTACCTAGTATGGTGTAAGTTCCGCTCACACTTGTACCCTACTTTCAATGAGGGGTCTTAAACCTGTAAAGTAGCAGAATAACAGGAATACATGAATTCTTTGCACCCAAACATGCATAGAGTTGATGAAGGCCTGTCTTTTCTAATATTTTAAAAAATATTTTCTACATTTCAGAGAAAGATTTGAGGGTTCTGAAGCAAATGAACAATTTTGGAAATATGATATTACAAGAATACAATACAATAAGCAACGCACTTTGCAACATTAACTCCTAATTACTTTGGAAAGCAAATTTCATTTGGAGTCCAGCATGACTTGCAAAGAAGTCAGGGTGGTAATTAATAACAATCAGCCACTGAAGTAATTTTGTATAAATAATGTGCTGAACTCTATCCCAAAAGGGCTAAAACAAACACAAGGACTTCAGCATGAACTCAGTCAAATGAAAAAAAGAAAAAAAAATATTGCAAGTGACTTAATTTTCTACTGTTTATGCTTAGCTGCTCCCTTAGTGTCTTACACATTATATCTCAAAGGCCAGGTTTTTTGTCAGTAACACAATCAGAAATGCAATTTTTATAATACAAGTCATATAAACAATAAGCCGAGGGCAGCTGGGGGACGGGTGTCATCCACAGCATGTTCTAGTGGAAAGACAGATACAATTAAGTGACAGGGAAGCATTAGTATTACAGTGAGAATAACTTCCAAATACATGAGATAGAGAGACATGTTCACAGCTCAGAGAGGCATCCCAGTCAAATATCCTGTTACTTGCCAGTTCACATCCCTCTGCATAGGGAGAACAGTAGGGCAGTAGTATATAGGAACAGAAATAAGTTGTTAGACCATAGGATCATAGGTCAGATCAGGTCAGTTCAGGGCAGAGGAGACCAAATCCAACCTCCTGCTCAAAGCTGGGTCAACTTTATTCATTCTTTCATGACAGCATATACATAAACTAGTTCAGCTAAAATAACAAATATGCATAAAATAACATATACATATATATATATATGTATACTAATTTATAGAAATTAGAAAGTTTTACAAGTTAATCCTGGCTTATTAAGGAAGTTAATGATATCACACTCTTTATAGTTACTCTCAGGTGTTGGCCCATTCTATCCCTGCTAGCAGAAATTGTAGAGGTGTGAAGGCTTAAGGAGACAGAGAGGAACAGTGGTGTTATGAAAAGCCCAACTGTAGAAGAAACTTCAAACAAAAATTTTGCCTCAGTAGAGCCAGCATTGACCAATTATCAAACTTGAAAACATTGAAAAGACGGCCTCATATTGCTTCATTTTAGATACCTCATCTCTTCCTTAGATGCAAATGGAAAACAGAATGGCAGGTTCAGAAGGGGCAAGGACTCAACACTTCCAATCTAACTAGAAGTCCAAAGTAATGGAAATCCCAAAAGAAAGGGAATTTTCTGCCATCTGCAGGATAGGTAGATAGGTAGACAGTTTGAGGTGGTCTCAGTGAAGCCTGAGGACCATCTCAGGCCTTCAGATTTTCTTTTTTTCTGCATAACAACTTACAAGTCAATCCAGCACTTCTGGACCTTCTTAGAGGTTAAAGAGGGCTGCTTATCCTAAGGCTTTATTTCATCATCCTGATCTTCTCCCTGTGAAAACTAAAAAACATTCCCAAAGACTTCAGCTGTAGAGGTAGCAAGTCCTGGAAAGCAGCATTGAAGTCATTTCATGGGCAAGTGGTTAATCATTTTTTGCATGTATTTCTTCCATGTTTCTATACTGGTTTGAAGAGTCCAACACAATAGGTCACAATCTGCACTGCAGTGTTCACCTGTTCTCAGACAGAATTTTGAAATCCAATAGATGTCAATTCTGCATACAGCCCTATAAAAAACCTCTTAATTGTTTAGTTAAGCTTAAAATTATATTTGGCAGCTTGTTAGGCCAGAAAGCTAGTTGAGGTCACCTGACATTTAAAAACTAACTGAAAACTGGCATCTGCTTTATTACTTTAACTGTACATCTCAAAACTGACTGCTAAGCATTCACATACAAGACATGTACAAGGGGAGCATCTTTTTTAATAATGTGTCAGCAACCTTTTAGAGAAATACAAGAGGAGAGCAAATAGAGAATCATTTTTAGCACAGTGAGAGCCTTTGAATGTTCTCCTGACTTCAAACATCAGAGGCAAGAACAACCTTAATAATGCATATTATAATACCACAGAATAACCTGTTACACTGAGATACATTGCAGGTCTAGCATTACTTCATGCAATATGTGTATGAAGTGCAGTGATGATGCTTTTGAACAAAACATTTTCATGTGTAAGAATTCATTGCTAGGTGTGTTTTGTTAGGCACCAAGAAATTCACTAAGAAATTACATTTCCTAATTATAAGATACCTGCAGAGCCAGAAAATTTATCAATTTTACTTAGAGTATTTTGTCACTGTTTTGCACAGAGAAAGAAAAACAAAACAAAACAAGAATTTCCTTTCTCTTGTCCTCCTACTGTCATTGCACAAATGGTAGCTACTACATTGTGATTACTGATCTGCAAATTAGAAAAAGAAGGTTGGTTAAATATGGTCAAGTAGCCAATTTTCAAATGTGATTCATTTGTCTGATTTAATATTCTAAAATTTTCAACTGACTTTAGCCCTCATTCTGGGTGAACAATCAGTAATTTTTAATAAAACTGTTTTCAATAAAGGAAGAATTAGGGGAGGGAGCAGAGGGGAATTGAGAAAATTAGCAGTTCAGCTGATCTGCTAAATTTTGAAACAAAGAAAAGAAGTACAGTCCAAGGTGTAATAACCTTTAGATACAAGGGAGCCAGAGCAGTATTTTGCAGCTGAACTATAAAACCACATACTGAAAACTAACTTCAGTGCCAAGTTACATGCCATGGAATCATTCCACATTTAATGAAATCACATGAGGTGTGAGTTAGGCCAGAACTCTGACCTTGCTTTTAATTTGAAACTGACAAAAACTTATGTTAAAAAGCATGTTTGCCTTTTAATAGTGTGATGTACTGTGCATTTATTCAAATACCATAACTACTACAATCATCACCTGATCTCTGTTTCATCTCAGTCTTTTTTTCTGAAATTATTTCTTCTGTTGTTTCCAAACCTAAATGTGACAATGATTTCATTTTCAACAGCATGAAGTGATTCAACATTCATTCCTTGTCTAGAGAGTGTCCTTAGAAAAGACAAGCTACAAAATTATTAAACAGCATCTAGATACCAGCAAGTCTCAAGACTTACATCTACTGTGTGCTCCCCAAGAGTAACAGACTTGACAGAGGGATTCAGATATTCAGGTGCCTTCAGAATAAATCCTTTATCTGAACATTGCCTTTAACATTCATCTTTTACTTTACAGAAATGGGAAGAGGAGTCCCATTACTTAACAGTCTGCAGCCACACAGACAGGAGGTGTGAAAGGGTAAATACTGTGACACATGAAAGCAATCCACTGCATCTTTCCTGAAAACTTTTCCCAAGTAATTCCAGCGCCAGAAGGTGATGAGAAGACAAGTGTATGCGTAATACATCACATTGTCCAGGAATTGCTTGTTCGCCGTTAGTCTAGCAGACACACTCTCAAAGCTCTCCATGCTTTCTCATCATTTGCCATGATAATATGTAGTGTGCTGATTTGCTGTCATGATGGTGAGGCACCTCTTTATGTGACAGATTCTATGAGTAAAGCTAGCTGTGCCAACATGGGCAAAGACTTCCTCAAAACAACATGACTGGAAACACCAATGCCTCTGCCAGGCCCTTGTCTCTTTTGACCATCTCCCTTTCCTCTTTCAAATAACTCTCCCTGTTCATTGCCAGTCCAGAACCTCTCCCCACTGACAAAACTGCAGGCAATAGTAGAGTCACCAGCTGGGAAGTCAGGTGGAAGCCCTCCCTGCCAGCTCCTGACTTCCAGCCAAAATACCAGGATATTACAGACAGCAAAGAAACATTACCAGCTAGAAAATGGATCACTCAGGAGCACATCCCCAGAGCCTATAACACAATAGAGTAGACCCAACTAGTGAGAGACATGGTGCTTGATATCACTGGCTCTGTCACTGAACATGACAGGAGGAACTCTGCTTCCTTGCCTTTTTTAGCAGAGAAGTGTTTCTTCCACTCTAGGCAGACAGGATAGGAACAGCTATACAACACACTGTGTTTATAACTAGATCAGATCTTTGTTTCCTATAGTGAAAATAAAGTCCCCACTACAGAATCAACTTTCCTCTCCCACCTCTCTCCTTCCTCTGGTGGTCCAGCCTGAATCCTCACATTGTTTGTGGGAAATTAGCCAATCTAAAAGCATCAACTCTGAAAAAGTTCCTAAGAAGCAGCCTGACTCACACTATCCCTTTTTCACCCAATTGCAGCTTTTTTTAGCTGTAAAAAAATGGAAAGGAAGGAGGGGGATTGTCACTGGAAAATAATACAAGTGTATTCAGCTCCTCAGTGTCAGGGATTTTGCCACAAGACAGCCACTCAAGCATCCAGTAGAGTACAACTCCTATAGCAAACCCAGATCCCACTTGCAGGCAATGCTAGTTTAAAAGCTCAGGTTTGTGACCTGCTCTCTGCCTAAATGCAGCACACACTCAATTTATTGCAGAGCAGCCTCAAAATCTGCCAACTACTGTGACAGCGACATGGTGTTTATTCAGCAAAAGCTTCTGTTTGCTCAGGAAAGCCTTCAGCTATCTCCTGCCCAGCTGGGGATCTCTGTTGCTGGGGACAATCTGAAAACACACAGAGTGCTACAGGGGGATCAGTGACAGGCTGGTCTCTCACAGTTTTCTTTACCTGTCTGTAATTGTCTGCAATTGAGGACGATTCAGTTTGTCCTTAGACCTGGCCTTTCTTCTTTCCCCCCACTCTACCTTGCAGAAGTAGAAACTGTTGGCAAGAATTTACCTCCTGGAAAATGTGGCTTGTTATCAATTACTAAAAGTACATTGAGAGTTTCATTTCACTAGCCATTACACAAACCAATCCTGTAGACTTCTAACAGCCCTAGTGACCAGTCACTCCTTCCCAGTCCACCCATGATGTAGTAAATAAGACCAGTGTCCACTAGAACCACATCAAAGAAACACACTGGCCACTGAATATTCTTTGGGAGCCATAGAGAAACCCACAAAAGTGGGCAATGCCTCCTGGAGTTCACATCCACAACAATTTCTACAAATTAAGGCTGAACTGGAGTACACATGTTGGCCACGGTGTAAACCTTGGATAAATGTTTTATTCTGCCGCCATGGGAAGAGTGCTTGGCAAAAGAAACAATTAAAGAGTAGCCAGACAGCTTTGGGAAATGGGCAATATGAAACGTTGTTTGTACCACTTCCTCATTTACCTTATTGCATACATCCAAACTGCAGTGTGAAATTAAGTCATTTTGACAGGGAAAATAATGCTGAAAACACCATGAGGAGACAAGGATCTTATTATTTTAATATCGTGTGTAGTACTCAAAAACTTCTGTTTATGTTCCTCAGATTGTTTTCTGAGTTACTTATATAACTACTTCTTAAAATGGCCTTGATTACCTATAATATCCAAGTAGAAAGTGGAAACTGCTGGAAAGACAAGAAATATGGCACTAACAGGAGCAAAAAGAAATAAAATTAAACCCGTTGCATGAAACTTTGTAAATCAAGAAAATTTTCTGATGAGTAGAAAGACATTGATCATCTTTGGTGCTGACTTGCATCAGTTGACAAGCAGTTATCAAATGGCTTAGATACACATAAAATCACAGAATCACAGACTGGTTGAGCTCGGAAGGGACCTCTGGAGGTCATACAGTCCAAGCCACCTGTTCAAGCAGGGCCATCTGGACCTGGTTCCCCAGGACCACGTCCAAATTGCTTTTGAGTACCTCCAAGCACAAAGCCTCTCTGGGCAACCTGTGCCAGTGCTTGGTGACCCTCACAGAGAAACAGTGATTGATGGGATCACTTGGAGAGGCAGGCTCAGGACATGACTCTACCATGAAATACAAATGTACATGTGTATGTGTGTGCTTGCATTTCACACGCATGTGTGCAGCCCTGCTACTGCAGTTCCTGGCAGGAGCCCAGAGACAGTCTAGGGGGGATACAGGGAGTGCTTGCAGGTACTTTCTTCTGAAATGTTTGTTTTTCTTTCTCACTGGTTTCAAACATGCTCGGCATATCAGCGAAACAAGAGGTAAACATGGTGCCGTCTCAGATTACATCTGTTCCCCAGGCAATCTCCAAAGCAAACATTGGTCTCCCAATGAAAAATACAGCTATTACCCATTATTGGACATATCCAGTCACTGCCTGACCACCAAGTTGCACAGTTAATGAATCTGTCCATTTCTAATAAAAATAAACCAGACAAAGGAAGTGGCCAGCTTAAGCTGAACTTGAAGAGACTTAATAAAAAAAATACTCAAGGTTGACATATCCTTTTTATTTGAAACATGGCTTTCTCAGGAATGACATGATCACATAGATACTATTAGTAAAGCCACGCATTGGCGCCAGATTTTAAGGTCTTTACCCATACGAGTTAATTTTGGAAGCAGTAAAACCCAAAAGGGAAATTCCTCTGGCCCTATTATTTCACAGTTCAAGCTTCAAATTAAAGTATTTCAAAACAGAGTATGAAAGTGTATCAGTCAAAATTAACCAAGCCACTTCTTATAACACTAGAAGAAACAGTATTTAAAGATTGTATCTGTATTCCCTGGTCCCCTTCCTGTCTATTCAAGTTATTTAGGAATCAAGACAGTTTGTATAAAGCAGGGATCAAGAAAATCTTCAGCAGAAACAGTCTACAAACCAGAGGTTTTTTAAGAGATATTTTTACAAGATACATCCTAGATGTTTTCTCTCCAGAAAGTCAATCAGCTCACATGCAGAAGATTCCTTGCAAGTTGTAATATTTTTTATTAATCCAGAATTAACATTTCTACTGAATATAAATTCAGGTATTTTAAACTTCAAATAATTTAGTTAAGACACACTTCAAATCTACACACATTATTTCAAAGTGAAAGTTTGCATTTCTTGCTATAATTTTCTAAAACTGTCAGGGAGACTGACCTTTCTTTTCTTGTAAATTTTGGTTATGAAAACTCTTTTTTTTTTTTTTTTTAAAACTAAAAAAACTTCCAACTAGAAAAAAAAAAATCCGGAAAAAGATTTCCCTGTCTTGCAATTGGCACTGAGAAGCTTCAACTGCATTCTGCTTTCATGGCTTTTTTTCTGCAAAGGAAAATCACACATACTTTCCCTTTCTGTATTTTTGATTGACTTAAGGAAAACAGGTTGGGACCAGGAGAAAAGAAAACCAAAGGCTGTAAATTTATTTTTCATTGCAAAGATTGTGATTTGTGCTCTTCAGCAACAACCTAATGTCCCACAAATAAATTTACCAAATGCAGGCAAAACCATGAGGTGATTTTTATGTTGCAGAAACTGGCATGTTCTGTGCTAACTGAAGATCCCAGGCTTCATATTATGACAACCCACTGAGAGTTTTTGAAAAGGAACCAGTAGTGGTTTTTTTCTCCAGTTTCTGGAAGGATTTCAGGATTATGAAACATCACACTTTAATTCTTTGATAGAAATTAAGAAGTTCAGCTGAAGCAATATCGCTTAGACAGAAGGCAGTGGATATTGGCTGTGTTATCAGTTATCAATGTGACAATTCTTTCTTCTCCAGCTGACCTAACTGCTCCCTTGGCAAGCAGACAACCCCAAACCCACAACCAGAATGCTGGCAATCAAAAGTGGCTTTCATTGCTTAAAGAGAGCTGCTCTCGCAGCTTCAAAAACATCCCATGTCAGTTAATAGCAATACTGGTAAAACAGAAATGGGATGTGATTTGGCCTGACCTTTAAGAATGTCTTTTCTTCCATCACTGATTGGTCTGTTCAGCCTTGAGGAATTAAATCAAGCCAGAATTACTGGTGTAGCCTTGAGCCTCCATTAATTTCTGAATGTGTGGATGAACAAAGACTCCCCTTACACAAGCACACTGCACACCCAGCTGCTGAATCATTTGATTCTATGCCCTACGAAGGGACCAGATTGTCCCACCCAAAGTTTCTGATAGACAGAGAGAGCAGGGTCAGTATGTGGGAAATGCATTTATTTCTTTTTCTACCTTCAAAATATCATTTGTGTTATCATATTTGTCTAAAGGTAATGTGTTCCTCTTCTCCCTCTCTTTGTAGACCTTCTGTGAATTCCATTTCACATTTTCATAATCACTGCCTTTAAAAATATAAACCAGACATAGACTGTCATGTTTTTTTGTTGTTTCTGTGGAATCTCCACGAGGAGATTGAGCCTGAGACTGCCTTTATAGAGAGTCAGCAGCAGTAAAGTATATTGTAGTTTCATATCATTCTAACTCCCCTACATCTTGTTATCTACTTCAGCAAATTAGCGTATAAAACATATAAACGACTGGCAAAAATTAACTGTACATTTCTACTTTAACTGAACAATTTACATGGCATTATGGGGGGCGGGGGGAAGATTAGTTTTTCAAGATATAAACAAGCATTATTTTGCAATCTTTGGCCTGTAACTGAAAGATAATAGTTTTAATTTGCATTCAAATAAAGTAAATCTCTCAGTGTAAAAGACTTTTTATAGTTCCCATAAACCAGAAACAGATTAAAGTGTAGACAGTGTAAAGAGGACAGGAGGATAAATCAACCAGACAAACAAGATGATCAAAAAAAAAAAAAAGGAAAAATAATCCTTTCTAAATGTTCACTTAGTCAGCTTCACAAATCCTGTGGACTGGACAAAAGTGTGCTTGATCTCTCCAGATTTCTGTCATTAAAGTTTTGGCTTTAGCTCAAAACACAAGAACCTTTACTTAAAGATACCAAGCCTGGAAATACTCTGAATATCTCTTGTTAATTCCAAATCCTTTTATTTGGAGACCCTGCCAATCTACTAGGAAGGACTAAGTACCATCAGCTCCTTAGGCTGAGTATTTTTGCAAATATGCCAATATTGTACCTTTGCTGTGGCAACATGAAACACGGTTTTCTGGTCCTAAAATCGTAATGTGCCTGCAGTTTCTTCTGAAGTCAGTCATGATTATCAGTGTTCTCAAACTTTGAAGAGACCTACCAGATTTTCTCCCAGGGGAGTCGCTGAAATAAGGTATGTGTCATTTTCAAAATTATTTTTGCTATTTATTTGGTTATGGTTTAATGTAATGTGTGTAAGCAGTCCTGAGAAAAGATACCAAGAACAGCCATCTACAGTCTGGCAAACTAAGCATGCAAGATAAATGAGCATGAGTGTCATAACGTATTATCTATGAGCCAGACCCCTGATTTTTCTCCAGTTGTGGTGTGCCACCCCTCCACCTGAATGGTCAAGCTGTTTTTCCCTCACAGCCTGGGATTTAAGGTATCCACATGTGAGATGTGCTTTCAGACACCTTTTGGGAATAGGAGATTAAAGAGCCTTTGCACCTGGATGAGTACATTAATCACAAGGCTAATTTACAAAAGGTTCATTTCACCTGCTGGCAATGCTTTATGAAAGTTAACCTGGCTCAGCCCTTTAAAAGAAATTCTTTTGGGCCCCTGCCCTCAGGAAAAAGTGCCAGTCCTTGGGTCCTGTGGAAACAAGACCAACAGCTCAGCTCTGAGAAGGGACAGGAGTTGAAACTACTTCTTCATTGAGGATTTTGTCCTGGTTCTCCCATCTATTGCAAGTATTCTGCCCTTTGTATGAGCCCTTCTTTTGTCAGAAACCGCACAGCAAAAACAGTTAACCTGAGGCTTTGGATTCCACTTGGAGCTGGTGCTACCCAAAATCTTAACAATGGGCCTAGAACTACATGGGCTTAGCATTGGGTTAAGTACAAATAATCTGTTGCAACAATAATCAGGTTGAAAATAAGGGAAGTGAAAGTATAAAAGCGACAACTAATTTGAGAATTCTACTTAGGATTAATGTTATGGTGCCACAGTCTTGAAACCAGGGACCAGTTCCATGAAGTTTCCATCTACTTGTAAGCATAAATGTATATACCTAATTAGGAAATTATTTACAATAATGCAGTTATTGATTAAGCTTCATGTCCATATATTCATAGGTATACATTTTGTTGTGAGGACTCTAATTTCACTGCAGTGTGGGAAGTATGGAATTGATGTGCCCTGACAGATCCAGGAACTTGTCAGGAATGGCACTTGTATGGCTCAGTCTTCCACCATTATAAGTATGCTTCAGTACAATTGTTTTGAGTGAAATCATGTAAGGATGTGGCTCAATGTATTTCGTCTGGCTTCCTATCTCAGCTGAAAAGCCTTGGGTTTTAATACACCCAGTGAAAGAGACGCCTAATCAAAAGCTTTTGAGAGATCCAAACCACTTTTCTCCCTAAAGGCACATTCTCCCATCTCTCACTGTAATCAAGGACTGAATTTGGCCTCAAACGGCTGCATCATCACCTGTGACAACAAAGACTGAGGAAAGGCTGTGCCCTCTGTACCATGTATTTTTAACACAAGGAACAAAAAATGTAACAGTTGGGGATTTTGTAACAGAAGATCAAATTTTAGGCTGTGTTAAAAACCCTTCTGAATCAAACATTAGAAAGAATCATGCGTAATTCCTAAAAACTGATCTTGCAAGAAACTGTGTGTCTTTTGATTAAAAAGGAAAGGCAGGGTGGTTTTGTGATATTTTGTTCAGTTTTAAGCCAATAAGAGGCAGTAGCTTCATGAAGGCATAGAAGTTCTAAATAGCATTCTGTCCTCTCACTACCTGACTGATCTTTATTTTAGAAAAGAATACTTATGAACAGTTCTAACAATATGTAGCATTATTTCATTTGGACATGAAAACTTATGAAAATATTGGATTTTTTTCCAGGAATGTCTCTCTCGGCCTATATGCGTATATGTATATGTATATATATATAGATAGATATATTTAAGTGTGCTTTGAGAAACTATTGCTTTAAAGGAATGAGAATAAAACCCAAATTCTTTCCATTTCTAGAAGAGCCCCTATTTGAGGACTGTATATTCAACCAGCAAGACAAACTTTTTTGTGTCATGGCTTTACAACTAACAGCTTCACTGACTTAAACAGCAAATGGCAATTTTGAAAATGGACAGAAAATGACCGAAGTGACTGAACTTTCATAGTAGCTAATCCACTTTCATATGCTTGGTACTAAGGTTAATGTTATTATTTGTATCCTTAAAGTTAAATGCTCTGATGAGCATAATTCCAGAGCACACCTTGGTTCTCTGTAAGAAACTGTGTCTAAGCTTCTTATTGTAAAAAAAAAAAGGGCTTTTCTTTGTACAAATAAAATGTAAGAAATTATGCAAAAAATAAAGGCAAGGTTAGTGCTTTAAAGCAACGAAGAGATGGTGGTGCAGGAGGAGAAAAAGTGCAACAGACTTGGAAAATGGGAACAAGTAGGGGTCTTTGGGTGATCCAGAAGACCATTCCTCTTTTCAAGGTGGTAAAAATATTTTAAATATCCCACTGTCCTGAAGACGTGCACACACAAATTTAAAAAAACATGGAAACAAAATAAATAAATAGGTGTTCTGCCTCTTATTTAGCTGTGTCTAAAGCTATTCCGAAATTCAGAACAAGATCAACATCCCTCTTAGTAGATAAGGCATTTCTCTACAGCATAGAACACAACAGTAGATGGTAGGATGCAGCTCACTGCAACAGCAGGCATAATGCATCTTGTTTGGAGGAAAAAAGTGCCTTTCTTTATATAAGTTGAAAATCTAACCCTGTAAGTGTGCCTGCTACACTTTATTTAAAAAGTAAGAAAGAAATACAATCAAAAAATCCAATTTACTTAAAAAAAATGTTAGAGCAATGCAAAACTGACTATTACTTATGCTCCTAGACACAGGGCAATAACATTTCAGGACACCCATCTGTCATTGTACCTGAGTGCCCTTTGCAGTATGTATGCACAAGTGCAGAGGGCTGAATTCAGCACTATCATAAGTTGGGGCACCTGCAGTGGAACTGTTTATCCCATGCCAGGGATAAACTAGGGCAAACTAAGCCCGTAGTGCTCAAAAGGAAAGGTTTTATAAAACACAACAGAATCTGCTGATACAAGTCCCTTGAAAATTATTTAATGACTGAAAAATCTTTGAGGGAACAGAACTGATGAAGTTCCTCAGTGGCTTTTTACAATAGCCACTCCACTAATGAACATCTGGAGTTCTTGCTGCTCTCTCAGTTTTTATTCAGTCTAATCCGTACTGCATTAAACTTCTATGTGTTCATGATAAACTGGCAGCAAACACTGCCTTAAATAGAAAGAGAGGATGAAGACAATTTTTCCATTAACAATATATTTCCCTTTGGAGTCAGAGGTACATTATTGGTTTGCTCCAAAAGCAGAACATAAACTGCCTCCTATTTGTGAAACTTTGTTATTATTATAGCTTCTACCTGGAGATGTTTCTTGAACAAAAGCCTCAAGTCTATTCCTTCTCACAAATCAAACTAAGATACCACATACAAGCACAGGTCCACCATAAACTACATTGGAAAAATTAATTCACACAAATTACTTGTTTTAAAGTGTGTGGTTCTCACCGAGTTTTCAATCAGCTGCTCCTAAAAGCAGCACTGCCTCAGTTCAGTCCTTCTGCAAGGACTGAGGTATGAGCCAGTAGTCACTTGGCTCTGTACACTAATCTCTGCTGGGAGAAGGTGGTGCTCATAGTCCACACTCCAAGCTGCTCACCGTGTCTGAGACACATGGTTTTTTCACTGGTACAGTCTCATGGAAGTCAAACAGGAGACAGCTCCTTGTTCTGTCAGAGCTCCAACTTTGAACGTTTCCATTCCATTCACTAATGCCATCTTGCAAACATGGCCTGATTCCTAGACAATTCCTCCAAAATACCACAGGAACACCTAGAAATTTTTTTCTGAAAATATGCTCCATTTCCCTGCTGCCAGCCTCCAAAGTCCATCACGGAGAGCAGAGTCCTCCTCCTCCATTGCTTTATTAGTAAGTCACCCACAGCAATCTGGTAACACTCACTCCTCTCTGAATCACAGTTTATGCTTTTCCCTTTCAGCAACTATTCTATAAATAAAAATCCATGCAAATGCTCATTAATAAGGAAATAAAAGGCTTGTAAACCTAGTGATACTATGCTAAAGATTATATTTGCAAGAACATTACTGAATGTAGCATCTATGTGCTACATTCAGCCAAGCCTGTTAAAGCTCTCTCTCCTCATTGTTTTTCCTCTGCTTTTAGTGCATTGGTATTCCTTCCAAAACTGTACTCTTAAATGACTTCCCACCTCATTCAATTGTTCAAGCATTTCCCTTTTCTTTTCAGCCTTCCCTTCATGAGTTTCTCCACAGATTTTAAAACCTGTCCTTTGAAGCTTGTTCACCACCACAACACCTGTTTGTTGCAGTCTGACCATCACATTTCTCTGACATTCCAGGTGCAGCTCCCAGACTGATGTAAGTGCCACTGACTGTCACAGATCTGTGCTCCTTTCCCCCGTCCCAAGAGTCCCCAGGCTTTGATGTTTCATTATAGATTTCTCCATAGTTTTCAGTAATCACCTTTTTGTTGAGTTTCAAAAACAAGACAAGTCTCCTTACAAACTTTCCAAACTTACTTTTCTTTTCCCCTAATTTTTTATTATTTGGCAGGCTAGAAATGTTATGAGTCCAGCACTCTGAAGCACAGAGGCAGAAAAACTTTCCCTGCATGGGGTAATGCTATGCTGGGCTCCAGCTCAGAGCCTTAGCTCTGACAATAAGAAAGAGAGCACATTAGTAGTGTATCTCTCTGCTCCTGCTTTTCTTTTTGGCAAGAACTGCTTCTCTGAGCCAGCAGGTGTTTAATGCTATTAAATTTATGGGTAGTGAAAGCTGTTGAATTTTAAAACATCTGGGTAACATAAATTATCAGAACTTTTTTTTTAGTATACAGCTGAAAAATGGTTTTGAGATCTGCAGAAAAGCATTAGCAGCATTGACAAAAGTGTGTTTATTTTTGAATATTTGACCATTTGACTCCTGCTTCCCACAAGGACCCTCAGACTCATAGTTACAGTGCTCATAGATTGTGAGACTGGAAACAGCAGGTAAATCTCATCAAAATTCAATTTTTGGTGTGTTCCACATAGATCACGTAATATGCCAGAAAGTGTCAAAAACCATGGCTGTTTCTCACATGGTGGGCAATCTCCTGGATCTCCTTCTGCAGTGTTTGATCCACATTCTTCTTCCTCACATAGGTCTGGCTGTTCTTAGCCATAGCATATCATGAAAACCATAACAGGGGGAGGGGGCAGAAACGAAAAAAGAAGGTCTTAATTTGGAAAAGTTCACTGGCTGCTATGGTGTGAAAGAGCTAGTGAATAAAGTGAGCAGGTAATAAGAGGTATGAAAAATGATTTGAAGTGCTTAATTTGCTTCACAGCCAACCCTCTTAACTTGAGTGGAAGCAGTGTGATTTTCCAAGGCACTGAGGATCTGTGGCCCAGCAGGACTGAGGATGGATAACAGTCAGTGGATGATGACCTCTGCAGGATGGTTTCTATCTTGGAAAGTCCAACCCTAATTTAGGTAGCTGAAGGCTTCTGAGGCCTCACTGATTAATGACAGACTTGTAGGCTTCCTGAGATAAGACACTGTTTTCCCAGAGTCTGGCATCATTGAGTATGGGGTGTAGTCAGGTTGTCAACAGAGAGGCGATTTGACAGCTTCTGTTGGAGCAGATCCAAGTATTGCTGGCTGAGCTGCTCCCACAAGGCTGAGCACGTGGTCCACATAGTGTAGGAGACAACAGATTTGAACCTATGAGGACAAGACAGATATGCTGAAAAAGCAGCACAAGAGCAGCACAAACATGAGGTCCAATGCCCATCAGAAACATAATTCTGATAGTGTTTATTTTCTTCTCTATGATACTCTTCTGTCACCTATTTCCTCTGTCACCCATATTTTCACTATTATTTTTCTCCCCTCCATCAAGGTTGCCTAGAGCTCAGAACTGATCACTTCTATGAGGAATTTCAAGCCCATAAATTTAATAAACAGAAGAAATACTGCAGTGGATTTTTAACAGTCATAATCATCGATGCATGAGAAATAGAATCCAAGGAAATAAAATGCGTCCCATAAATACTTTTTTTCTTTAACAGCAGTTATTTTAAGCTTTGTTAAACCAATGTAGTTTTTATAAACTAAGAATATATGTTTCCAACATGAGTGTTTTTTGTCTGGCCTACATTTGGAGTAACACAGGAGATAAGAGAAGAGCAACGACATAACTATAGAACAACATAATGTGAATTAGGTAAACATTTCCATTAAAAGTACATAGTACATGCACAACTAAATATTTTCTCTGATATGATTGTCTGATGGAACAGTGACCTATTTCAAAATATTCCTGATTCAGGGGAAGATCAGATACAAATAAAAATGTGATGTCTGGCCTACAGCTTTATAGTAAGCCATGTCAGGAAAAAAAAATTGGGATAGTATTACCAACTCTGAACAATGAGTGAGCTGAAATACTGGTTAGGGACTTTATCTCTTGACTAGCCTCTTAAACCTCTGATTTCTTTCCACCACAACAGAGAAAAAAAATTACTATAATAAAATAATAATAAAAATAATAAACCTGGAAATTTCCAGGTCAGCTTGGTTTGTTCATGCTGGTTAACCAACCTGAGTGTTTCCCTTCCACAGTTTTGCAGATCTCAGCCAAACACTTTCCCCACATGACCATGCTTTCCTCAGTGAAGCAGCCAATTCTGCCTGCCCTGCTGCAGCTGTGGAACATCTGGGTGGGAAGAGCCGTTGCCCCCAGGACTCCCAACAACACAGTGTGGTTATGGATTTGAATGGTGCACAGGGAGTATGATTTGGCTCTCTACATTTCCTGTTGTGAAATTTTGACCTGCTCTGATTAATGTTTGTTTTTATATGACTACCAAGTTATTGGAAGTTCTTTTCCTCCTCCCTCACCTTCTCTGGATACCATGTATACAGACACACACATATATATACATGGGCATTATTAGAGATATTATTTCAAACCATTAAAACACATGCTTTATAATAAAAAAAAAATCTCTTTTCTTACAATCTGTGGAAATTCTGAAGGTTCAGTTTCATTCACTATTAAAATCCCCAATTATGAAAATTTTTACTTTTCCAATTTAAACTGACTTTTTAACCAAAAGGAAAACAAACACAGGCAGTTACTGTTGGCACATGTTCTTAACTTTTTTCAGCATTTTTTTTACCAGCCATTCCCTTAAGCTACATTTCAAAACCACAGCTTATTTTTTCTCCTGCATAAAGGAAAAGGTTCTTTATGTCATTTTCATGACTACACGGGAAATCTATCATCATTTTTACTAACCAACTACTTCCCTTCATTCATCCCCAGATCTATGTCTATTGTTAAATATAGTGTAATATAGAATAAAACCCTACAAATAAAGTGGTTACCTCATCTAAAAATCAGGTTTCTTTGTTAAAGAGTGATTTTCCATTACTCTCGGTGCCTGAATAATATCTTAAGAGCTTAAGGCAAAGAAAGTACTTAAAGACAGTATTCTACTTATTAAATACCAAACACTCCCAAAATATTCAGAGAATAAACTAGAACAATATTAGGCTGCACGCTATAAACTTACAGTATTTTAAAATTGTTTTGCCTCCACATCTCACAGATTGTTCCCGATACTAAAACTGGGTGGATGTTCACCATATAAAAGGGTGTTTAGTGAGGAAGAAGGTGCCAGCAACACATTATTTAAGATGTGGGACTCTGTCAAAAAGTGTCCTACTCTCCAAATGCCCTGTTCAGGACGCTTCAAAAAGGTGAGAGAAATACTCATTTCAGCCCTCCAAAGACACTAGCAGTATACAAGCAACCCAGAAGAGTGGCTGAAAACATTAATTTGTTCTCAAGGACTATTTTGGTACAGCAAGATTTAGCAGTTGGGATCAAGGGTTAATCCTAAATCAGCTCTTTATTCAGAGGACAGTACAGCTGGGAAACTGAGGCACAGATGCACAGGACACTAGAATAGAAACAATTCAATATCATCACAGAGACAATTAAAGAGTAGGGAATTTAGGAATTTAATAACCCATATTGGAATTTAGCCAAGATGCTGAAACAGATGCACAAGGCTGTTGCAAGGATGCTTTGTGTATTCTTTATCATTTTAATATCTTATGTTATACCATATGGTCTCACATTTCAATCATTGCAATATAAGCCACAAAAGAGGTAAAAGAAACTGTTGACAAAACATTTATAGAGATTAAATTCCCTAAGGATCTTTTGGGTCTGGGATTTTACAGGCATTCCATTTTCAAAATGCTTCTAGACTTAAATAATCCTGGGGAAATATCCCTTTCTCCAGGGCACAGTTGGAAATATAGGACATAGACGGTGCCCAGTGATAGAGCAAAGTCCACAGACCAAAGAAAAATAGGAAAGAAAGACATGCAAAACCACTTGAGAAGGCCTGTGGGAAGAAAAAGAACTATTCAGAGCAGGGGACATCAGGCCAGGAAAGAGCATGGCCAGGAGAAGCAGCCAGGAGAGCTACCACACAGCTGTTTCCTCCTCTGCCCCCTCTCCCAGTGCTTTGTCCTTTAGCTGACTCTGGCTTTGTCTGCTTTAGTAGGCTTCCTGCTCTTTGTAGATTTAAACAAATTCTTTGTTATTTGCTTATACGCTTTTGGCTGTTTGCTTTGCAAAATGCCTTTTAGTATCCTCACATTTCTGTGTCATATTTACCTTCCATTAATTATAATCCTCTTCATAAGCTGAGATCTTCCCTTCCGGTACAGAGACACGTTCAGATTTTCCAGAATTTTGCCTTTACCTATACCTATTATTTTGCAATCCTACTCTTTGAGTCGCTCTTTTTTTTCTTTTTTTTTTTCTTTTTTTTCTTTTTTTTT
>VXBB01014393.1:355435-424033 GCA_013399915.1 Illadopsis cleaveri
TTTTTTTTTTTTCTTTTTTTTCTTTTTTTTTTTTTTTCCCCTCCTAGGGGTAGTCATTTATTACTCATTTTATGGGATGTTTAAGTAGCCCCCATGCTGAGCTGCAACACTTTAATTTCCTCACTTTTCACCTTAACATCTTTTTTACTAGCTTCCTCATTTTTAAGCCTCCAATTTAGTGCACAATTTAGCATCAGTATACTGGTTCTCAGTACAATTCATCCTCTGAGGACACTTCTATTATACTATTACTTAAGCACATCTGCATTAATGTCACTTTTGTGTGGCTGCATTGCAAGGCAGAGATATAGAACCCTGTTCTGTGTCAGCCAGCTTGTCTCCTGCTCATGGGGTTACAGCAGCACACACTGAACACTAAATTTGCCCTGATTTTAAAGGGGTCACTTGGAGCTCTGCCCCAAAACCAACGTGTTCAGGTAAGCACTTTTACACTCAGTGGCTTGGGAGGCTCCTAATGCAGAAAACTTGGCCATGAGCAGGTGCTGTAAGGGTGATGGTGGTGCTGAAGTTTAGCTGTTTTGCTTGAGGGTTTTTTTCAGTTTTGTGGTTACACATGTGTTCTGTTCAGTTTGTCTTTGCACAGGTATAAATATACAAGAACTCTTAAGAAAACAAAACCTGATCTCATTTTTTAAACTCCTAGGTAAGATAAGAAGAAAAGGGAAGTTGGGAAAGGCTTTGCAATCACCTCTCTTATGAAGAATACAGTCACTTCAAGAGACAGTAGGAAAGAAAAGAACATCACACAAAAATTCAGAGATATTGGTAGCTTTTACTGAGGGTTTACCACACAATGCATGTCAATAAAATATCCCTTGACAGAAAACCCTGATAATATTTGGTGTCTTCCAGAGAAAATGCTGATTTCCTTAAAACCTGAATTTGTGATGGGTATTTTCAAAGGCTTTTTAGTCATTTGTACCTCTGTGCTCTCTTTAGGGGCATGGCTTTTCTTTGTGGGATTTTATGCAGTGCCTGCTATAAGATGACATTAATCTTTGTTCAAATGCCTGGACCTTATTCTAATTTTGTGTTTATAGTAATCCTCTGTTTCAATTTTATGGCTGCATCTCGTACTTTTGCTTTCAAATGTGGAGGATAAGTCACCTGAGCACAAAAAAGTAAACAAAGAAAATTATGTTTGTTCATAGTGTCACCCAGTAAAGTTGGTTACTTTATTTTTTTGAAGCCAAGACCAGCTGAAAGTTCAGATATGCATTTATCACAACAATGGAAAACACAAATTGGTTCAGTTTCCTTTTCCTTTGTTATGAAGTCATTACCAAACATATTGGCTTGGAACCCTAGGGATTTGGAAGCAGTCAGATTTAGAACAGGAATAAAAATACTAGGATTTTTCAGCAATAAAAGAGTGAACTTGAAACTGCAAAGGGAAAAAAAAAAAAAGAAAAAGAGTGAGAAAGCCAAAATCAGTGATAGAATTGAGACTGATGGCTTTGTAATTGGAAATAGTACAGTAAGGAAAGTAACAGACTTGGGAAATGTTTTAGACTCATCGAGAACATTAAAAGTTGATTCTTTTAATTATAAAAAGGGAAAGACCAAAGCTGTAAGGATTATAAATTCACATTTTCTTCAGTAGGAAAAGGGTTAAAATACAAGTGACAATGCAGGAGAAGTGATAATGCAGGAGAAGGAAAACAGGCAAAATTACAACTTTGATCTAGCCTTTTCTGAATTCCACTGCTGAACAACTCTGAGACATCTTGAAAATCTCATTGTGTGGGGAAAGCATATTTTCACTCCTGTTGGCATCTGAGATGCCATGAACTATGGGTTAGCCACTGTATCCATAAGCTTTGGTGGCAGAGAAGGCGTGTGGGATGGGATAGCGCAGAGCAGTGGGAATGGCAGCCTCTCCATCCTACTCACCACCCTCCTCAGCTGCCCCACCTCACTGCCAGCACAGAAAGGTGAGCTTTCAGCTTGTCTCTGCCATCCCTCCCTGGCTACCTCTTGCCTCTTGGGCAGTTGCTGCTTTTCCAACTGCATGTTGATGAGTAGCTTCAGCTTCTGTAAGAGGGAAAAGATAATATTCCAGAAGACTTGTGCTGCAATATCCTTCCTGCTCAAAATATTCAACAGGAAGCTGGAAATGTTAGGCCATTGCCTATCCAATAATCTCCTTTAAAAGACATCCTGGATCCAGTTGCTTTATGATGCTTCTGGTAATGCACATCAATAGATAGCGATAGAATTATGTTCCAAACCCTATCCAAAATGGTCCGTAATCAATTTTTTTACCTCATAGGAGATTCAAAATTCAATCATCTGGAAGCCTAGGCAAGGGAAAGCTATGTTTAAACATCATCCCCTGCATGCCTGCAGAGTATAATACTTTTTAAAAGCTCATTTGACATATAGAAAAACATTTCACTATCCATAAACACAGTAGCTCTGCGTATAAAAGAGTGGGTAAATTAAACTATCTGAATGAAAAAGGAGCTGAACTATGGGAGCAAAAATCAGCTGAGTTAAAATGAGCAAAAGTTGAAGCTCTTTGTATCAAATATAAAGAGTGAGGAAGGAAAAATATTCTTCTGAAATATTCATGTTCTGAAAACATGTTATAAGTATATATAAAAATCCCAGTTTTTTACTTTTATCAGGTCATGACTTAGTCCCTGGATAGGCACATTTTGACCCAACAGCTCTCATTCTGGGATCAGGGCTTAAATGACCTATTTGGATCTTAGATAGAGCAGCTGCTCTGGGGAGACACAGACTCTCTGCAGCATCTGTCTTCCTTAATGGAAAGCAACTTCTTATTTGTTTACCTGCAAAAGGCTGCAAGTGCCATCAAAAGAGTGTTCAGGACAGTTTCACTGTCATGTTCTGAGATATAAAATTTTCTTTGATGTTTTACATCGGTTTCAATCAGGAATTTTCAACCTACTTTAATTTTCCTGTATTCCTTGCACCAAACAATAACAGTAGGAAACCTGAAACATCCCCAGTGTTACTAGAGTTGTGAAAAAAGGAGATACCCAGCTTACTGAATTATTTCCAAATACTACTGTAGTTCTCAATGTATTCCTAGTATAAAGGGGAAAAAAGTGAAACCTAATCATTAAAAGAAAACCTGTTTGGATTGTTTGAAGTGTGAAGGTCTTGTGTTTTGTAGTTAGAAATTACACTTCTTTGCATGTTTGTTAATCTGATGCAGGTTTTTCCTTTTCTATCCCTCTTGCTTTTAATTTGTTGTGCCAGTCAAAGTTAACGTTAGGAAAACAACAAATATAAACCTTGTAATTTATATGCATTCATGTATATAATAGTTCTCATTTTGGCAAAAGTTAGCAAATTGTTTTCTGCTCTCAGGAGGAAATAGCATTCATTTTAGGTTTTAATGGAGCTTTAGGGTTATAGTAACTCAAATTAAACTAAATCATCATGAATTATTTCTGAATCCCATGTTATGTGCTCTCTTTTCTTCCCTTTGTTGGTTTGTGAACATGTGAGTTTCACACACTGGCAACTAAAACTTGTGCACTAAACAATACACAGCCCCTCAGTTTGAATTGGAACAACCACAACACGTCAGACCATTCCTGAAATGACATGAGCCCTGTCCCAGCAACAATGGGACATCCAAACTGATGTCTGGTATTATCTAGGATAAAAAGTATAAATTCTCATGCACAGGTAATTCCACCAGAACAGTGCAACTGCATTGGCACTATGCATCATAAATAGATGAGAAACTAGAAGCAAGTGCTGGCAGAGTCAAGTACTTACTGCTATTTGGCCAAATGTAATGTAAAATTCCAAAAGTATTTTACAATAGCTTTCCTTCAGTTCAAAGTGCAAGACATTCAGATCTGTGAATAGAAAATTTCAGGTTATGTTTCTCCATTTATCTAAAACATGTTTCAATCTGGAATGGGAATGAACAGACAATCAAACCAACTGGTGTGAGTGCAAAAGTGCATACACCAGTATGAGGAGTTAGTTTTAGCATAAATTTTTGTGACATTAACCATAACCACCAAAACATAAATCTTATTTTAATGTCTTTCTCAGGAGGTTGGCCTCCTTTCTAAGGCATCTTCTTGAAAGATTTGTCTGTACTTGCCCTTGTGCTCCTACAGCTGAGAGATACAGATTTGCAGTACTCTTCAATGAGATTTGTCAGCTACTGTAATGAGACAGTAGATTAACTCCACAGCATTATGAAGAACCACAGAGCCTGATGATATGCCAGATGGCCTTGGGAACTACTTTTGATCCAGAAAATTCATAATTTCCCTTTTTGATACATTTGGTCCAGAACAAAATTTTATGGGACTCGAACCACTGAAATCGTTTTTTCTACTACAGCCTAACCAGTCAGAAAGATTGAATGTTATTTTGGACTGTACTTGTTTAGAAATCATAGGAGGTTCAAAATTTATTCAGATTTTGAAATTTTGATGTATGCAGTGATGTGAAGTCAGTGTCACTTCCATTTTAAATGCTAAACATGTATTCTAAAGTAGATCACAGGTACTTGCAGGTTCAGATTTTGTCAAACTTGTGGTTTGCTGGCATATTTTATTCTTGGTTAGAAGTCATCTAGGATGAATAAGAAAAAGGATAAATAACTTCTAGGCTATCTACACTTGACATGTTGTTTTTGTTATACATAATTAGCTATGGAAAAACAATCGAAGAACAAAATCCATGTAGCCAGCAAGTTATTTATAGCTGTGGTTTTTCAGCCACTTGGAATTAACTGTGTGATGAGCCACGTAGGGATAAGGAGAACTGTTGGCCTCCTACCAGAAATAAGATTTTCTGCACTCCACATGTCTTCTCACATAGAACATACTCTCACCAAAAGCAGCATAGTTTCACCCAGGAAAACCCAGGAACTTTGAAAAGCCACCAGGGAGGCAAATGCCTCCATACCCAGCACTGGTAGTTCACAGACCAGAAGAAAAAATGTAGTTTTGTCATCCTTTGGATAAATTTACGGATGTAACTTGACAAAAGGTGTTACTGCAGTGGCAGTGACATTCCTAACTCGCTATTTCCCTCCTCCTACCCCTTCTACATAGCTGTATCTTCTATTGTCTAACAAAAGTAGGCCTTTACCTTGCAGGACATTGTACCTGAAGCCACTTAGCAGGAAAGAATAACACTACTCTGCAGGTGCAGGTGCACTGCATAAATTAACAACCACTGGCATCTAACAAAGGCAAGGATACTAAACAAAAAAAAATCAACATTTTGGCTTACCTTTATGATCCTGAAAGAAACTAAACTAATATGATCTTAGACCTAAGAAGGAAAAATCAAAATCTGCTTTGGAAATAAAAAAGGTGTATTCTGCATTTCTTCAGTTTTACTGACAAACTCTGGAGGTTAATAGGTGTAGATGTGAGATGCTGGATAAAAGGAATATGCAGATCTGAGGGACATCTTGAAATAAGGATGCACATATAATGGAAACTGGTGTACCATCCATTTTTGATATGCCAGCACCCACTCATTACAGCCATTCTCATTACAGCCTTTACATACACAGTCATTCTTTTCGTTGCCTTCCTTCAGACTATTTAATTTCTCCTTTAAGCAGTAATTCTTAATTCTTTCTTGTGCCTCAATGTCATAACAATGGCTCTCTTTTTCTTTCTGTTCTTTCTCCTTTTTCCTCACACACTGACAAAGGCTTTTTCTGCCCATGATTCCTACTGGGTCTCTTTCCCTACATAATAATTTCTAATTCCACCCATTTTCCTTTCTACAAAGTTTAATCCTTCCACAAAAGATTTAATTACGTAACCCAAGTATGTGAAAGGATGTTCCCTCAAGTCAAGGTAGTAAAATGCAAGAGTTGGCCCCATTATGTTTATTTTACACACAGAGGGGAGAAAGGGAACCTCTGTGATGAGAAAAATACAAAAAGGAAAAAAATTAAAACCAACACTTGCAGTGATTTCAGCCCCAGTGGAAAACACACATTTATTGGGAAGAATTCTCAGCAGTAATGCTGGAAATCTAACATTTTCTAGTTCAATTACAACATCGGATCCTAGATATTGGTAAGAGGCTTGTTTCTCAGAACTTTGATACTGAATCAATACTGTGCTAACTTGTGATGCATTAAAACAGTGCAGGAGGTGTCCAAATGTTATTAATAGTTTCATAGCCTTCCCATCTATTCTGCCAGACATACTTAGTTATTGTCAAAATTACTGTTTTATTGAAATAAAAACAAGCACGTTATGGACTTACATGAAGTTGCACTTTGAAAGACAACCTAACGAATTCCAGGGAGTCTGACTGCACACTCAGTGTTTTTTTCTTCTCTCTGCACCATGATCACAGAAATTCAAAAGCTTCACTTCACCTGTGGCTTGCTTTTGAACAGCAGGAATGATGGGGACCCCAAAACCACCACCGTATTTTGGGCTCTATGCAGGTTGAGTGGCATTTAAGAACCAAGTACCTGGCCAAGTTCCCGGATGTGACAGGCAAGGACTTCCATATGGGATTAATCTTCTCCCACTTCACAGATCCACAGTGGAAGTCTCTACATCCCATCTGTTGGTACAGACTCACTTTCTACTCAGTGCAGAAAAGAAAGCACTTGCAGAGTGCTCACAATTCACCTGCTGTGCCTCAAAAGAGGAAAAACAGTATTAAGAATCACCTGATTTTTATCACAGACTTGCAAAGCCAAGCAGATGGAGATATGGGCACTATTGATTCCTGCATTTGGACAAACAACTCCCAGCCATGGTGTGTAAAACTGAGTAATATGGATAGTCTCCTCAGCCTCCTGTCCTGGAGCTATTCCATTCCCCTTCATTCTCCAAGTAGCCCTATACAATGACTTCCATATTTTCAGTGTTTTTCATCAGTCTTCACTGCTACTCCATTGGACTGAATTTCCATGCTGTTCTCACATTCAGGCAGCTCACATAACTAATTCATTTCCCTCCCTAAATCTTCTAATTGATGATTTCTAGTTTCATAGAAGGACACTATCATCATGTCTCTTGATGGTTAGGTGATTCAGAAAATCCCATCTCACATTTCTCCCTTTAAAAACTTCACCTGTGTTTCCCGGTCTATTCACACAGTCATAGACTCTGTTAGAAGCCTATAGAACACTATAAATTAGAGTTTACTGGGGTGACTGAGAACTTCTCAGTTTATTTTTATGAAATGGATTATTCTCAGCTGGGACTGAGATGTTGACCTCATTGATTTTTTTTCCCCCACATAGGCCACTAATGCAGCACTGGAATGTATCATATTTGACTGGACACAATCAAAGCTGCTGAACTTGCCTATAACCACTTTTGTGTGTAGTTCTATTAGGCTGAGACTCCCTGATGCATGTGACAAAGTTTCTTTCCATGTTGGTGGAACAAAAGGAGGAAAATTTCAGAATATTTGGTCAATAATAGGATTAGAGGAAGGAATTTTATAATGTAAATACCCATCCAAGCAGAAATCATTGATTTTTAAGGAAGAAAGAGCTATATAACCTTCATATGGTCAAATGAAAGCAGAACCAATTATTCATTTTTTCCTCTCCAAAGAATTACTGGTTTACTACCATTTCCTTCTTTAGGACTAGTGCTGATGAAATTGCATCTTTAAAATCTAACCTATTAGTGTTTGCAAAAATGACACTCCATTAAGAAATAAATTAATCATTCATCTATGATGGTCACAAAAAGCAGTGAGGTTTTTCTTTTCCTTCTTTCTTCCTTTTCTAATCCCTGGATTTTACCTATAGCCTGTGTGCAAGTAATGCACATTAGTCAATTAATAAGCTGTTAAATGACAACAGTTCCAGGCAATTTAATTACTGTTGGTAAAATAAGAAATGAGTTATTGCTTGTCAGTAACTAATTTCAGCTTTTTTCCTTGGAACAAATCAACTTTGAATGTGATGGCTTATTTAGGAAAAAAACCCCAATTTCTTCCTAGCAAATGCAAACTACTGAGTCATTTTTTGGAAAAAAAATGTAAATGCCTTGTCAAAATCTTCTGCCCTTTGCTCCTAGTTCCAGGCAAAGTTTATTTTAAAAACTAGGTTACTGTTTCTGCAAATAAATATACTAAAAGATATAGTGTGAGCATAAATAAAGAAAAAAAACCCCATGCAACCCAGAATGCTCTTCCCTCCATTTCAGCCATTCTGTATGTTTATATCATAAATATATTAAGATGAATGAACTTTAACCATCCACTGAAATACATAATTGTGTAGTAAAAACAGACTTATTTGCCGTAGCTGAGGGTTTCCACAAGAGATACCAGTGGCAATTGTACATTACTTCTCTTTTCTGAAGTATAAAGAAATAATTTAATATGGATAATAATGTCTAGCAGGACAATTTATAATCTTGCATTTTAATAACTCCCTCTAATAAAAGGACATATCCAAAACATGTTAGTAGGTAGTGGTCTCAAAAGACAGCGACATGGTTTACAGCCTCTTCTGGAGGAAGAGGAGGCCGCACCTATTTAGGAAAATCTCTTATTAATGTTGGTACTTCATACCAGAAGGAATTGAGCAGTACCCCAGTGGCTCCATCTTCCTCATGCAGGTTCTGTGACATTTCTGGAATGAGTTGACTCCACCACAGCTCTATGACTAGAGATAGCTTTCTCAGAAAATTTATTTAACTGTTCTGTGGCATTTTTTACAGGGATGGAAGTCACTTTTAAGGCAAAGAGCTCTGAGAAAATTTCATTTTCCTATCCTTGCACACGTGGACTGCTGAGCAAATTACTAACAGGCTCTTGAACGAGTGCCTAGAAGGAAAGCTAGGAAAATCACTGGAAACATTTTGTTTGGGGTTTGTTGTTTTGTTTTTTTTTTTTCATCCACAGCCTATTTAACACCTTCTCACTGCTGGGACTTGGTGCTTGACTGAGGACTCCTCACCTAAAAAAGGTAGTACAGATGGGATTTATGCAAGCATTAGTCAATGCAAAGACTGTCACAAATAAAACAAATTTAAAAATGTGGCACCAGCAGACACTTTTGCTTTTACAAAATCTTCCAAAAAATACACTTTGTTAAAAAGAAGATGCACTAGTTTCTTGAACATTTAATAAGAGTTACATGATAATCAAACTGCAGAAGTTCAAGTTAGAAAATCAAGTCAAGTGAGAAAAAGAAACCAGTTTTATACTAATGGTCAAGAATTGAGCTAGTCCATAGCTCTCAAACAAAACAGTTTTCACTTGAAAATCACCTGTACAAGAGAGCTGCTTAAACTCAATTATAAATTCAAAGCTCAAAAAAAAAAAAAAAAAGCAAACAAAAATAGCTCTTACACCCATATATTCTTGAAAATTTTCATGTTTACAATTTTTTTTTCACATATCACAGACCTTAGTGGGTCCAGAATACAGAATACTTACTGAATTCACCTTTATAGGCTAAAATCCAGTGTATATTAGGTCAGTCAAAACACTCCTTTTGTCTGGCCTCAACAGCCATAAAGTATTAGAAAAAGGGTTAGCAAAGAATCCCCATTATCATCCTCCCTATGAAGTACCTGTTCCTCGCTGTGTAATAATATGTATGAGTCCTTTAACAGTGAAATTTAATTTGACTCCCAAATGGAGCAACACAGATCTGAGAACCAATACAGATCAAGATATCAATGATGTAAGAACATTAGACACATTTCCCAAGCAGTCAACGATGACATCCTCACCTCTTCTCTGCGTCCCCTTCTGGAAAGACACCTCTTGCAATTGAAATCTCTGCAAATATGCCCTCTTGTGCCTCTGTCCTCTGCACTGACAGAGGCGGGGAAGAGGAGGGGAAGGCACTGATCTATTCTCTCTGGTGGCCAGTGACAGGACCCAAGGGAACAGCCTAAGTTGTGTCAGGGGAGGTTTAGGTTGGATATCAGTAAAAGTTTCTTCCCCCAGAAGGTGGTTGGGCACTGGAACAGGCTCCCCAGGGAAGTGGTCAAGGCACCAGCCTGGCAGAGCTCAGGAAGTGTTTAGACGACTCTCTAAGGGACATGGTGTCACTCTTGGGGTGTCCTGTGCAGGGTCAGGAGTTGGACTCGATGTTCCTTGTGGGTCCCTTCCAACTCAGCATATTCTGTGATTCTGTGAAGCCCCAACATCTCTGGAAATTTCAGACACCAGCTACACCAGGATGGAAGAGAATCTCTACACCTTACTCAGATGAAAACACTGGAGACTATTCACTGTCCATTTATGAGACTCTAGGCTTATGTTTTCTCTATTACACGCCTCTCTTCATATTTTATTGCTGTAGCAACCACATAGGTACTGTAGACTACATATGAAGCACTCCCTTGTCCTGCAACTCTGATGGAACTGCTCCATTGCATAGCAAATCACGTCCCACTCCAACTCAAGAAATTTTGTTTCTGCTTTTGAACTTATTTTGCTCTGCTCATTATTATTATACTATCCTGTGCAATTTCACTGCCACTCTTTTAAATGAAAATTAATACACAGAAAATTATGCCACTCTAATGGATGAAAATTAAGTGCACAGAAAGAATTAAACACACGCTTACCAGTAATTACTGTTCATATATGACAGACATCAATAGTGGTTTTGCTGCAGAAAATCTTTGCAGATAAAGTCTAAGAAACCTTTCTAAAAAATAGATATTACAATTGTGAGGTTGATCCAAAGACTCATCAGAACAGAGACTTCCTAGAATAAACCTGACAATTGTCTGCAGTATGAGAATGCAAACAGCTTAAGAATTAGGAGCATTTCTGAGTACAGAATTACTTCATTGGTAAAACAGTCCACACTTCCTCTCTGCAGTTCCTTGATAGTTTATTCCTTGATGTAACAATCAAGGAATTGCTGCTCTCTAAATACAGATACAAGACAAACTCCCCTGGACAAGAGTTATTGTATTTCTGTTCATGACTCTGCGGACATGAATAGTCCTAGCTTAGATGCACAGTGAAGCAAATAAATTTGATATGTTAGGATTCACCAGTCATAACAAGAAGTGCATAATAAACAAGTCACCTCCAGAAATATCCACTTTGTTGTGCAAGTGCAGTGACTGCCTGATGCATGCAGTTCATCCCAAGACAGGGAAAAAGGCTGTTCTGCACTGAGTTTCTGCACATTAGCTATAACCAGCCTGCTGCAGTTATGTCCAAAATACTCAGCAGTAGCACAGAGAGAATCATCCAGCCTGTCAGGACAGAGTACTTGAAGATACTCCAAACCTATGAAGTCCTGAGGCACAGGTTAATCCCAGGGCCAGGCAACAGGAATTGGTGGTCTATTGCTTGAAGCCCATAGAATTCATCAACTAGACAAATGCATTTGCAGGTAACGGGACCCTCCACCATCATAATACAGGGTGTCACCATGGTCACTGCCTAGTCAAGACTACTGGGTTTGTTTTCTTCCAGTCATACTTCCAGTCTTCCAGATCACTGCTGGCTATCAACAGAAGAAGCAAAAAGAACATTTTAATGTTTATGGCAAGGAATAATGGAATTTGCAAACTTTCAGCAATACAGTGAGATCTTAAAAATTTACATATTCATTTGTAAGGAGAAGAAAAGATATCCATCTCTCTTTCATCCTGTCTACACTTAAGTCATGTCTAATGCAATTACTTGGGACATAAACATTCCTCATTAATACCCAACAAGTCCAAGATTTGGAGCTTTGAACTTATGGGCATATGCTTTGCCAGAGACAACCTTACTGCATTTTTTAAGTGTTACAGCTGCAGATGGATTCCAAGAAGGAAATTACCTTCCTGGTATGCTCTGAACATTTTGCCTTTTAACTCTTCCATAAAGAAGAAAGAGCTTTTTTAAGTATGCTTTAATAATGAGCTGGATGATACCCTTCAAATCAGAACGAAGAGTTCACACAACCTGTAGTACAGTTACATCTCTATTACTTAAGAATACACTTTCAGTTGTCTTGTGTTGGCAAGTCTCCATATATTTATAGGGCAAATGTAATTTATTGCAGAAGCAATAATAAAGAGACAGAGCAGAGGTAATAACAGGAAAATTATAATCAGACCTACAGTTTCTGCCACAATGCATTGTCTACTTATTAAAAACTACTTAGTAATAAATAAAAAATCCAAAGGGATCCATAAGACTGAGTAGCATCTAGAGAACAGAAACAAGAAATGTTGTATGAACTACCACAGAAGAGTATGTCAGGAAGCCTCTTGTCACAGGCACTGTCCACTACCTTTCCTCTCCTCTCACAAAGTGCCTCACAATAGAAAGGACAGGAACAAATACTGCCTCAGGACACAGATTACCTGCTACGTGCTATTTCAGGTAATAGGCCACAGGATTTCACAGGGACATTAGCAAGCGCAATTACCATCCTAGAAGGGACTTTGCATCCAAAAGGGAGGACATGAAATTTTAGGAAGTACCTGATTATCACTGTTCTTTGAAAACCCAGCTGAGCAATGCCCAAGCATATATAGAAGCCTCTCTTCAGATGTCTGTCCCTTCATCCTTTTTGTAGTTATCAATAATCATAAAGAATTATTACATCAGAATTCTTTCAATATCAGACTGTTAAAAAAAAGTCTATCAGGCATTTTATAATGCAAATATGTCTTTTTAGGACTTGCAGAGGGAATGAATCCAGGAGTTATTGTCCATTCATCCTTTGACCTCTCATCTTCCAGAGCCTCTGGCACATCTACCCTTTTCCTTATGCATTAGCTATTAAAGGAGCTGACTTTAGAACCGCTTTCCAAGGAAATTCACATTCAATCCCCCACTTGTAATAGAGATTTACAGTTTAGTTATCTATTGTGAATAATTAGTCTCCTAAAAATTGCTTTGGTAACATTTAATGTGACACGGGTTCTCTGCTATGCTCTCCTTCCATATTTCAACATTTTATATTGTAGCTCCCTTTTGACAAACCCTATTAACCAAACCTTCCAGGCCTTACTGAAAATGTCAGGCTATAGAAAACAGACAAGAATTGTCATTCTGCAGTGCCAGCAGAGGCCTTCTGACTTGAATCTGGCAACACTTTACTAAAGTTATAACTCACATGGCAAGAGAAGAAACAGCATCAATTGCTAGGGCAATGTAAAAGTGAACACAGCAGGATGTTTTACAATTTTCTGTGTTCTGTAGTTAGCTGCTATCTTCTTTTCCTCTGCAAACCTACTGAAATTACAATCTTCAAACAAGGCAATGATGAATTGAGTAAGATTAGAGAAGTGTCTGGGTTGCAATGCAGTGACACATGCAGGACCCAGAATTTCAGAACACATTTGATCTCAGAATCAGTTGCTAAACCACCAATTTTAAGCACATCCAAATTCCAGTGGCCTCATATTCCCAAGTCATTTCCATTTTGTTGATAACCAAGATGAAGTAGGGAGTGTGAATACATTTTGTGTATATAGTCTCATTCCAGTATTTGAAGGACTCCGTATCTAAAAAATAGAAGATTTTTTTTCCTGTAATTTGAAAATTTGTGATCCTTTGAAGAAAGAAAAATGCATTTTCTTCTTGCAGACAAAGAATCAAAATCTATCATTTTTGCCATTTGCAGTAGCTGCTTCATATCATTCTGCTCACAAGACCAGATTTTGGAAATAGAGCTCCTGGACACATTGCTGCCTGTAAGGATGTCCAACACTGAGATCCTGAACAGCTTTAGCTTCTTGCTTTGACTTTCAGAGTTCAGGCATTTTAAAAAGGCAGGCAGCTAGTGCTTAACCAATCACAGCCATACTCATAAAATCTCACAGGAAGAGCCTATTGTGGCTAGTCACACACCATGGCAGGTAGCTAGATAGCCAGATAGACCTCTTATCCCATATTGAAAACCACAGATGTTGTTTGAGTCTCTCACTCAGCTCCTTCCATTACACTTCTTTAATATGCTTTGGTAAATCCTAGGTGTCCAGCTGCATCCTCAGGTTCCCAAGACAAGTTTTAAGAACAAATTGAAAATTATGCAGACTGCCACCATCACCTGATTTACCCATGCTGGAAAACCAAGGCGGAGCAATCAGCATGTGTGACTTGGGAAGCAGACCTGAAAGAATTACCAAGGCTTCTCTTCCTGCAAATTGCTCCTTGCTCATAGCTGGGTACATTCAGTCCATCTATCGAAGCCAGGAGTACCACACATAAATGTTACTATGAATGAGACTATGAATGAGACATTCCTTTTTGAAGGTGGTTCAAAAGGAAGAAAACAAAGTAATTGCCATAAAAGCTGTTGCTCACATCACTACAGTCATATCACCTTGGAGCCTGCTGGTCTAGGACAGGTGATCAAAACCAAAAGTCCTTATATTTTGTGAAAGGTAATAGCAGCAGCTGCACTCACCAATAAGGGCTGCCATCTAATGCTTGTGTCCTGGTAAATGATTATAGGCAGGCAAATCTGTCGCTATGTTTTAATCAGTTACTTAATCAGCTTCCTTCGAATGAACTGGTTTGGCTCAACAGACTGAGTGACAAAACTTGTCAAAGCAGAGGGTGTAATAAAAATGTACTGATAAATCATGGAAAAGTGATAGCATCGTTCTTTTTATTTACCCTTTTGTTTCTATCAGAGCAAGTTAACCTCAGCTCCTTTCATTCATCTTTTGTTGTTATTACTGGGAAATTTAGTATTTAGCTCAAGATGTTTCGCATGATGAATTATTAAAAATCTTTAACTGTTGGACAACCTTCTAGAGGTATAAGATTTTTTAGGAAAAAAATTATCCCTTGTTTTGCTGTGAGGGGAGGCAGCTAATGAAAAATGGTCCAGAATTATTGTGAAACAATTGTCTGTAGTGTAATCAAGTCTGCTTCTGCCCTCCAACTACTCCAAGATATAATGATACATGTATCATTAAGCAGCTGCTATGGATGCCTGAGGAAACTGGTAGAAATTTGTACCTATTGTTTTTCTTTCTCTATTTCAATCTGCTCCTTTGCACTCCTTCCATCCACTTCCCACTGCACTTTTTAAATGCTACAGGCTTGGGAAATAGCAGCTGGGAAATGCCTAGCAGAGAAAGACCTGGAGGTGCTGGTCGACAACGCCTGGGCTTGAGCCAGCATGTGCCCAGGTCAATGGCCCGTGGGTCCTGGCCTGGATCAGGGACAGTGTGGCCAGCAGGACCAGGGCAGTGGTTGTCCCCCTGTACTTGGCACTGGTGAGGCCACACCTTGAATCCTCTCACAGCAAGAAGTACTCTGAGGTGCTGGAGCAAGTCCAGAGAAGGGAACAAAGTTGTTGAAAGTTCTGGAGCACAAGTCCTGTGAGGAGCAGCTGAGGGAGCTGGGGGTGTTTAGCCTGGACAAAAGGAGGCTCAGGGGGGACCTTATCACTCTCAAAAACTATCTGAAAGGAGGTTGTAGCCAGGTTGGTCTCTTCTCCCAAGTTACAAGTGATAGGACAAGAGGAAATGGCCTGAAGTTCAGTTTGGCTGGGAGGGGGAGGTGGGATTTAGATTGGATTTTAGAAAAAATTTCTTCACTGAAAGAGTTGTCAGGTATTGGAACAGGCTGCACAGGGAAGTGGTGTAATTATCATTCCTGGAAGTGTTCAAAAATGAGTAGATGTGACACACAGAAACACAGTCTAGTGGTGGACTTGGCAGTGCTGGGCTATTGGCTTGACTCAAATTTCTTTTCCAAACTGAAGGATTCTATGATACGACATCCTTTTTTATCTGGATTCTACCACTGGCTACAGTGGTGTAGCCCTTCACCCAAAGGCATGTCTGCTGTCTCTGGGAAAGGACAATCCTGGACTAAGTGGCTCCCTAATTATGGAATCTTTCAAATAAGCACTTCTAGGGTTATGATTTTTAACACAGCAAGTAGAGGGCAAGGGAGGGTGTGTGACTAATGTTCAATTAGAAGAGCTTAGAAATTAAACAATTGGGGTTTTAATGGTTGATAAATATTGTGCAATATTAAAGACTATAATTAGGTGCGTGGGATTCTCCTACCCTGTTCCCAGCCCCGCACACATTTCTCCAGTTGGCAAGTTTTCCTGTGTAAAGGTACAAGGCATGTTTTTTGCAATAGGCTCTTTGGAGGAGCCAAAACCACCCCTGATGGTTGACACCTTTCCAAGTGGTCTGTTCAGTACAGTATTTTGAGGTCTTTAAATATTAACATTTAACAGCAGTTTAGTTCATGTCCATTTTCATTCTCTTCAACCAAGAGGCCACAACACAAGACGTAGGATGGAGCAAAATACTGGGAGTACTTACTGAAAGAGGGAACATGGATGTGAAGTATTTTCCTGAGCCTTTTAACAAAATAATTCAAATCTGGTTTCTAACTTTATTTTTTTAAATGACTAAGCTATCACCAGGGTGCCTGCCAAGAGAAATTTATTTCTGGCATACATTGCAAAACACTAGCATTCATTTTAGTCATCAACAAAAATACTAATGTGATCATGCCAGTACACAGATATTTAAGAAGATGGACATTGATGTGTGGGTGTCATGCAAAAAGCTCCAGAAGGACCTCTTTAGTAGGTAGAGGTGGTCTATTTGTACATGGCAAAAGTCCACAACAGCCTGATTTTCCTAAGACAGAAAGAAAAAAACTAAGCAGCTCTCAGCTACATTTCTGTGTGCTGGCAAAGAGCGGGTAAGAGGGTAAAACTGCATGAAATATTCCTGTTGAAACCTGAAATAATGCTAGATCAAATCCAAACCAGCCTCCAGGAGTCAGTGAAACTCTGGAATACTTTCGACCAAGAAGATTTCTCCTAGATTTTGACTCTGTTTGAGGGCAGATAGGACAGCCTCATCTCCCATCCCCTGTGGCCAGACACCTGATCAAGGGCCTCAGTGACTGCAAGGTTTCACAAGAAATCAGCTTTACTCTAAATCTGCTACCATTGATTCAGTGACAGAATGCTTTCAAAAAATTCCAGCCCAGAGGATCTGCTTTTATTTGCACAAAACAAAGAAAAATCTAGATCTTTCCACATCTAAAACCACTAAGATTTGTTACATCTGAGTTAACACAAGCAGTCAGAAAATATAGAGAGGTCTGTGGCACCAAAAATCATTTTTCACAGACATCATTTCAGAGAAGTTTTGCAGGTTACTGCTTGAAGGGGTAGTATCTCCAACAAACTACCTGGCCCACTAGTGCTTACGGTCTCAGGAACAGCAGGAGAAAAAAAAATATTTGCACAGTTTGTTCAGCTAATTCTACTTACCATGGTGATGTAGATGGGACTGCATTATTACACCAGATTGAGAATGAGTCAGCTGGAGCACAGGTACTTGTTACCTCCTGGTTTTGCCTTCAGAGGACATGGGAAAAGGCCTGGAGAGACAGGAATAGCAGAGTCAGAAACCAGACAGTGAGATTCATCACAGAATGTCAGAAGTCCTTTTATCCTGTCACAGGCAATTCTGACTGTTACTGAAGAAAGAAGGAAAGCAGTAATTTTTATGTGTTCAAGGTACCAGAAACCCTTATACTACCCATGCCACAACAGAAGCCAGATCTATTGGGATAGAAATACTTGATTTCAGCTTTGAAAATGCATTTTTGCCAACAGGATGCTGGCACAAAATATTTTCCAAGCTATAATTAATTTAAAAACCAGTAATAATCTATAAAACATCCATAATGTGCAAGTCTTATTTTTTTCATGAATTAGTAAAATAAAAGGGAAAAAATGTCTATTTTTAAAATGATTATTGATTTTTCTTCTCCATATCACTTCAACTTTGACCCATGAGATTTGTCTCTTCTGTAAGATCAATACAAAGCATTGGACCTTACAGGATATAATTTTTCACATCCTCTAGATGACGTGCTATAGATTCATATTTTAGTCAGAATTTCCCCTTTGCAGCCAGGCATTGATGATTTTGAAAGCACTCATATTAATTAAAAAAAACCAAAAACATAATTAAGGCAGCAAATGAATGATAATTGCACTTCTTATTGACTGGGAAAGAAGAGAAGACACTGTGATTCTCTGTTCTGCGTAAATTTGACAAATTACATACTACTGTAAGATTTCTGACAGAAAGAAACCCCCCTAACCCAGAAAGTACATCTCTTCAACAAGGTAATTTATAAAGCAACTGAGGAAACAACATAGGACATCTTTTGAACATCAAATCTTCACACAACACACCACGTGTTTGCAGTCTATACCTTGTCCAGTCCCTGAACATTGAAACACTTCTTGAAGCCAGCTCTCCAGCACATTCTCAGAACAGAGATGTTTACTGTCTCACAGTGGGAGTCACCAGTTCATAACTACAAATCAAAGTTAGAAGTGGGAGAAACCAGTGGATCACAGGTCCTTTCCTATTGCCTGGGATAACCTTCCAGCATGGAGAAGCCTCTAGGCAGCACAATTCTTCTATTTGTGAATTCTGCATTTATTTTGAGAATTTGTTGACAAACAACACTAAAATGATGATAGGATGCTTTTAAACCTCTTGCCCCTCAAAGAGTAACCAGTCAAAAAAGCTCTCCTTACAGACAAATTATTTTCTTCTAAGAATGATTGCACAAGAATTTTAGTCTGAATTATAGAAGGAATTGTGTGGTTTTTTACTTACCAAATAATCAATAAAAGTTGTGGGAAGCATAACTTGGGACTGCATATTAATCTTGCATTCAGCCTTCCTTGCTAGTTTTCAGCAGGACCTATTCATCTTGCGGAGTCTATAGGAGTGATTTGTTTCATCTGTACACTCCATGCACCACTAAATACAAAATCAACTCCTTTTTTAACAAAGTGGATAGCAGCATGAGGCCCTTCCTGAAAGCCTGGGCCCTGGCAAGAGTGTTGCAAATGATGAGAAGTTGTCAGCCTGGGAAAGCAACTACTTTATGGCACAAGCCACACTGTGAGCAGATCAGTTTTGAAAAGAAAAACTGTTGAAACACTGTCTCCTCTAAGCAACTCCACAGATACCCTGTGGACCTTCTGTGATGTGACATATTTGCAGGAAAGCACAGTAACACAGGAGCTTAAGAGCAGCCAGACTGGATCAGGCCACGGGTATGTTGAGCCCAGTGTCCTCTATCTGACAATGGCCAAAAGTGGATGAAAGAACCAGGTACCAGGAAAAGCTGTATATAAAGGTACTTTCCCAAAATGCTCTCCCAGCTTTTAACTGGGAGATGTTAAATTCAAAAGATGTTTCTGCCATAACCACCATGCCTTTTTATCCATAAAGTTACCAGGTATTCAACCTGTGCTAACATCTGATTCCAATCATCCTGTAACAGATAGTTTCAGTGCATTGCTAAGTCCTTTGTGAACACTAATTTTTTTTTCTGAAACGGCTACTCTGGCTTCATCTGATACCTCCTAACTCTTCCACAAGGTAGGCAGATCTGTATTCACTCACATCTCTCCCCTTTCACGCTGGGCTGAAGCACCAACTTACCTCAGGGTTCCTTGGGCACAAGTGGCTCCATTCCCTTGCCAGGATGCCCTTACTCTTTTTAAATGTCAGGAGAAAAATAGCACATCATGCCAACACACCAGTTCTGTAGAAGCCTGGGGAGATAAAGAGCCCATGCACCAGTGAGCTGAAGAAGAAGTTTCAGCGTCTCAATAGGGATTTCTGAGGGGATGACCTGCCAATGCAGTTCTGTGGTTTTCCCTTGGTTCTGTTTGGTTGTGACACAGGACATCAGCAAGGAGCAGGAAAGACAGGCCAGCAGTTACAGCTCCCAAACACTTCTCACTCTTTCATTGTTTGAAAGTTCTGAGAGTATGACAACACCTACTTCTACTGTGACTCTTACTGGTCAGCAGTGCTGTAAAAGATTTTGACATTACCCATCTGAACCACTCTCCTTCTCACTGGGTATTTAAGCAGCAACTATCACAGGGTAACTCTGAATTTCTTGGGGGTCTCAGTGCACTCGTGTACCACAGTCATCACCAGGGCTTTCATTAGTAAAAGCAGCCACAGGAGAAATTTTGAAGGCTTCAGAGATTTCCACTTGGAAATGTCATTTCTGGGGACTCAGCAGTTTTGTTGCTTAGTCAGGAACGCAGTTCAAACAGCACCGCAGAAAATATTGATGGCAAAGGTGCTGCAGGTATCACTGGAGTGAAGTTCAAGAGAGGTGAGACTCAAAAGGTCCAGCTTGATTTTTCCATTTGGTGCCCAGGAACTGCTGCATGGAGAGAAGAACATGACATGGTACCAGCCCTCCACAGGTGAAACAAAAGCTGCATTTTGTGCAGTGCAATATTTTTTGAGAATAGAGAATTCAAATCAAGCAGCTTTTGTTGATCCACAATCACTTCAAGAGAAGTAAGGAAGACATCTGAGTTATTCTTTAATAGAAATTTACCTACACAGTCTTGCTAAGGTCTGATGTTTTGAAACAAAAATTAAATTAGTCTTAATACCAGGGATAGAACTGCAGATTAAAAATGAAACAGGAATATATTTAGATGCTATGAGCCACAAAAAACATGCACATGGAAAGAGAAAACCTGAGAAAATAAAATCCTCTTTTTAATAAAGTTCTAAGATAAATTATCTAAATTTGGGGGGAATCAGAGAACAAGAAATTTAATTCCTTCCTTTTTCCTTCTGACTTCAAAGGAAAGACCTGATTTCTTATGCACAGCATTAAAGGAGCATTTTATCAAAGAATAGCTATATGTATCCCATAGAACAGAGAAATTTAAATGTCTTTTTTCCCATAAGTTTTAGCAATACAAAATATTCTCTACAAGTTCTTCTAAACACTAAACAGAGCTACTCTTGACCATCCAAAATTTTCTGATTTCCACTGTTTTCTAATGCAGCATAGAAGAAAGAATTTGTCTCTGTGGTCTCTATAATTAGCAGTCAGATTCTCAGGGTGCTTTCAGGCCTCTTTAGGAAGTTGGAAAGCCTGGTAATATTCACTTCATATATCATCAAGAATCATTGATGCATAATAATATGTAGCAATACAGAAATCTGAGTGCAGACCACAGTAATATTGACTATCAGCACTATACTGGTATAACAATTACAAAAGTAATTAGCATGTCATCTTCTTTTCTGACAGGCAACTAATCAAATAACAGAAGCAGAACATAAGAAAAATATAGAATAAGAAAAGAGAGTAATGCAAATAATTGTAAATAGCCTTTTCTACCTCTTGGTGATATGTGTACATGATATTTTTCTTAAGAATCACTGATGAAAAACATAGCAAAAGAAAATTCAGGATCCTAAACAAGAGGCTTTATTTTCACATCTGTCGTGTAGTCTGAGTCAGCTACCAATAGTGAGATCTACTCCAGGTAGTATGTGTTTGCAACTTAGAATCATGACAGTAGCTGCAAGGGCTTCTCAGAAAGGTGCCATTCATATTAGGATAAGGAACCACACTTCCTGAGGTTAAAAAAACCCAGTCATTTCCTATGGAAAAGATTGTGAGGGGTGCTGAGCCTTTTGAGCAAATTCTCCCAGTGCTTGCTGGTGCATGAGACAATGCAGTTGAAACCCAGCCCCAGAGAAACCAGCGGCAAAGCTCTTGCTTTCACCAACAAAACACCACCCTCTTTATTTGCAGACAAAACCCCAAGTTGCTTCTATCATTTCTATGAACCGAGTGCTTGGGTTGGATTGGCTTTGTTTTGGGGAGCAAAGAGCTGAAGGCAGGTGAGCCATTCCCACCCAGTGCCACAGCTCTACTTCCCACACCAGCCCCGACAGATGCCCCCTAGACTGAAGAAGAGGAGTTTGACAGATTAGATAAGCAGTGATTTAATGTGGGCTACTGCTGCACTGTGAGGGGACTCTCACAACTCCTTCCTGGAGATGGCTGCTGAGCTACCACAGATGCTGGAGAAGCTGGCTGTGCCTCACTGTGCAGCTACCACAGGACTTGGTGGGGGACTTCCAGATGCGCAGTCCCCGTGCAGCCTCAGTAACATAATTAGACCTGGGATTTATTTAGCGCTATTCAACATGTTTTCAGCAGGGCTGATTATGTGCCGTTCCCTTAGGAGCCCTGTTATAATTTGGAGCTTCCTCAGAGCTGCAGGGATTTAAAGCAAGAGGGGACTTAAATAGCATTACATTTGTACTGCCGAGGTATTCCCTTTCGGGCCAGAGGTAGCTTAGCCTCCTACCATGCCCACAAGATTTTCTTTCTGTCAGCACATCTACAGTTGATAATTTGAAGCATTTTCCAGGGAGCTGGATGGAGTTACGTCTCCGAACAGTTGTTATTCAAACACGTTACGGATATTTGGGCATTTTGGCAGAGAGTGGTTTGATGTAATTAGGATCAGTTTCTGGTTATGGCCATGCCAGGCCAGAGGCAGAGGGCACTTCTCAGAGTGGGGAGAGGAAAAGCCAAAGGCAACGATTAAAGCAGATTATTATACACTTTTGGGCTAACATGTGGAATCAATAGCAAAACATTAGCAGCTGTGCTCAGCTGTAGAAAAGCCTGCAGTCTTACTGTAACCAATAAAAATAAATTATGGACTGAAAGGAAGGAATGGAAAAAATGGTTGGGAAAGTAGAGCAACATTCGAAGAAAAAATGTAATAGAAACATTGAAAATAATTTCTCACCTGAAACAGTGGGTTTGTTTGGTTTGTATTCAGTTTGTTTGGTTTGAAATTATATTAACAAGTTGAAAGCATGTTTTAATTAGCGGGATCCATGATAACCAGGGCAATAATGGCAACATCCCACAAGCTCAGAAGGTAAAAACAGAGAAAGTGATAATCAAACTGGCAAATGTTAGATTTTGCACTCTGTTTTCCTAATAAAGTGAAATAAGACCTTACCCTGACTTTTAGCTTGGCAGAAATATGAGGAAGGAAAACTGCAGACCTGAGAAGTTTGCTTGATGTAAAGACACTTTACAGTAAGTGAGCAGATAAATGCAAGCATCTGCTGGACACCCAGAAAGAAGGTAAGGATCTAACTTGTTGGTTACATGCAAAAATCAAGGATACAATCTTTTTCTGTTAGGGTGCAGGACAAGGTTGACTTGAGGTAAAGGACCAAGCTCAAGATTTAGTTCCAAAACTAAAAAATTGTTGGAGTACAATCTTAAGTGCTAATGTATGTGATTTGTGTAAACAATGAAGTTTGGTAGGGAGAGTTTATTAACCATTAAAGTTAAGAAGTTCTTGGGAAAAAATCTACTCATACATATCATAAGATATAAAAGGTGCGAATCTTCTCTGACACTAAATTTCTGCCTCATATTTAAACATGTCTGTGGACCAAAATAAAAAAAAGATTAACAGATTTAAGCTCTGAAGAAAAAAACCCAAAAACTAAAACAGTAGTCATTTTAGTAAAAATGAGAAAGCTAATCCCGCATCTTAATTTCCACTTAAATAAACTTGTGGCTTTCAGTGATAATTTCAGCGTGACTGGTCAGAAATGAAGCTAACAAAAGTAACAAGTGCTAATTGACCCATATTTAATTTTAATCTAATCTGACGGTCAAGAGTGACTAATTAACTTTACAGAACAAATGAAGACTTTGTTAAACATCTACTTTCTTCATCCCTTCGGTTTTGATGTTAGAGCCCATGAGAAATCATCTCAGACATTGCCAAAGCCTCTCCAAACAAAACAGAGAAGACCTGAATGCATATTCATAGGCTTCATAAGAAGAAAGGAAAAAGAAGAAAAGCTAGAACAAAGAATTTAACCAAACAAGAAAAAAGATTAGGTGACGATTACCTTTAACACTGCTCTGGATTAAAACACAGTCAAACAATTTTTATACAGATAGGGTCCATACAGTTAAGATAGGAGAATAGTAAAAGATCTTAGAAAAAGATTAATATAGTCAAAGATGATATGCTGAACATCCCAAAAATCTGAGGCAAAACCAGAGAACACGTCCTTAGCAAAGCCAGGACTTACATGTTTTTTTCCCATACCACTGAAAGACTTGAGTCTTCAAAATTATTCCATCCTTTTTTTTGAATTTCAAGTTTTTCAAATCTACAACAAATTTATGCAATGAGAAATTACCCTCACTGCCTCATCATAGCTATTAACCCAAGGACAGGAGTCACAGATTCCAGGACTGTTCCTGCTTGATTCAGTAATCAGATACAAACTTCATATCATCCTAGACTCCACTCTGTTAGTAGAATTTCTGCTTTAAATGAGACACTTTCAAATATAACACCAAATTCAAGGGGTTTTTTTAACCCACATTTTATTTTTGGGGGAAATTCTTGTTAGAAAGTTTCTTTTCTGCTGTAGTCACCACAGTCCAACTCCAGGATCAAAACCACATTCTCATTCCTTTTCCTGTTGTCATGATTTTTTCCTTTTTTGGTGTTTCATTAGAAACCTGTCAGGAAAAGTCATGCCTTACTGAATTAGGATATTCTGTAATAACCCTAAAAATGTATATATATCTCCTCTTATCTATCAGAACATCAGTTGGCAAATGCCCATTAGAGAATCATGGTGCATTGTATATCCACAAAATGGTCTTCTGGGTACTTTGGTAGCAGTGCAAGGGTGGGAGGCTGAAACTGTGCTCCAAAATGCATTAGAAGTCATTTTACAAGCTGCACCTATCCAAGACAGCTTCTGTTGTATAGGCCTGGGCTGCACAGCCCCACCAAGCAATCTGGAGGAATCATCACAAGCTTAGGTGGATAAGGTAATTTTACCAACCTTTGAAACTGTGGTTTCACAGACAGTAACGAGATGCCTATGGAATCTATCCCAGCAGTAGTTGAGAGCTTCTTTAAAGCAGTTTTCCCACTTTTTTTCAAAACCATTATCAACATAGATATAGAAAGCACTTGTGGTCTGCATTTTGCACCCCAGATTCTTACCTTTCCCCCTTATTTGCATACCCTGAGAATTGGTCTCCTTAGCCTCCATGGAAGCAAGAAGCCTAGCATATGCAAAAAAGAAGTTCCTCTCCAACTCCATTATCAGCTATGTATAATTGCATGTTTTTGTGCCTCCACATTGCAGGCAGTAACTGACTCTTACAGGAAACTGCACCAAAAATCTTGTTTAATTCTCACAAGGAACATGCACTGCAGACAAAATAATACCAACATCTCCACCCTAGCATGACTCCTAAGCGTTTTGTTCAAAGTCTTACAGTAAATTAATATCTAGATCAAGGAACAAACTCATGGATCCTTCACAACCTGCCTCAGAATATAATCCACTCCACTTCATTGTCTCAGTTTTCTTCCCTGGAAAATGGGCTCAATAACATGCTATATATTTTCAACTGTAGTTTTAAACTGCAGTTTACAGTGCCTGAATGCATGAGTAGTCACTCTGAGTTCATTATATAATAATTAACTCCTCTATGATACCTGAAAATCTGTTCTCCACCTGTTCAGTACAAAACTAGTTTTTTGGTTTATCAGTTTTTAATTAATCATCCATGTTAGTACCCCTCCATCTTCACCCACTCTCACGTTGTTGAACTGAAAAACCTAGCTTCCTCTAACTTCAGAAATTGAATGATATCTTTCATATCTTCAACTGCATCCAAAATAATATGTAAATTTTGTGTCATGTATTTGCAACTTAGTAAGAACAGGCATTCTTTGTATGAACATGATTATCACCTTTATGTGTCCTTCCTTCCATTTCCTATTAATTCCTTAACTGCTACACTCTTTCATCTTTCATTAATTAATACCAAATACCTCTCATTCAGTCTCATCACTAAATTCTTTTCAATATTTTATCTGGAGCTTCTGATGAAAACTGCAATGTAATCAATGTAATTGATGACCCAAAAACTACTGATATGCTTGGACACAGAAAGCTGCAGTGCAATGAAAACCACTTTACTTAACGTGTCATCCTCAGAGGCAGTTTAGCCACTGCCATGTGAGCAGTGGAATAATCACTACAACTAGAATAAAAACTTCTGGAAAAGTAAAACCAACAACCAGTCAGAAGTAACACGAGTTAGCATCCTGGACACATGTGCTGGAAAACAAGAGAGAAAATTCCCCTCTATTTGTTAAACTATTGCTTAACAATTTCACAAACCCCTCAATTTCAGGTAGCAGTAGAAGAAAAGGTTTGATTTAACCACAGTCCTAAAATACAGAAAAATCCACTGAAAAGTTAATTGCATACTTATGATTAAGTGCACGATTGTCTTGATAAGAATTACAAGATTTACAGATTATAGGATTATAGGATTTCGATCTCCTCCCTTTTTCAGCCTATAAATTTCTCAGACTTAGACAGTGGAATGGCTTCGAAATACTTAAAAGGAAAAAATGAGAAATCCTGCGTGTTTGTATATCCAAATCCATTTACTTGAGACAATATGCAACTTGAAAAGCATCAAAATCCATAACAGAGATGTTATCAATGTCTTCCTTGTCTTGGTTGTTCTCAAAATAATGAGAGAAATGGAGTGCTGTTATCTTTGCCACATTATCTATGCGAGTAACTCCATTAAAGACCAGGCTAGCCTCTCAGAAACTTCTTTTACTCAATCAATGACCTCGTTTCCATGGCAGGCTAACACAAGGTGCCATTGATGATGACTTGATTTCCTTTCGCATCTGAAGTGGAAAAGGAGAAGACAGGCTAAATGAAATCCCATCCATCTTAATGAAATACAATTATATTCTCCTTATTAATCATTTAAAAATCAATATGTCTCTTCTTGGCAAACCCCGCCAGAATTTGTCATTCTGTGCCAGGCCTCAATACATCTTGTCCTGTAGTGATTTTTATAAGTTCAGTCACCTGTTTCCCAGGGTAAATAACAGAGTCTCTTTGTGTTGTGATGCGAGCGCAAAGAATGACACTGGCAGGGAGGCTAAAAAGACAAGCTGCACATTTTAATCAGTAAAAACAAGCATTTCTTTCCTGTGGACATTTTTAAATGAGTAGTGTTCACTAGAAAATAAAGGGGGGGGGGGCTAGATAAAAAAACCTACAGGTCAACTCATATGTACAGTTTCATACGGAACATTATTTATCTTGTCAGCAATAGTCTCTGCCTTAAATAATCTTACTTATTGCATGGGATGGTAATAATTGTATGGATTTGCTTGCAAATCTCTAAGTCTGAAAGAACAGCGTGAGTTGGAATTCTTCCTATACTAATTTCTGATGATTTACAGACTTGTAGAAAGAACACTTCTCACTGTATCCAAATATTTACATTTTCTCTACTTTAGATGCAATAAAAAAATCTTCAGCAACTGCAGCATGCTTAATATTGAAATAAACTGGAAGCATTAATTGAAAATTGTTTGCAGGAGGCTGTTTTAGTCCTTTAATGACATTGCCAACAATAATAAGCAATCTCAGAAAGATATTTATATCACATAGGACACTAGGGTACTTATTGAAATTTGCACAAGGGGGAGTGAAATTTCAAACTTTTTTTCCTTTTGGGAAATCCCCAAAAGTCGTGGATAAAATTTTAAGGAAAACAATCACCAAGAAACCATACCATTTTGAAAAGAGCTGACTTATGGATGCTGCTTCAGCCAACCATTCCCACATACAATCATTGATGTTGCCATGAGCATGTCATTAATGTGTCTCCAGTGGATGAAAAAGACAACTCACTGCAGCCCCAGGATAAATCCTTGGGTCCCCTAGCTCCAGCCATGGAGTGCGGCAGCTGCAATCCTTGACACCCCTTACATTCCCATTCCTCCCTGTTCCTTATATTGGAGTGGTTTGTGGGAAACCCTGCAAAGTCCCTCAGCTCCCCAGTGACATTTTACATTGGCCATGAAAAGTTGCAACCACCAGGACTTCATCTGGTGTGTAACTGACAAAAAAAAAGAGGCCAAATTAGCTGACTTTTTCCAAAAAGAAAAGAAACAGAAAGAAACATAGCTGAAATAACTGGCAGGGGAAAGGAACCCACAAACAAGTCTGACAAGATTACAAAAGCACCCTCCCAACCTTGCTCACCTCTTTGAGGCTTGTGATACTATGAAGTTTGCTGTGAACAGCTATGCAAAACATGCAAAGTCAGAAGAGGGTATACAGTAACCTGTGTTGCCATTTACCACTGGTGTTGATTTCTTCTCTTTGTTCTATTAACCTCCTCTGCTTTATGTTCCAAAATGGAGTCAAATACCTTTCACAACAATTCAATATTTACCTGCCCAAAGTAAATAAGAGATCCCTGAAGACCTACATTCGATATGTATTGAGTTTCTAATAAATCCTGTTTGCACATGGAAATACAAGACTTGCCAGGATGGATGACATTTCAAACCCATTTAGTCCAATATACTGACTTAGTAAACAGCACCAAGGTGCTTCAGAGGAAGGTAAAAGAAATCCAGCAATAATCAGGCATATAGATTTATATAATTCGGTCTATGAGGGACATCTGCAGGGCACCTGACCCAAGCTCCACTCAAAGCAATGCCCTTTTTCAGGTCAGATTTGCTGTTTGTGCAGAGAACATGCATGTAGGGCCTGAGATGTGATGGGGGGACAAGTCTTCTCATGCCACCACTCATACCAGAATGAGGGTTATGGGCAGGCCTGTGAGCATTCATACTCCTCACACACAGAGGAATGTGTGAACTACGCTGGTGAGCATTCACACAGCATTTGCAACCACTTCTGAGACTGCTCTTAAGAGCTCTCCAACACTTCTCCATGTTCTTTATAGTAAATAAAATAAAATGTCCGATCAAAGTAGCATTACTACCAGGATGGGAAATGTAGTGGGAAGTAGCATGGCTCTAACACAGACACAATCCTCTGGTACACACTGCCACAAGTGGTCATGCAAAATTAAGAAACAGCCTCTGCTATCTGATTTTTATACCCTGTAAATACGTACTGGTTAGCAATAATTAATTATAATCTTAACAGTCTGTAATAAATACAATAGAATAAAATAATGGGAAATTAAAGGAATTCTTTTCTCCTACAGCCTGCTTGACAGGTTTAGTTCTTGTCTCTTACTTCACATTATAAAATTTGAATACTCTAGTTTTAATAGACAACATTTACTTCACAGAAGACCAGCATAAACATTTCAAACAAATGTACTGAGAATAGCAGATTTTTTTCCAAGTCCTGTGGCTGTTCCCGTAGGCATAGTCTGATAAGTCTGATATAGTCCATCTAGGTTTAAAATATGAAAAAAGAAGATAGATGCAGTAGTTCTTAATTTTTGTTCTCAAAAAAGGATTTTTGCCTGTGGAACACATGAGATGTTCGTGGGAATTTCTTGTTAAAACCTTAACAGGGGCATCATCAAAATAAAAACATACCAATAGAAAGCTCTTTTTTGTAAAGTCTATTATTTTGCAGTGCTTCTTTCATCAGTGGGAACTTATTTCAACTCCATAGGCTTTAGGGTTGAAATTGTACATCTGTATTTCATGCAGAACCTTCAGCTGTGATCAGCAATTAGGAAAATGTTAATGAATCTGCTGATAATGCAGTCCAGAGGCAGGGGTTGTCACAGAAGAGCTGTTCACAAAAAAGGAGCCTGTCTGGTACTGGTGATCAGTATAAATGTGATACTATCTCAAATGGCAGCACTGTGCACCTTCACAGCACTGGCCCTACCTTACTGACAGCCATCTCAAAGTTTGGTTCCTCAGCCAGCACAGAAGGGAATGCAACAGGCATCTCCAGAGTCAAGTCAACCCATCTTAAGAGAGGAACCTGAGCACCAGGCTGGGCCTGTTACTTCGACGCTGAACTTACAACAGGAAATATAAACTTGCTCGCCTTCAGGAAATATTGATGATGCTTCTTCCCATAAACTATGGGATCATTAGGTGGAGGAGATGAAGGGGTAGAAAGAAACAGTTGCAGCAACCAGGATGACTACTGGTCAGCACTGTGTCCTTGAAAACTGTGGGTATTATCCCAGGCTACATCAGGTCCAGTGTTTCCAGAAGCAGAAAAAAGAAGCAGCCAGAAGCAGCCCCTGTTTAAGGATTTGTGCAGGAGGACTCATACAGACCACCAAGCCCCACTGTGGTCAAACACGTTTAAGATCGATTAGTTTAAAGAGTAAGTACTGAACAGAAACAATTGAAGGAAAGGAACACCTATTTTATTAGAGGAGCCCAACAGTGCACTGCATGTTTAACAGAGCAGAACAAAGGCTAAGAGGTGCCGTGATTGCTGTCTATAAATGTATCAGGGGGTAAGCAGCAGGGAGGAAGAAAGCTATTGGCATTGAAGGACAGCGCTGACACAAAACAAACAGGTATAAACCAGCCACAATTACACTGGAAATTACAAGAGGGTTTCTAACCATCAGAAATATTTCTAACCACTGAAATATTTCCGAACAGGAATAGATGGGAACAAAATCACAATGATTTTAACTTTGGACCATGATGTGTTTATGAATGAGATTAGAGGTGATGTGATTATCCTCCATATTCAAGGACTAGTTTAATGATTAAGGAAGTCACCTCCATTCATTCACCCCAGGTATTTAGCAGCTTACTGCCTAAATACAATAGACTCATGGTCATTTGCATTTAGCTCATTGTTGAAATCGGTCATCTACACAAGTTTCATCTCTACATTTAATATTTATTGAATAACAAACAATAGTTACATATTTAGAAAAGAAATATTGCCACACTGCCTATTATTTCCTCCTTTTCACACTGTACTCTCACAATTTTCTCACACATTTCTTCACATTAAATCCTTAAGTTCCTACAGAAACACTAATATTTGCACAAGTAGAAACTACATGGAAATATCAGTACTTCCGTCCCTGTAAACTTTTTTGTATATTCAGTTCCAAAATGATGGAGCTGATTTCATTAAAAAAAAAAATTGTTTAATTTATTCAGACTGGTGTATTATCTTCTCCTCTTTTTTGTCTCCTTATTTCATTTTTCAATTCACATGAAATCCCCTACTTTGTTTCCATTACTCTTTCACCCTTGTTGTCCAAAATCAAAATTGGTGGAAAGAAAGTTAAATTGTTTAGGGTCAAGAATAAAATAATTTTTCAAATGCCAAGGAAAGGGAGGGATTAATGCACTTTGATGTTAATACCAGGTATTTTGTAGTTTTCCTGTTTGTTTGTTTTCATCTTTCCCTATTGTGAACAATGTACCGCATTTTATAGGCAGCCTAACACAGAGCAGATGCTGATTAAAGGAAATGTGGTTTTCACTGTGACATTTAAAAAAAATATCACTTGCTCTAGTCTAAATGCTGTATTCCTAATGAGTTTTATTTTATTAACTGTTGTGTGAAAATACAATGAGCTTATATTTATTGAAACAGAAGTTTTTACAGCTAACTTGATGGACTGTGACTAGGCAGTTAAGATTGACCAGAATCCTCCTGCTGTCTCCCCTGAGGGCTGAAATATGAGGTGCAGGCACACATGGCTGTTCACTCCCATGCATCCATGGTGCTGGACCAGAGAGACTGCTTCGCTCCTTGGCATGTGCTGACACTCTCCTGCTACTGCTCCCATCTTCTCCGTACCTTATCACCTTCCTTTCCTTCTGGATTCATCAATTCCAGCTCCACAGGGCAGAGGCTGGCTATCTTTAACTTAAATGAGTCCTAATTCTCACCAGTCATCACCTCAGCAGGCATTTGTAGATACAGTTGTACCTATGGTGTGCCTATAGATAACAGTATGCCTTTTATATCTACAGAAGACATAAATTGTCCCAAATGCTGGTAGCCTAAAGAGACATTGCACATGGAAGTTAAAGAGCAGGGAAGAAAAATCTTGCACATGAGATAAAACTTAATAGCAGTAAAAAAATGTTGTTGCATGATGATTTTCATGACATTGTGAAACACATCTGTTCACTTTGGCTTAAAATACATATTAATTTTACCTGAGGTGCAGGTGAAAAATGTAAGAATATGTTTCATTATGCTTTCATTTTTGAAATAAGCTCCCATAATAGAACAGTGTTGTGCAGACTGTTAATTGTTATAAGCTTCACAGGAAGTAGAGGAACACGTCACTTCAGGCCCAATTCTGGAACAACATAACTTAGCAAAATTGCTACTGGATTTAAGATGCCCATGATCTATTCTTTCACCTGAAAAGGAGTGGCACTCCTCCCTACATTTCTACAGTGAAACCTGATATGCTTTTCCCTCTACATCATATTTGTACTGTGAACAGCAGGTAGTGACAAAGGATTCTTTTTTTAACACAATATCTTTAACATCAGCACTCATAAAACAGTGAGCAAACAAAGATGAAGTAATCCAGAGGTTAAATTACTGAATTTTTAAGTGTACCTATTGCTTTTATAGGAAAACCAGGGAGCACAACCCCAACTTTACATATTATTTGCATCTCTATTCAAGAGAATTTGCAATACTGCACAAGGAATGAAAAGACATTCAGAATCCTTTGACCTTTAAAATCCAAATCTCAGTTAATTTGATTTTCACCTTATCTCCATCTGTTCATTGCACAATGATAGCAGCTCATACCTGATTTTCATCATTACCCACCAGGTCAAGATGTAGCAGATGGCTGACCTGGGGTGATTGATCAGTGGGGAAGAGGTGTAGGGCATGGCACAGAGGCCCAGAGTATGAAATTTCCAGATGTATTTTCCTGTCATTGAAAGGAAAGTTGTACACCACTCTTAACACACTGCTCATTTTGAAGCTAGACCAGCTTGAGGTTCTCTGCTCTGTCATCGTGTCTAGAGAATGGTTGGATATCATTAGCATGCCTTATGCAGTCAACCCCGCCCTAGACTTGCAGCTGTATGTCAAAAAGAAAACAAATTAGGACTTGTTTTCTTTAAATTATTATCCAAGTGTCACCATGTAAAGAGGCATGGCAAGTTGTAATACATAGGGTTTTGGTCACAGCTGCAAGTTTATTGTTATCAGAGGGCTTGGTCTCAATGTGTTTCATCTCTCTACAGAAAGCAATATGGCTTATGTGAAATATGTTCTTTTACCTGACGCCTTCTCTTTCTCCAGGTCCAAAATATAATTACTGCTAGCTTCTTCACTATCCTTTGGGCTCCTTGGGATCTCACCTTCTCAACACTATTGTTAGAATTCTCCTTCTAATTGAAACCTTCATTAGGCATTTTAGCAGCTAATGTATGTGATTACAGCCACTCCAGCTGCTGTCAACTCTACAGTTATAGGAAATTATTTTTTCTTTGTCTTAAATTTCCATTACTGAGTTCTCTTTCAGAACAGGATGAACACCATCAAAAAACTCCAAAACCATACAGCACATTAACAAGAGAAAATAGCAGTTTGGGCAACAAATTCTGTAGTCCAGTTCATGAAAAGACTGATCCCATTTAGTTTAGATGCTCACATAAGGAGGCTAAAAGGCACTACCCACAGAAAGTTTGCAGAAAACAGAACAATTATTCCAGAAGTGTCTCTAGATTTTCAGGATGCCTTTTCATAGCTTCTGCCTATAACAGCAGAGAGATAAGTTCATGTGACTGTGATTTCTTTTTGTCAGACATCTTTCATCTTACCAGAGAAGAAGGTGCTACAGATACACACATAAGGCATCCAGGAAGCTGTTTCTGACAAAGAAAATATTAAGCAGTGTTCAGCTAGACAAATGCTAAAAAATCACGTTTCCTACAATCCAAGTGAACAAATCTTCTGTATTCAAGCAAGTATTGCCTAGTATGTAAGGAACGATTTCTAAGTGTACATCCTAGAAAAGGGCTATTAAAATAGCAGATCCAGCCATGACTAGGGTTGTGAATATGGTCTGCCCAGACTATAACTAAGTTCCAGGTGTGTGATGACCATTGCATTCCTCTTCCATATATCCCACCTCCCTCTAGACTTTGAGGGACCAAACACAGTACAAGGTGAGGCTGCAGGGGTGATACATACCTTGCAGCCCTGGGAGAACCTGCAGACCACATGCTGGCAAAATACCTCAATAACCTTGGTAAAAATAAATCCAGCAACTTTATTTAACATATTCTAAAGGAGACCATTTGAAGAAAAACAATTGTCATCAGGGCCAATTATTTACTTCAAGTCCTCTGTCCTGGATTCCTTCTTGCAAGTTGGCTGTCATTTCCTAGACTCATGCTGATCTCATATACATGGCCATATCCTTAGTTTATGTAAATACCTGCAGCACTGTTAATATAGGCAAAGCTGTGTCAACTTAGACCAGCTGAGGATAAGACTGAAGACTTCTGTGAAGCTCTTATGACATAAGTAGAAACAGACAAGAGGGGATAAAAGAAGGAAACACCCTTAACCACAAAACAATAAAAATAGTGCAAATCATTACAGTTCATACCTAAAATTGTAGACAAAATAAATGGCATCATACTGGATTTGTGATGGGAATTCGCAGGGAAAGCAGACAGGCACAATGATTTTATTCCAGCTTTGTGCCTACAGTTTCTAACACAGTAACACTGGGGAAAAGATAAAGCAAGTCCCTGCAGTCTCTGGTTCTAGTTATACAAACACAATACATTCTTTCAGAGTGGGGAAATCACACATATATAATTCTTCCTTCGTGTGTGTATGTCTGAGTCTCTAAGACTTTGAATACAGCAAGTTAATTCCAAAACAAATCTATCAGAAAAAGACCAGAAAAAGTGCCTTGACTAAGACAAAGATGGCACCATTAGCAATCTCACTGTTAGTTAGCTATGAAAGTGTCCACAAAGGACCTAACCACAGATTTCCCAAGTTCATTGCTCATAGAAAAATTTTCTAGTATTTTTTTTTTTTCACTTATCTACCATGATATCTCTTCCTCACCTGCTTCAAAGAAATTAGTAATATTTCAAAATTTTGGTAGCAGAGAGGAAAGAAGACTTCAAAGGACAGTTCATGTTCAGACCCATACTTTGCAGACAGACATTATCTTTCTAAGACAGTATCCCCAGACTTGTAGATGTGAAAAACCTTAAAGTTTTAATTGTTTACCATCTTGATAAGGTGATTCAGACTGAGGATTTTGGCAGTCACAAAGCCAAATAGCTCAAAAGTTCCTTAGCCTTGGCTATTGTGAAAATGGCAAAATTCAACACCTGCTGAAACAAAGAGAAAAATAATTGTGTTGTATTTTAGGACCATGGGACTGGTTTTCACCTGCACCTGAAACAGGACTGAGAAAAAAACACTTTCACACAAGGTTTTGGGAAAGGAGTGGAAATTTTCTCATTCATCTGTGCTCCTTTTCATGTGTGCACAACACTTTACAGTATGGGATCCTGGTGCTTGTGCGTGAGTTGGGACATTCTCATGTTACAGCCATTCAACTCTTGTTTTCTTATTGAAGATTAATAACAAGGAAATGTTAAGTAAAGTTTGCTGGTTGGAAACATAGTAAAGACTTTGGTCATGTTTCCCTGAAATCCATTATAAAAGGAAAAGGCAAAGCTATGCCACGTGAACAAAATCAAATTCAAAACTCTTTTCCAGAACCAGACACCTTTCACAGTGTGATGTCACAGTAACATACCCCAGTGATGCAGACTTAAACTGATGCAAGAAGACTGAGAAGCAGCATTTATATTTCTTTAACATGGTTGAAGCACCAAACAATCCATGATTGAAAGCAGTGCTGAGAATACAGTTTACTTTCCTCAGAATTGATCTTCTAGTGTTCGCTTAGTCCAGCTGTGGTGTAACATGAAACACCTTGTGTGAATTTCTTCCTTGGCCATGGATTATCACTATCACAGTGATTCAAAAGCTCTAACACAAGTGAGTTTATTGTTTTCAATATTTTCATTTAACCGCTTTAATCAATATCTGCCAAGACAATTAAAGGGCTCAAATAGTTTCCAATAGAAATTTTCCCTCGGAATTGATCTCTTTTTTTTTAATTTTTAATTTTTTTTATTTATTCCCATATTTAATTTATTAACACTAACCAAAAAAAGCGTTAACACCATTTCCCCAAATTCATCCACTATTCTTATTCTTGTTTTATAAAGGAAATGAAATTTGTCATGTTGCTATACATCATTTACACTGCAGTACAATGTCCCATCTGTGTGTCAAGTACAAAACAAAAGCATTTTGTGAAAAATTGCTAAAGTAGTAATGATTTTTGTCCTCAACTCTTTGTTTTGCCTTTCAATAAAGAAGGCGACATGTGCCACAAATGATATATTATTGTTTAAGTACAACCCTAGTAACACAGTGCATAACCAAAACCATGTTTCACAGCAGAGAAACTATAGTTTACTGCCCCTATGGCTCTGATGAGAATATAATGTTCTACAGTTTATAAATGCTTTGAGGTCAACACATGATTTACTTCAGCTTGTTCATCCAATGAGCAGGAGGTCCAAAAATATATCAAGCTATTAGACAGCCCACTGGAAGCTTGGCGGAGGCTCCCAGTGATGGAAAGCATGCCATGGAAGCTTCTCTGTCAACTGGAGATGAGATAATTAGATCCAGGTAATACATTGGAGCCCCATCAGGGAACAGGACAGCAAACATGTCATCTTTACGATTTTTTCTCATCCTCCCCAGTACCATTGGCCTGAGATAGTAAAAAGTGTGAAGGATTCATCAGTTCCCATCAAAAGCACAGCAGCGGGATAATCAAGCTATCATCTCTCCATCATCTTCATTATCCAGAGACCTGGCATTCTGTATAAACAGCAAAACAACATCAACTATAGATTGAGGAGTCATGCTAGTTAGCTCCAGCTTTTGTTTCATGTTCCAGGGTAGTGCCACACAACACTGTTGGGCTGGAATCTTGTAATACCAAAAAGAGCTTGAGAGCCTATATTTAAGGTACAAAAAATATTTTGTGCAAAAATCAGTTTCTACTAATTAGAGATTTGAGCTTCTACCCTACAACTAAATATTCCTAAATGGAATATTCTGGTGGATCAGACCATGTATGACTACTGGGGCAAAGTGGTTTTATACAGCACATTCAGCTAAAACCATAACAGCCATTTTTCCCAGGTACGTCATTATGTACATATTTTTTTGGAGGATCCACTTGCTAAAATTTGAAAGTGGAGAGTTGCTACAAGGAGAATCCCAGTGCTTAGGAGTAGCAACTCCTTAGCATAAGAAAGGTAATTGAAAAACATCCATCCACAAAAATATGTGTTTCATATTCAAATCAACAACTTAGACGATTATGCTTTTCTTAGACACTTGCGCACCCTTGAACACTAGGCAAAAAAAGAATTTAGAGAAATTGTGGCCAGAGATCAAAGAAACTTTGAATACAATGTATCCTAACTACTTAATAGTTTCCATTTTCCAGGCTTTTTATATTCACAGAAAGTGCAAAAGGATAGTTTCAGTCATGCCTGAACCAATGTTGAAAACTCACAGTCTTATATGTGCTCATTGATTATTGCTAGCATCTAACTATTTAATATAGTTATATAAATATATACACACATTATATACAGTAAAATTCCTTTTCCCAAAAACATATAGATGACTCATTTCCTTTCCTGGTAGCCAACATTTAGAAAAATCTTTCTTCCCCCTTTTTATTTCACACATGCACACATAGTACATAGGTAAAGGAAGTAGGTTATAGGGGGGAAAAGGAAAAGAAGAGTTTCTTATCTTAGCTGCAGGAGTCCTCTTGAAGCCTCACTGCTGTCAGTGACACAGCCTCTCGTGGGAGAACTGATGGACTAACTCCATGTGCTTTATGTGCTTTATCCACCTTTGCACAATTGTATTTAACTTTTCCTGAATATATTTGTTCTGTGAACCCACCAGGAGAGGAAAGCAAGACGTGACCCTTGCATATTGGGTTTATTCCATTTTACACTTCAGTCTTAAATAATCTTAAAACCTGAAGCCATGAAAATCCAGAATCTTCATGATCAAGTGTACAACTTAGTCCTGTAGAAGTTTAAATGAAATTTGTAATAATATTTTAAATAAATACATTCATGCCTCAGAAAACATTTACTGCCATGGTACCTACCCAATACTGCTTTTAGTTCTTTTTTTCAGAAAATATTAGAAGAAAAAAAAAAAAACCCAACCTTAATGGAAAGAAATTGCTAATATTGCAAGCATGAAGTGAATTCTAAAGAGAATCACAAAACTCTGAACTCAGACAACACTACCTCTAGAAAAGCAGGTGAATAAAACATCCCAAAAGTAGAATTCAGGACAAAAATGTATTTTTTCCAATTGCCATCTAAGTAAAATTGATTTTTCTATTCTTCCCCTCCATAAGTATGACAGCGAGTATCTTCCTGGAGCTCCAGGAACTTAAGAGAGTAGTTGTGGCAACCATCATTGATGTGACCAAAGGTGAGTAAATTTAAGCTACTGAAAACACTAAAAGAGGAAAAATTCATGTCTAGCAGAGAAAGTAGTAAGATTAAAAATGAAAAAGCATGGGTAGGCTAGATAAAATCAATATAACTTTTCCCAGGGTGTTCTTTTATAAACATTACTTTGGTTCTTCCTTGACCACAATATATATACAGAAAATAAAATGGCATTTTTATGACTCATAATCCCAATCTTTACCTCCATGAAGCTGTTCACAGAGACTCAGAAGCTGAATGGATTTAAGACTGGAACTATAATGGCAAATCATACCCTTTTGCATCACACAGTTAGGGAGATACACAGCATTTAGGATTCACATCTATAAAAAGGAGAAGCTAATGGCAAAGCCACAAAATACTGCTACAGTTACAGTATCCAAATTTAAATTCTGCACTAGTAATCATGAAGAAAGTTTAGCAATATAGCTCTCAGATACATGAGACAGTGGGAAAATTACAGAAACTGTATATTTAAGACCTAGGCATGAAGAAAATGTGGAAATGTATACATGCTAAGAGTATGCAAAACACTGCAGGCTGGACAGCAAAGCCTTAAAATTTAAGATTCAGTTCCATTTACCTCTGATAATAGGAAAAGTATATAAATACCTTTTCTTTTTCCCCTTTTTCTTTTTTATTTGCTACTATAAAGTACACTGTCTATCTCAAGCAGACTAGAATCAGGAAAAGGCAATAATCCCTGCAGATTTGAAGACATAAGATAAAACTCAGTTAGAACCACTTATGAGCAACAGCCACACAGGAAAACAAGATACAAGCAGTAAAAGCTGACTGATCTTATGATTTAAATTAGAGAAAGATATCTAAGAGTTTACTAGCAATGAACTCTGGAATATCAGCCAATTTTTACAGATGTAGAACAATGACAAAGGGAAAAAAAAAAAAGTTGAACTGAATATTGATGCTGGAATATGTAACAAATTAGAAGTAAGACTTAAGGCAACTGCACAGCACAAAAGAGACCAGTTTAGGACAAGAGGAGGAAAAATAATCCAGAAGGCATAGGAAAAATTACACAAATTAACAAATGAAGTAAAGGGATTTTTAAAACAGGCACAGATTCAACATGTTAATGAAGCATGTGATGATGTTAGAATGTAAACAAAAGCTATGACTGGAGGAAATTGGGATATCCAGAGATAAAACCACAAAAAAGAAACATACTCACAGTTATCATGATACTCCATAAAAATCCCATAGATAAAATGGTTTTTATGATTCTAATTTAAAAAAAATACTCAAAAAATAATTTGATTGAGTCCCCTGATTTTTAAAAATTATTTCTAATAATTAATTACTTGGAATTTCCATATGAACATTTCAAATGAGTGCTATTTGCCAGTATGACTGAGAAGCCAGGCACAGCCCACCCAGTTGGACCATGAACCTACATGGGACTTGCTGTCTTCAATCTCAGCAAAACCAGGAAAGACTGAAAATTGTCCAGGGAGGTTTTGAACTAAACATTTCATTTGCTTCAGTGAGCAGGGCCACTACAGACCTAGCATTTTACACATTGGAAGTAAGTCCTACAGACAGTGGAAACAAACTATGCAAGACTTGTTTTCACTTTGGAGGTCTCTCATAAAAGCTCAACAATATTTAATTTCCTCACAACAGTTTGTTGCCTACCAGAACACTATGTTCTTTTTTTAGTATTAACACAATTTTTTTTTAAGTCTATAGGAAACTCACCTAAAAAACTCTTATCATAACTTTATTTTAAAACTTTTCAAGAAATTTCTGATCCAGTTTCACCACCACCTCCCTCCAAAAAAAAAATCCAAAAAATCCCTTCCTAACCACCCCCCCCAGATGAACATCCAAACAAAAAAGCATTTTTAATATGGTGTATACCATCTTCTTTGAAAGCATCCCAGCTACATGTGATAAACTGCCTATATTACATGTAGTCCAGGAAAAAATAAGTTAAAATATGAGGAGATGATATCCTGTAAGTAGCAGGGATTGTGTTGTTGGTAGTCTTTTGCAAAGATCTGTAAGGGGAAAAAGTAATTTAGATGAAAAATGAGCACTTAAAAATTAGAATGCTGTCAGATAAGATATCTGGAATCAGGCTGCAAAAAATTAGGTGGATGAGTTGTTACTGTCAGTCACTAGTGATGTACAATATTAGTATAGGAATCCATACAAAAGTTATATACTGCATGCAGAACTGATAATGTCATGAATGACCATTAATCTGCTAAACAGTAGGAAAGATACCCTCAAAATAACAGATTTCATTTTTGAAAGAAAAATGATACCAGAAGAAATCAAAGAAATAAGTGGATCACATTTATCTTATGCAATAATATTCTTTTAATGATAACAACTGAATCTTACAGTGTACTCTATATATAAATTTCATACAAGCTACCTTCAAGCACTCAGTAGATCAATTTAATTAAACCATAATTTCTCAAAATTGTAGAATAAATTTTATTCTGTGCCATTACCACGGATTAACACAGATGCATTTTTGAAGTATACAGACTGTAGAGTAGATCTTCCTATAAATGTAGAGACAACTCAGTCAAAAATATTAATTTATTACCTTTGTCTTTGTTGGTGCAATAAAGTGTAATAGTAAGTATACTTTTACACTGACATCTAGCAATGAGAGGGTCAAGTCAGTGTAATAAAGCTGACAGACTAGCACAAGTGTCTCTGCTTGTGTTATAAATATTACATAGCAGACATTTTCCGAATGAGAATGTGAAGGAATACTCCAGAAAAGGAATGCAAATTTACCATGAACATCAGAAAATTGAAACAGCCATGAGTTCAAATACCCACAAGTGTAAAAAGTAGAACCTAAATCAGGGAGTTGCCAACACTTTGACATTTCTGTCTCAGTGTGGTTCAGAATAAAGCCAGGAAACAAGTAACATGCATATACAAAGTGCCTTCAAACATATCTTTTTATCAAAACCTATGAGGATTATTACAAGACAGTTATTATATTTGTGAACTCTTTTCAAGCACTCACATAAAATGCAGATTAGACACTTGATTAGTTTGCCACAATTCCTTGAACTCTCTCCAACCCCATAAGAATATTTCGTATGCTGCAATCACCTTTCGACACATCTGAAAGGAGATTATAAATAATATGGCAAGATGGAAAGCATTACAAAGTAAAACTAAGCCTTTGGATTCTGTCTTTTTCCTTGTTGTTATTTGCTAAACAACATGCCATTGGATCTTATGGTTCTGAATTGTCTGGTACTATCCATTAGTGGAGAGGTAATTGAGCCAATGGTCTTGGAATATACAAAAAAGAAAATCTCCAAAACTGGATCTCCTCTTCTGATCTCCAGCCCAAAAGAGATATTACCACTTCTTTTCCCTAGCAGAAACTGGTTTTTTTGGCTGGACTAGCAGAGACTCGTATGACTTTGTCTTTGTCATGGAACTTCACTGAACATAAATATTGTTCACATCCAATATTTGTCAATACTCTATAATGACTGCAACTACTTAAGCTGTTCCACGTTCAAAGTCCTTTACATATGCTGTATATCCCTGCTAACATTCCCAAACACAACTGTAACTTGGCATGTGGCAAAAGAGAATGTAATGCATTTGCTTATGGTCAGACAGCTGGAATCTAGACCAGAGATAATGCACAAGTTCCCACTTTTGAGTGACGTGGGGTTTTTGCTCACATTGAGTATTTTGATAGACTGAGTGTTAGAGTGCATTCCAGATGCAGTGTGCTGCTGAATACTGATCTTTGGTAGCAGCTCATGGGAAACTTTGCAGACATCTATGGCAAAAAGGAGGAATATAAGGGAATATTCAAGAGAAATATAGGTTGGATATTAGGAAGAATTTTTTCACTGAAAGAGTGATTAAATACTGGAATAGTCTGCCCGGGGAGGTGGTGGAGTCACCATCCCCGGATGTGTTTCAAAAAAGACTGGATGTGGCACTCAATGCCATGATCTAGTTGAGTTATTAGGGCTGGGTTGGACTCTATGATCTTGAAGGTCTCTTCCAACCTACATGCTCTGTGATTCTGCAATTCTTTCTGGCTGCCAAGATCAGGCACCCAGGTAATGCTCATCACCACGTGCCAGTCCCAGACACCCACCACACTGATGCTGCAGTGGCAAATTCCCTTTGCAAACACAGGATGACACCAGCATGCAGAGGAAGGGAGCCACTGCCTCTCCATCAGTTCTCACACTGTGGTCATCTCTCAATCCATCAAACAGCTGTGAACAGAATTGTGCTAGAAACAGCACCGTGGTGTTTCTCTAACTCTGCTAATTCCCTATGCTCAGTTTAATTATATGAACTGCTCCGGATACTAATCAACACATCACATTATGATGATGCAGTTATAAATGTAATTATGAAAGCAACATGAATAATTTCATTAACTACATTTCAAGCTGTCTTGTTCGCTCCACTCCCTTTGTTGGCAACATACAATGGGTCTGCTCAGAGTTTCTGGGAATCAGACCACGTACGTATGACATGTTTGTACTGAAAAGCACAGTCCTGCAGACCTGAATCAAGTAACTTAGATGTCTGTTGGGAATTTTGCCAGAATTATGATTGCAGTATTCAGGCCACTGTGTGCCAAGGACTCTGAAAATAAATACTTCCTTACAGAAAATAATGTTTGATTTTAAAATCCAATTCCAGTACCCGAGTGGCGGGAAGCAAGTCTGCCAGTGGCCCTATAAGCACAGCGTCAATAACTGTCCATTCTTCTCTCTGCTGCTCGCTCTCTGAAATCCAGCAGTACTTGGCAGGCTACAACAGGGAGAATGGCCACACTTGCTGTGTGCTTTAGAAATAGAGGAAAGAGAAAGCACCAGTCCCAGGTAACAAGTAATTTAGGATTATGAAAATAAAAGAACATGAAGAATTAAAAGAGAAGTACTCCCACACTAAAAAAAAAAAAAAAAAAAAAAAAAAAAAAAAAAAAAAAAAAAAAAAAAAAAAAAAAAAAAAAAATCACCAAAAAATGTGCCACAGATACTTTTAACAGTGCTGGTGGATCAGCTTTTACAAAATGCTTCTCTGCTCCTCCTTCCCTAGTATGAAAGCAGCTTACCAACTTTTCTGTCTCCCTTCTTCCCACCCATCAGCCCTACCCTCTTCTCAGGCTTAGACAAAGAAGTTTCCACAGCCCTTTGGAAGAACAACTGAGCTGGATTCCCTTTGGAAGAACAACTGAGCTGGATTCCCACTCTCCAAGCCTTCTGCTGTCCTTGCAACAAGCTAAGGCTTTGTCATCTTGATTGCTGTTTTAGAGCAGATGGCACAAGTGGAGGCAAGCAGAACTCCACCAGAGCAAGTGGCCTTAAATTACAGTTATAGCATGGTAGGTAACCCCAGAGTGATCACTGACACTTTGCTAGGTGATGTACACAGTCCTCAGGCTGCCATCTGTGCAAAGTGATACCACCTGCGGAACACCCAGGTCTGCCCCATTTCCCAAGCTCACACTGCTCTAAAGCTCAGCTTGCATCTAGATCTCAGCATGCTCCCACATATCAAGAATGCAGAGGGTCTGGAGTGTGATCAGCCCTGTGAACACAGCCATGTCTGACAGGACAACAGTGATGGACATTTAACACCTGACTGATTCAAGTCCTGAGTAGCCCAGTCATGGAACTGACAGGGTGGTATCAAATGCTGCAGAGACTCTAGTTTAAAAAATAAAATCTCAGAAAGTTCCCACAGAAACGTTGCTTCCATTTGCAGTTGATGGAGTTTTGCTGAGCTAAAAGACAGGGTGAAGTTTGTTTATTCATTTCATATATGGGACTTTAACATGCACATGCTACAGGACCTATAAATTAAGAAGCTAAAATAAATCTATTTTTCAGATGAACAAAGAAAATCCATGAGAAAAGAGAAGGAATGGTTGATATATTGTGTTTGACTCAGGCCATTGCTCTAGTTGTATAAGGATATTAACAAAAATTTTATCCAGAGTTCCCACATGGGAAGTATACAGAAGCTGACTTCTGAAATAAAGAACCTATACTAAGCTCATGAACAGATTAAAATCCCTCCTTGCATTTATATCCAATATAATGACAATTTTCTGTATTGGGAATGACCTTAAAACAGGAAGCCTGAATTACACATATAGCTGGGGGATAAGATTCAGATGGACCCTACAGAAGCATGAACTTACAACTAAATTAAAACAAACACATCATTAAAAGTATGTAAACAGTCTCACTCATCGAGGTACTTCTTTTCTTGAAGGCATCTTCAGTTTGGAGGACACAGACAGTGATATTAGCTTCCTGCACATTGCTAAGATGAAGGAAAAAAAAAGGAGGAAACAGTTATAACTGTATTTTCTAATGAAATATATGACTTTAGAATCCTGTAGGGAGTTCAGACTATATAATTGTGATTCTCACTTCTTACAGATACACTTCTGTGCTGTTTAGCTTTTACATTACAAATCTTATTTTTATGATTTCTAACTAGGCATAAAATCCCACAGTATGGCAAAGGCTGTCAGTATAAGGTCTCCTTGGAAGTGCACTACTAGTTTTTCCCTCTGTTTGACAATTTTAAAAAGCTTTTAAAGAAAGTTAGGCATGGTGATTAAGTTGAAAGGAGGCAAAAATTAAAAGTCTGTCAGTCCCAAGTATTTTCTGTTCCTGTGTAATGAAACTGTTATGCTTTCAGTGGAGTTATTTTGAGTGACAACCACAGTACAAAAAGAATTAGGGCATATTGCACTAAAATGTGGTCCCACTGGATTCAGTTTTAAAGAAAAATAACACAAAAAAAAAGAAAAAGTAGAAGCAAAAAATCAAGCAAAATGAACACCCATGAGAATTCTGCAATAAAATTTAGGAGACAAATATCATTCTTAAATTCTGCATTGCCATTATGTTCCAGAAGAACTCTACTGAAGAACTGGGAATGCATGTAGAGAAAGACCATGTGATATTTTGGAAACAAAAAGGCAGCAGAGAAGTCAAACTTTGCAAAACATGGAAGATTACATGCAGAAGGAAGGAACACAGAACTGTTTCATGCTTAAACGGTAGAGGCAAGCAGATTCTGTTAAAACTTGTATGAGTCCCCTTACCTCACACAAATTTCTGAGGTGTTGTTCTTAAAAAAGACTTTTCTTTTCTAGTAATCTCTATCATAACCTGAAGGAAAAAGTGAAATTTCTGAAAAGTTCGTGTGTGGAATGTCTGTTTTATATTGGCCTGTTATATTTGGTTTTGTTTTTAATTTGACAAACATGAAAACATCAACTCATTTCACTCGCTAATGTTCTGATCAATGTCAGGCATGATTTCTGCCTGTTAAATTCATAAAGATGGTTTTAATTGAACTTTAAAAACTAGAAGGGACCATGTTAGGTTTTGAAAACCATAGTCCTCTACTTAATTTCACTCCCATATATGTGACAGCTGGGGAAGAGCTCAAGTAATTTCAAGAGGACATCATTTTCTCTGGAAGAAATACAGAACCAGTGATGTGTACAGAGCAGCCTCATTTTTTATCTGACTACAAAGACCAGGATATAAGGGCTCTCAAAATGCATTATTTTAAATTGGGAAAAATCACACTGACAATGCAGACCATTTCAGTCATAACTAAAAAATTGCATATTTGAACAGCTCTAATAAATCAGTGACATTTTAAACCAAACCAATTTGTATTTAAGATACATCTAAAACTAAAGCCCTCCACTGAGAACTGGAAATTGAATGGTTCAAAAGATGTTGAGCTCACAGTGTTTGCTTTTTAGGTGGAGGTGTCAGCCAGTGGCATGTCATCCCATTGAGGGGTCTTCCCTGAAATCTTTGATCCAATCATATAATTCCCCCAAACCCTTCAGAAACAGAATTTCTGAATTCAAGCAGCCTCAGCTCATTCCCAGCATTTGCAACTAGCAACAAAGCACTTGAATAAATCGCCATTTGGAATATAAATCATAATTGCAATGTCAAAAATTTTGCTGGCTGAACATAATGTCCCTGTTACACATGAGCCTTTTTTCTTCTCCAAGTTATGGTTGCTTTCATGCTCACACTGAGAGCAGGTGACCAGTATAAATATGTAGAATGTTTTGTTGTTGAACACAGAAAATATTGAGCACTAAAAATAATACATACATTGTTTAGATTCTCCAGAGGAGCTATCCAGGTGTCATTGCAGCTTTTGAAACTCCAGTCCACAGTGTGGAAATAGTAAAGTTTAATATGCTTTTATAGAAGCTCCTTGTCACCTTCTGCTGAACAAATACTGGAAAACAACAATCTTGAACATTTTCCTGGTGTCAAAATAAATAAATAACAAATTTAAATTTGCTTCAAAGACAAGCATCACCCTTTAAATAAGTTTTCCACCTATATTTTGGTATGCATGATACATCCCTCAGAAACTACTTACAGAATTGAAGGACTTTGGCAAATATATGCAAATATGTTCACACAAAAATTTACCCAAGGGATGACTGTCCTAAATCCTCTTCAGGAAAGTCTCTTTGTCAGCCTGGGGTAGTAAAAATGCCCTGTAAGGAAGGTGATCTATCACAAACTGCAAACAAATAAGTAGATGAAAAAACACACAAAAAAGTATGCAAAACTATCACAGGCTTTAAAATACGTTTCCATAAGGGTTTCCTGACCAATATCAAATTAAGATTCATTTCAAACTTCTCCTCCCCCCTCCAAAAAAAGCTGGGTGAATTCACCAGATGCATTATTTACCACATCTGTCACCTTGCTGTCAACTCCTAACACTTTTTTCCCCACCGTCAACAAAAAGTTCAAAAGGGGAAGATCATCTGATTTTTCCTGACAATCCCTTTCCTATTTCCTAATCTGCAAGCATATATATTTGAGATATTTAGCTCTGGCTGGTTTGTTTCAGGTTTGATACTTTTCAGAAGCTTACTGTATGTGTGTTACCATATATGTCTCAATATGTTTTTTAAAAAAAAAGAAAAGAAAGGGGAAAAAATCATTCTGTTTCAAATAATGAGCATGTGCACCTTTTTGCCTCAGGCCTTCATACACAATTTAGCCAGAAAGCCAGGGCAGATCATGATTTAGCATTTGACATCTCTTGCCTTCAGGCCAGGGGAGACTAATACAGATTTCTGACTCTGAGCACACCATGGAAAAAAAAAAAGTGAGAGAGAGAGGCCTTTTATTGACTAAATGATAAAGAGGTTTGTAATGATAAATAACAGTCATTTTATTGTGGAATTCCCCAGAAAAGATGCATTCTGCAGTGTCTGAAGAAGCCTAAAAGCCGAAGCTGGTTCCCTGTGGATCCAAACCTGTTAAGCTCCAATCTTTCCAGGCAGAAATAGAGGTCGCAAATTGCATAGGACCTGCACTATTAAAACTGTATAAGCACGATACATAATCGCTGCTGCATCCAGGACAGTTAGCACTAAGAGGATTAGCTGAAGGCTGCTTCTGGCTTTCTCTCCCTCAGCCTGCATCTAAAACAAGCCTGGTACACACCCAGACTGCTTGAGAATTTTCTGCCAGCTTTGATCGATAGTTTAATTGTAAACTTTGGGAGCAATAATGGATAATTCAGCTTGAACCGTCCATTATAAGTGCTGTTGCAGAGGATGGAGCTTTCAAAATTAAACAAGAGTTGTGTAATATTATTACATTTGTACTGCTCACCTACAGTTAAATTCCATTTACAAATACTGTCTTGACAATGTATGGAGTTCAATAAACATAGGCCCAGGTGGGTTGAGTGGGGAAAGGAAAGAGGAGAGAAGCTGAAGCCAATTATTTGCCATCTATACCAGAAAGATTTTTATTTTAACCTCATATATTAAAACACATTGAAATAGAAACAGGAAGACAGGAGACGAAGACAGGAGACAAAGACAGATTCAAGCACTGAAGTAAGTTGTGGTTACTGTTTTGACTGCAGCACCATGTACATGTAGGAAATGTACCTAAATATCTGTAGAGAGATCCTGGTACAGCAATACCATCAGAAAAATATCTCAGGAAAGTGGTAAACATGCACTGCTCACCAGGTAGTCTATGTTGGCATAATAAAAACTTTAATAGGACTTGCACCAGTTGGTTGAGCTAGACTGGAGATATTCATGCTATCATACAGGTCATTTTCTAAAACATGAGAAGAGACAGCAGCATTCTGTGGTGAGAAATCATCCTGTCTTGGAAGATGAATAGACAGAATGGCCAGGAATTTAGCTATCAAGCTTTCTGGCAAACACACTCTACCATACCACACATGCAAACACTTCCATACAATTCTAAAATGAGGAGTGAGGAAGAGGAGCTTGTAAGAACGTGGATTTTGAAATAAAAACAGCAGTTTTGTGGGCAAAAACTGAATTCTGTTTACAGAATAAAGCACTTTTCTAGTTTTATTAGTAAATTAGTTGCTTGTACAAAATTTGCTGAAAATTACAATGTGAGGTTAGAAAAGTAGCTCATGTGACCAGCTTTCCAATGAATTTAGGAACTCAAGTCAAATTTACTCCATAAACCATTCCACAGCTAATTTGAATTAAATTAATTCCTCAATCATAACAAGACCTGTGAGTTAGGAATGAGTGTCAAGGTCACAAAGAGCTTTTCCCACTTCTCATAACGACCATTGACATCTAAAATCTCCACAAGTCCATCTTAGTTTTCACAGCCAAACTCTCATGTTTTGTGCTAATGACTAGGACTCATGGCCAGAAGTATTTTGCCTTGGCTTCCTTTGCTTTTGAGAAGGTGACATCCATATTTAACTAGTGTACCACACACAAAAGTCAGCTAAAGCTCTTCCTGCATTCTCTCTCATGCCTAACTAGCATGCAATTAAATGCATAATATTCCTACTACTGTTCTTATCACCCAGATAGGACACCTTGACAGAAAAATGCCCAGCATGAAGTAAAGGAACACAAAAGAAAAGGGGTTTTTTTTGTTTTGTTTGTTTGTTATGTTTGTTTGTTTGTTTGCAAATCCAAAGCTCCACTTGAAAAATTAGGCAAGCAGAAAACAAACTGGATACTTCAACCAGTGCAACTTGCAAACCAGGAAGCTGTTGGACTTGGCAGACGACGCCAAGTAGCAGCACCCATTTTTGCAGCACAACAGTACCTGTACTGTTTGTAAGCCATTGCCATGAAAATGCTCTAACTTTCATGCTTCAGTTACCTTCAAAGAAAACGTCATCTCATTCCACTCCTTTTCTTTTACAGCAAAGAAACATTTTTCCATTTGCAGTAAGTTCTTTGTAAAATGATGCAGATTTTGGCATCATAAAGTATTGACTTGTTTTTAGCCTTTAACTGTGGTTTTTCCTCTTGGGAAATATGGCAAATAAAAGTTTTCTTTGCTGATCATTGCTTTATAATGCCACCATATTGCTGCCAGCTCCAACAAAGAACTCCTTGCACCAACAAAGACTCCCTCAGGCTGTGGGAAGAGACCAGAGTTTGGAAATGCAATCTGCATTCCAGGGAATCAGGGAATTACCTATGGCTCTAATAGTGTATGCTTGGAGAGAGTGAAACTGCCATCCAGCATCAGAAACAGTGAGGCCAGCAGGCCCAGGGCACTGATTTTCCCTCTGGACTTGGCATTGGTAAGGCTGTATTTTGAATCCTATGTTCAATTTTGGGCCTCTTTACAAAAAAGACATTGAAGTGCTGGAACATGTCTGGAGAAGGGCCACAAGGCTGGTAAAGGGTCTGGAGAGAAAGTTCAGTGAGGAGTGGCCGAAGAAGCCGGGGATGTTTAGCCTGGAGAAAAGGAGGCTCAGAGGGAAACTTATTGGTCTCTACAACCACCTGAAAAGGGTCAGTGTCTTCTCCCAAGTTACAAGTGATAGGATGAGAGGAAATGGCCTGAAGTTGAATCAGCAAGTGTTTAGATTGAACATTAGGAAAAATTTCTTCACTGTTGTCAGGCACTGGGAGAGGCTGCCGAGGGAAGTGGTAGAATCACCATCCCTGGAAGCGTTCAAAAAAAACATTTAGACGTGACACTAATTTTTTTGCCAAATCTTTAATCTGAGCAGGCACATATTAGGAGAATGTAACAGGAACAATTATCAACTACAAGCACAAGGCATCTTATATTAATTCTGCTTGGTAGAGGCAATTTCCGTTTTAAAAATGTGAATGAACTGAAGCGATTGACATAGAGTTGGTTTTTTTCAGGATATTGAGGCTAAAACTGAAACACTAGGAAAATCAACAGAGTCCATCTAACGTCTTCCAGCTTTCATGGGTCCTTCACATAAAAAGAAATTAGGAAAATTTCTGTGTGTGAAAATAAGGTGGAATTTATTGACCTAGTTATTGGGGTGATTGACAGAGTTTAATCTATCAAATTGTGTGCTGTGGTCAAAAACCATCAACCTGTACTCAGCAATCACAGGTTCAAGGATAAATAGTTAGCATCCCTCAGAAATGAGACAATGTTATCCCAAGTAGAGGTTTAATAAAAACTGCCTATTTCCTCCTCCTTTCCTGAGAAACAGATTAAGAGCAATGTATTTTTTCGAAGGGAAAAAACAAGTTAAAAAGGAAGCTATGTACGAAAAGCTATGACTTTTTTTGGTTATGTAACTTATAATACAGTTTAGCCTTTAGTAATTATTTGCTTTGCTTAAAATGGATAGACCAAAAATCACATAACCCAACTGAAACATCACGATTCACTTTAATGTCTCTTCCTCCCTTTTCCATTTCCCAGGGTCACCCACCAGTCTCAAGACTATCTGTCCCATTCACCCCATTTTTTAACTCTGGAGAATGAAATTCCTGAAATTCATTTCTATCAGAAAGCTCAACAGAGGTGTGACAAAGACAGGCAAAACCAAACCACTGCAGATAAGTACACCTAATTATTCAGTACATATAAGCTCATTCTGTCAAGGGACAGTGACAGAATTAGCAGTTGCCTAAGCTCTGGGTTAGTTTATCCAGAATGACCACTGATCCTTCAGACTCTTTGTCTCTCCCCTGCACTTGACATGCAGTGAATACCCCCAGTCCTCTCACTCTCAGAGTTGGATATTGGAAGAGTTATGAAAACATTTAAGAGGCAAAAGAGTTCTGTTCTTTCTCAGCAGGCTCATGTGAAAAGACCTAAACTAGCATTTGCAACTGTGGAGGTTTTATTTGCAATTTCCTTTGGCTCTCAATAGCATTTTTTCTCAAGACTAATTTAATTCCAGTATATCTGATAAGAGATTTTTAAAAAATACACATTTTTGGTGCAGATACAGTATTCATGTGGGCATCCAGCCATTTCTTTCAGAAAGACAAAAGACTTTTATGCAAGTTCTTTAGTTTTCTATTTGTAGAAAAATTTCTTGGCAGATACTGCTTAATTGATATGCACATTTCCAAGGTCACTTTTTACAGCAAAATAAATATTTCTCTCTGTTCCCTTTCTAAATCCCTGTATTTTCCTCATGATATCTATGACAACAAGACTGTGTATTTGAAGCATGAGGTCACACTCAATTTTTTGCAAGCATACACTTTTCCTTGAAAGAGGTTTTTGCTGTCTACCCAGCAGTGCACTCCGATGGCATACATGACAGCCTGAAAAGCTTGGGAAGGAAGAAATGTCATGTAAAGAACACCAGTTGGGAAGGGCTTCACTTGTTGGCAACAAGGTTTATAGCCACAAGAATACTATCACTAAGAAATACTGGTCTTCTGATACACTACTTAGTAGGATTCTGTTCTACAGCCCCCAGCTCTGGCTAAGAGCCACTGCCATTATAAACCCACGATAAAATGCCTCTTCATTTTAACAGGATGAGTTATGCCAGTTATATTGCCTGCTTTTTATCCCTCCAACAGAGTGTCCTTATACCCAGATCAGAGATACACAATCAGCTGAGTTTATTTAGTTACTTACTGTCCTTGCAGGCTTTGCAACTCACTGTGGCCTATGATTTTCTAGGAGAGGTTCAGCTCCATTGTCCCCATCATGTCTGAGCAGCTCCTGCTTCCAATCACTTGGTGGTGCTGCAAGGGAACCAGAAGGGGCCAAACCTGCCCATTTGGAACATATTCCTCCCTCTTCTCTGGAAATGATTAATGAAAAAAGTAGTCTGGAAACGTTTTAGGCAGTCAGGGAGGCAACTGACCAAACACTTCACCTATATCCCAGTGCTCCATACCAGCTCTGTGGTTTTTAGGACCTGTTGGAAAACAAAAGAATAACTTCTTCAAGGCCACAAAGTGCTGGTATCCATGCTTGGCACAAGCAAAAAAAACCCAGATGCCTTTCAAAGTTAAATGGACACTATCTTTGGGATTAAAACATGTCATTTACTGCCACCTGTACTTTAGTAGTAGGAAGAGACATCAGCTTGGTTATGTGATGATACACATTAAACAAGAGGTAATCTATGCTGAAACTATCTTACAGTTTCAGGACAAAAGCAGGTGGGTAGTAAAAGAAACAAATATCAGTATGCAAAAGATCTATATTCAACATGAACTGCAAGATGGGAGGTCACTACCACAGTTCTGATGGACCTTTGTCAGGAATTCCAAAAAGGCTCTTTAGCAGAGACAGCAATGACTTATTGCTTTGGATTTTTGGGGCCAGGTAGCAGTGGAGCTGCAGGGGTGGTGGCTTCTGAGAGAAGCTACCAGGAGGTTCCCCCATGTCTGATGCAGCCATTGCCAGACAGATTCAAGACAGACCCATCACTGACCAAGGCTGAGCAACAGTGGTTGCAAGTCCGGAATAATATGTTTAAGAAGGAGAAAAAGTTGCCACACAAGAGTAATTGCAACTGGAGAGAGGAGTGAGAATATGTGAGAGAAACAGCCCCGCAGACACCAAGGTCAGTAAATGAGGAGGGGGAGGAGGCACTCCAGGTGCCAGAGCAGAGATTCCCCTGCAGCCCAAGGTGCAGCCCATAGTGAGGGCAGGCTGTGCCTCTTCAGCCCACGGAGGTTCACAGTGGAGCAGATATTCTCTGTAGAGGACCCCACAGCCGAGCAGGTGAATATACACAAAGGAGATTGTGACCGCATGGGAAGCACATACTGCAGCAGACTCCCGGCAGGATCTGCAGCCCTGTGGAGAGAGGAGCCCACCCTAAAGTAGGTTTGCTGGCAGGACTTGTGACCTTGTGGGAGACCCACACTGGAGCAGGCTGCTCCTGAAGGACTGTACCCTGTGGAAGGGACCCTTGGTGGGGAAGTTCATAAAGAACTGCAGCCTGTGGGAAGGACTCACCTTCCAGAAATTCATGGAGAACTGTATCCGATGGGAAGGACCCCACACCAGAGCCAGGGAGGAATGTGAGGAGCCCCCTCTCTGTGGAGGAAAGAGTGGTAGGGACGTGTGATGAACTGATCACAGCCCCAGTTCCACATTCCCCTACACCGCTGTGGAGAGGAGGTAGAGAATTTTGTAGTGAAGCTGAATCTGGAAAGCAGGGAAGTGTAGGGGAAGGTGTTTTTAAGATTTAGTCTTTAATTCTCATTATCCTACTCTGACTTGTTTGGCAATAAATTAAACTAATTTTTGCCTTGATTGGAAATAAATAAAACTAATTTTCCCAAGATTGAGTTTGTTTTGCCTGTGATGGTAATTGGTGAGTACTCTCTCTCTGCCCTTATTTCAACCCAGTAGCCTTTTGCTATATTGTCTCTCACCATCCAGCTGAGGAGGAGAGTGATAGAGCAGCTCTGGTGGGCACCTGGGTTAGCCCACTACATATAAGCTAACATAACTTACAAGTAAGCACAATTATGACTCAGAGTACACCAAATTTCCACCAGCTCCTGCCAATCCCTCAAAGAAAAGTGGGAAATTCCAATAAACAGAACACTTATAAATGTTCTGTAAAAATTTGTGGAGATGAAAATGCAGTTGCATACTGTGCAGTATACAGGATTATAGGACCATAGGAAGATAAAAAATCATATATATAGGCTACTCTCTATTATTTTGTGTGCGTGTCACAAGATAGATTCCTATTAAAACACAGGTGCTTAATTCTTAAGGCACTAGTTTTGGTACAGGTGATGTTCAAGTCCTGGCTAATCACAGTGGGAGAAAAATCCTCACAGCAGATTCTTGACATCTTCTACCTCAAAATAGTGAGGTTACTACTCTCAGGAAAGCTGCCCAGACAGCTCTGCTAGCAGCCTCTGTGCATGTGGGAGTCAGGATTCCAGTTTTAATACTGAAACCTGAAATATGTTCTCATCCCCACTAAAACACATTTTCCTTGCATGATGCTTTTATGAAGATCAGCAAGTGAAGGAAACAAACATTGCACTAAGCTTGGCAATATCTAGTCCAAAACCTTTCAGCAAAGAACCACCCACAAAAAAACCCAATCATTTCCTTGTGCTGACATCCAGTCCTTGCTGTAGCAGCAATAACCTTTGCAGTGTTAAATACATTTCCATCTGTAGGCTGCCAAAAACCAGCATTTACTTTGAGCAGAAATGAACAGACTTTCGAGCACAACAGAACTTTTTTTCCTTTTCTGTGTGGGTGTTTCTTTACTTGAAAGAAAGCTGTATGAAAGACAAGGAAAGTGTCTTTGATGTCTATGTGCCATTTTAAAATAAAGGCTCCCTCTCACATACTCAGAATTTTACCAAGAAGTAGCAATTACAGGATTATCTGTGACTTCAGACATGAATTCTTTGGATGCTGTTCCTGCCTTGCTTTGTTACATTAATAATTATATTTTAAGCAGTCTGGGATTTTTTTTTTTATTTACAAACTATAGTTTGTTAATAAATGTGCAATCACAGCATTGCTTACCAAAAGGGAGGTTTGCTTTCTGTCATGTTATAACAAGTTCCAGCAGATAGCTAATTAATATAAAATAAATATTTCTTCAGTCCCTTGACAGGAAGAAAGAGGGTAGACATGCTATGAATTTCTGAATGAGCTTTTGGGGTTTGGCTTTTGTAGGACCTGATGAAGTAAGTGTGCTTATTCCTGCATGAAAATTTGTACTTGAAATTTGGAAAAGCTATCTTCAAGGCATGCAGAGAATCATGCAACCACTAAGAAATTCTTACCAGGCAAACTACCCGCTGTTATTAGCACTCATTCTTTGAAGAAGAAGATGAGAATTTTTGTTCAAATAGCTGACTACAGTCTAACCATAACTCCAATCAAAGCATTCAGAAGAGCTGGTGGGAAAGACACTGCTGGGAAATGGGGCTGTGCCCAGGTGGTGACCTGCACTAAGGGACAGAACACGCACTCTCTGCAAAGCCACAGTCAAACATTACAGAAAAGGGCTCAACAGCTGCCTTCTGAGGATAGATACACATAGGGATAATAACATTCACCAATTCCAGAACTCTGGAAAAATGTCTGAGTACTGGAATTCACCATGGAAGAAATTTTGTCACTCTTTTCATTCTTTTGGAAGCCTCAGAAGAGAAGATAAACAAATACAAATAATTATAAATCAGACTGGAGTCCAAAAGCTGCAAAGGTTCTTTAAAGTCACCTCAGCTTTCTTTTATGCACCTTGGTCTGCAAGTTCATCTTTCAAAGAATTTTACTGTTAAAATAAACTCACACACAGTTTGGCCGAAAAAAATAGGAGGGGTGGAATAGGAAGTAATTGAACATGTCAAGAGTAGCTGGGGGTTTTTCTGACAGAGCTATTTCAGAAATGCTAAGGACTTCACTGTCTGAAATGTAAAAACCATTCTACTTCAGTATTTTCGGAAGAGAATTGGTTTTCCCAGAAGCACAGTTTTCACTTAAAAATTCAACTATGATTTAAAAAAATTTAGATATTTAAAAACAAATGAACAAAGAAAAAAATCAAAAACTTCACATTTATACAGTATGATGGAACAATTCAATATATGCTGGCCAAAGCACTCTGACTGATTGAAAACATTCTTCCTTTTTTTTCTTTTTCTTTTTTTTTTTTAAGAGAGAACTGAAAACATTCTGTGCTGGTTCAACCCATGAAAAACAAAATATCCTTTATTCACAGCAACAGTCATAACACCTGTGCAAGCTACAGAAATAGTATTGTTCTCTTCTTGAGAAAGCTGAGCACACAATAGTCCAGTGACTTACCCAAGATCACATTCACATAAGAAGTCAATATTATTGCAGAGAATTATTCCCTTTTCTTGTTAGTGAAAGGTATTAACAGGGCCATCAGAAAAAACTGTCATCTCATCCTGCCAGTCTCTGCAAACAAACAAAAAAAAAGCCCAAGTGAAATAGGAGTTGGAGGTAGATCCTATCAGAGCCATCTTGCATCTACCACACTTAGAATTTTCATTCTGAGTGGAGTTTTTGTGTGGCTGTTGATTTCTTAAGTCTATGAAACATTGAGCATATTAGAACATTCAGCAACACTTCACATCAGACAGAAGCGTCCCATGCTTTGGTTTTTCCTTTAGAGATTTCCAAAGCCTTACTCTGTCGAAAATACTTCCACCTACATGAAAATTTACACTCGGTTATTTGACGTGCAAACCACCAATATCAGAGGGAATTACTCTACTCTTCAATGCCAGCTTCCAGGTGATCCTGTAAAAGCAGTTCTCAGCAGAACAGGAAGATCACAGTGTATTGAGGGCTCCTTGGGATGATGGCATGTGTGCACAGAGAGGAGTTTCAGTGCACTGAAGACACACAGCTCTGTCTCTCTGCTCCAGCTCACCCTGCATGTTAAATCTCTGCCCTGCAGGAACACCAGAAATGTATTTACAGAAGGAGGTCTCTGAACTATTTCATCCTATATCTAGGGAAAAATGGAAACCTTGCTACTGGGTGAAACAGTGCTGATACAGTTGATTTGCCATGCTTGCTGCTTTTGCTGCCAAACAGCACAGCTCTGTGCTTATCCCATGAGCACCAGGTTCATAAACACCTGACATACACAACCTCAACACAAATCCCAACTTAATTCTACACTGTGCATCTTCTACCACCCTGAGATTTTAGTCCCTTCCTGGACTCCTGCATTTCATTGCTATTTCATCAAGAAAGAGGAACAAAGACTACCTTACTTAATCAGATTGATGGACTCCATGAAAAAAATTATCATGGTGCCTCACAAGTAGTTTGAGTCTTTTATTTTTATGTTTTCAGTTTGAGCAAGAGGAAAATAATAGGTTTAGCTTTTGTAATTCCCTGCATACCTCCCAAAAACAGTCCAGTTCTATTCTGACCACAGAAGTCTTTGCTTTCCAAATATAGGCGTGTGTTAGGTAAGCCTGGATAGAAACAGGACGAAAATGAGACCACAATATTCATTTTTATCTTTGACTCTTGGCACTGAAATGTGGATCTAGAGAGATGCCACAAAGCCATTTTGAAAATAGTTTCCAGAGGACAAAGCTAAAATCTGGGCCTCATTGCACTCTGTCCTGCAGATAAAGATTTGTCTTAAAGTGTTTACAGATTGTAGAAGAAGCAGACATGTATTTTGCCTAAATATGCATGAAAAGATGATGGCAGATTGAGGAGCTGATCCTGTTCTTCCAGTGTGCCATACAGATTAGCACAGAACACTTTGTGCATTTTTACTTGCATAAATATTTTGCCTGCCCTGTTGAGGTGACCCAAAGTAAGCAAAGGCCACAAAATGTGCTTTTTTTGAGTGGAAGAGCTTCTCTTGAGAAAATAACCATATTTGCACTGCCAAAGACTACGATAACAAAGAACTGAAGCAAAAAGACTCCCACACAACTCTAGTACTGTAGGTACTCTTCTCTAACAAGAGCTCTCTTGTGCAGAAATAGGAGACTGGCCTTTCACATATCTCAGGAAGTGTGCACAATGCCTGTCTAGTTTAACATCCCAAAGACAACCACATATAAGGAAGATGATACTGCAGATCCCTGAATGCTGTGAAGAACTGCAGTGAAGACCAAGGCCCAAATTACTGCTAACAAATGCACAGTGTTATCATGGCCAGAACTTCCTGCAAAGCCACATTTCCATTTTCTATTTTTTGCCTGACCTGGGCTGAGCTACTCTACTCTAAACCAGACATGTGCATGCAAGAAGGCTTTAAACAATATACTTTTTGTTACCAGTAATGAAAAAATAGAAGTCTAAGCCTAAGAATAACCATGAAACAAATTTTTCTTGCAGCTCCATCCTAATTACTGCCTGCATGCTGGTTGTCTGCTTCCATGGAGCAAAGAATATGTAATTCAAGACATACTTGATGCATGTTTTTAGAATGTTAAAAAATGACGTTCAAATGTATAAAAGTCAGTTTTTAAAGGCAGCATCCTGCACTCTTTCCCAAGAACTGCTATGGTTCATCAGTTGTCTGTCAGACCTCCTGTCACACTCAAATGAATTGACAAAAAATCCCATTACAAAATGCAGAAGAGAAACACAGTTTCTTCCTGCAATCATATTTTGTAAGTATTAAATCCTGACTACACAAAGCAAATTGTCAGCAATAAATTCAATAGAGAAACTTAATGGTTGTAACAGACTACAGTTGTGTTACAACAGAATAATAATTTCCTGATTAATTCATGATTGTAAACCACAGCTTCCCTTCTTCACTTTCCAGTGTAAAGCAGTAACCCCATCTATCCACACCCATGGCATGTCAGTGAAAGAAACAGAAGAACTGCATACTGAATCATATTTAGACTTTGAAAAGACATGCAACATTTTCTGAAACACACATCTTGTCTCAGGACCCAGAAAAACCACCAGGTTTACTGGTTGAGATTTAGCCATAAATACTAAGCATTAGATAACACTAAAAGAAAGAGGACACCTTGCTAAAACAGCCTATCCTGTTCCAACATTTAATAGTAGCGTTTCTTTGTTTTGAGACTGCAAGAGCCTAAAATTATTACAAAAAAGCCTTTTCCAGCAAGCATCTTAGTGGAAAGAAAAAGAATATCCTATAACTTCCTGGGGGAGCTGAAGAACACTGCAAACCTTATGGACACAGTCCTGATAAAATTCCCATCAGAGGCCATGAGACTCAGGCAAAAACATTTAACGTTGGAGACCACAGGAATCAGGGACTAAAAAGGTGTACAAGACTACAAGAGCCAGGTTGCTTGCACACGTGTCACAAGAGTGGGTGACTCATAATTTATCAATATGGAAAAGTTGTCAAAGATTATGCCACAACAGGAAACAATAGGGGAAAAAAAAAAATTAAAACATAAGTCAGAAATAGCCACCATTGAACCAAAAGCTGAGCGTTTCCAACTTCAGGATTGGTCTCAAGATGTCCACACACCCAGCTCCAAAGCAGAGGGTCTTTAGTGACTTACAATTGTGCAGCAAAAATGTGGTATAGGACACTAATACCTTAGGAAAGATTAAAAAATACTTAGCAGATAGCATGATAAAAATAAGCAACAATAGTAGATAATAAGCAGGAAATCACGAGCATGTACTCACATGGTAACAAGCTATGATTATAGACTGTATATAGAATAGCAGTGACCTGTTCAATAATTGATAAGTCCTTATTGTGCAATAGTTAACTTATACTAATCATTTTAGCAACATTTTTTAATATGAAATTTGAATGAAAAAGTGCTATTGGCAATCCTGGATATGAGAATAAATCAGTTAACAGGCTGACACAAAACTCCAAGGAAGGTCTCTAAAACAGGTCGTTGAACATAAATTCCATGATGTAAACCTATGTTTTCAATGCATAAGGATTGGTCAGCAGGGTCAAAAATTAATTTTCTTGTATTAAAAACAAAAATGTTTGAAGAAGCATCACACCTAAAGAAAAAGTTCAGTGAAAAGATACAAACAAAATAATAGATTACAGGAACATCTTTCTGTGATTTAGAAACTAGTTACAGTTTAGGAAGAAGTAGAACATGGGTCCAACAACCTAAACAAAGAAAATACATGACAAGAGAAAGTAAGGTAATAGGGAGGCAGGAAAATGTGCTAAATGATGTGAGCTAACAAAAACTAAAGTAGATTAATAGGAGATTTAAAAGGAAAAAAAAAAAAAAAAAACCCAGGGCACCATGTCTTTGAAATTCAACACAGAAAAGGAATACTAACTTTGTCTGAAAGGAACAAAAATTTCTTAGTTTCACACATGTATAAGTAGCTACTCTGGTGAAAAATAAAAAAAAAAAAAGCCCTAGAACACTGTAACAATAAAAGGAAAGCAACTTGCACAGCTGTATGAGGGTATCTTACTCTTGACTATCCGCTTACATGGAAACTTACTACAGGCTCCATTTATGAAATAGCAACAATGAAATAGTAACTTTTGAAATTTATTACATTTCTTTACTCCTAGCACTAACTTCATCATGATAAACTCCATCTTAAATAAAACATAGGAGATAAAGAAAGGGCACGGAACTTAGTAGTGGTACAGAATAACTTCCCCAAAGGTAGAAACAGGGAGGTTTAACACTATTCCATTGAAAGAAACACTGACAAGAGTTAATGTAATGGGGAAAAGGATGGGTACAAACAGGCAGTTTACAGTGTTGCTACTGGCTTAGAGTAACTATGGCTCCCTTTCCACTGTGCTCAGGGAAATTAATTAATTATCTTCACTCCCAATTTGTTCATATACAGGTGCTGGGGTCCGTCCTACAGACACAAGCATGTGCAGCCTTTATGTGAGGCTTTATTCTTCCCTCTCAACCACCAGCACTTCCCAATACTTGTGGTTCACTGATGTGATATATGACTGCTGACAATCTAAAATGCATAGTTTTTATCTATCTTTATCATTGCATTTTTGGGTCAGTGTTTTATCAACAAACAGGCTTGTTTCATGTATACCACCTTCCTAAATACCCGAGCACATGATGATTGACAGAAAGGGTATGGATATCTGTTAATGTAATTATTCTTTTATCTATGTCATAAACAGCACAACTGTTATTAAGAAAATATTTACTGGCCATTGTTCAGAAAATATTATCTTTTAGTCTTCTACTATTATTTGAAACAATACCCAAACTCCTTAAGGTATCCTTATCCACTAAAATGTTAAGGAATTTCTGAATTAACATGATGCAAGGACCACAAGAACTGGGTCACAAACAATGTCTTTTACTCCCAAAGCAAACTTCTATTACTGTGGGTACCGAGTCAAGCCTTGCCTTAACAGGCAAGAAATGATGAGTGAGTTAACAGCACAGAATTGCCATGCTGAAAGACAAGGGGAACTGTTCAGTGCAGGTGCAAAATTCCAGGGGCTTGAGGCACATAATGTCAGTTCTCATAAGTAATCATCTTCCAACACTGCTATTATTTCAGGTGCTCCTCAGTATTTACACGGAAAACAGTTGTCATTATTCCATCGTCTGGCCACTTCGGAAGACTCTGTAGGATTTAGATAATGCTTTTTAAAAATTGCATGGATTATTGAATTAAACCAAATTGATTTGTTGGCTTGAGGAAGGGGTGAGAAAAACAGCCTCATTGCCATTACTCAGTAAGTTTATTACAGCTTGTTCACTAAACAAAAATTACAGGCTTTGTTTGCATGTTGTGTAACAAACTTGAAACTACAAGTGTTTACATGTGCTGCACGCATACACTTTGGGGTTTTAATAGCTGGTTGACAAGAGATTAAACGCAGAAATATGGCATTTTATTAAAGCAAACATATCAGTATGCCTACCATGATAAAATGATCTAGTTTTCTTCAGACACAAAAGTTTCTGTTGAGTGATACCTTTGAAATTCCTTGAGGGCACCCTATTATTCACTTTCCTCAGCAGAGAGCAGCTGCAAATGGTCTCCAATTCTCAAAGAGTATTGCCTGGTCATTCTTTACTGTCAAAATGAAGAAGAGCATAAAAGTTAAGTCAATAAAGTAATATGAAATGCTTAATATAAAAATTCAAGAATGAATGATTAACCATTAAAAACTTACAGTAGCTATTTCAGCCAGGAAAAAAAATTAACATTTCCCTTGAAACCTATTAACACTCCTTGTAAACAATATTCTTTCTTGAAATATATGACCTTTCCTAATGCTCTCCATACACATGGCATTTTTCTTATATCCACTTTACCTTCACTGATATGCAGCTGAATTCCTCGGGAGAGGGTATTTAGAGCCCCTTCCTCTGATGCACTGAAAAAAATGTATCCTTTGATTGCATTCCCCTTCACAAATACACCTAACTTTCAGCTTTAGCTCTTCAAATCCTTTCCTCATCTGAGAGTCCCATGGCCTGTTGTGGTTGTTGACATGTCACCACCATTCCAGCCACAGTCAAGTGCTGAGCATAAGATTGATCTCTCTCATTTGAGCCACTGGTAGCTACATGTATGTGCAGCAGGTGAAATGGTGCTTCCAAATGCTGCATGTAGCTGAATAGTACATTTAAAAATCACACAGTTATCTCAGTTTCTGAGCCTTGGGTGACTGCTTACACTAAGCACTGCTCATGCAACCTTCTGCGCAGGAAATATGATCCAATTTTTAGGAAAACAGAAATTCTCCCATTTCTGGCCTTTCTAAGTATCAACTATTCCCTTAAAGTGCTGAATGTGTGAATTGTGGATTGTGCAGGTGACACTGGGGAAGAAACAACATGAAAAATGCCTTTCTTTTGCATCTGAGACTGACAGATGTATTGGTCTAAAACTACCAAAAGACAACTTTAGGAGTACACATAGGGTTAGAACCTGAGATTCCACAGGTTCCACAATGACAGTGCAAGCCAAAACAATGGTAAGGTAATTTGACGCTTGCTGGAAGCAACTACATCATTAGGAAGTGTTCATGACAAAAATTATTGGTTTTGTCAATAATAAAATTATTGACAAACAGTGATGAAATTGGAAGGTGCACAGCAAAAGTGAGCATCAATGCTGTGCGAAGTCACGGTATCAAGTCCCCAGTTGAAAAAGAGGTCAAAGGAGGGGGAGGATGACACCCAGGGCTGGCTTGCTATGGCTCACTCATAGTAGATAGGTAACTGCCACTGGGGCTATGACTTCTCCTTCAATTTCTCCTTCTTAATGGGATTTATGGGAACAGAACAAGAGGCCAACATTCTGTGCAAGACAGCACATCACAGTGGCTACAGCAGACTTCTGAATTTCATGTCTACTGAACTTTAGACATAGTGTCTGGCACACGAAAACATACTTGCAGATCACTTCAGTTACATCATCACCAGATTTTTGGGGGAGGCAACATTAGAGAAACACTGATTAGGAAAGGCAAGTTAGCCATGGCTTGGAGAAATGAAACCAACAATAATAAATAACACCACCCGTATATTAAAATCCTTCCATTAGGAAAATGCTCTCTAAAAAGCAGAGTGGAGCTCAACTCAGATAATGCAGATGACACAGAGATCACTTGCAGTTGCAGCCATTCTAGAAGGACAAGTAATACAGATTATAGGGAGTTAATTGTATGCATCATTCAAGAGGATAACTTCATTCAGACTTCAGACACAGGTGCGTAATTACAGATATAAAGACAAATTCAGACATATTCTAAAAATATTCCTGGGCCCATCAAGGCAGGCTGAACAGGGTTCTGAGCATCCTGGACTAGTAGAAGATCATGGCAGGGGCGTTGTAACTAGATGATCTTTAAGGTCCTTTCCAATTTAAAATATTCTGTAATTCTATGATTCTAAGATTTCTAGTTATCTGGGAAACTGGAATTCCCACTTCACTAGCTGCCTGTGAAATAGACACAGAATCTGTGAGGGAAAAAAATACATAAACCAGGGACCATAAGTCGCACCTCAAAATGCAGTATTTGGAAAATTGCACTGAAACATGGGACTCTACTGCATAGACTGAACCCACACTAAAATAATCATAATTTACATAGATCCATAAGGAACTTGAACAACTTCCCTGAAGTGCTGTTCAAATGTATCTCTGAATAAAGGAAAGATGCATGTACATTCTTCGCTGTACAACAAAAGGTGGTCAAAGGAATATCATCTTATCATCAGGAATATCATCAGGTCTACAGAAGACAGTGAACTGAAGTGAACCCCACATTAACTGGCTAAAGCAAGGCCTTGTTTTTGTGTTACAAACCTTAAAGCAAACTGTTAGTAATTAGATGTTAAGTAGATCTTTCAAGATAGCAATTTGGAAAAGAGAAAGCCACAAGCATTAGTGATGGATATTGCATTTGAAGTCATTTAAAGCAAGGATGGTAAAATCCACATTGTAACAGGTAAATCATCTGATCTACTGCTGCAGTGTTACAGCATTTACTCTAATAAGCTTGGAAATACCCACTTTACATTACTCTGATTTCAAATAGAAATAGTGGAAACATCATATATTAGAAGTCTCAAAAGAGTTTTCCACAAAGCTAGGAAAAAAATCAGTGAGATGCTGAATTTAATATGAACATTTTAATCAAAGTAGTCTTAATTTAAAGAAACCAAAGTGGGGATTGCTCAGACAGGCTTACACAAGCCTATTGAAAATCTTGTATCTCTGCTTAAACTAACATACTTTGTTGAGTCCCACTGAAATTCGTAGCTCTTAGAGTAAAAAAAATAAGCTTTAGTTTCTCCATTTTCTGACAGGAATCTCAGTTTTCATGGTCTGACATCAGTAAAGAGTACTACTCCCTCCAAAGAAAGATTAAAACCACATAGTTTAGACCCTTATTGTTGGTTGCCCTGATAAAGTTCTTTATCAGCTGGCCTTAGTCAAAACCACCATGACTGGTCACAGGCTACCCAATCATTCCAGATTTCTTGTTGCAGTAAGAAATTAAACTCAGCTGTGAAGGAAGCACTTAATTAGAGTAAGTGAGACTCGACCATATATATAGTAGAGCGAGGAGCTCAAATGTATCTATTCCTTAAATTTCAGAAGATTTAGTAAATCTTTAAACAGTGATCTCATTGAAACCACTGCACAGAGATGGGCACTTGCAAGGGAGGAAGACCCAAAAGTAAGACACAGGATGTGGTAGGCAGCAAATAGACAAAAAACTCTTTTAAGAAGTAAGACAGAATTAGAAAAGATGTGTGATAATAATAAAACACACATAGTTTCAAAATGGAACAGAATAAGTATTAGAAACTTGCTAATGAAGTCATATGAACGTTTAAAGACAAACCAGCGTCTGAGGATCAGATACATCTGAATAAAAATAGATGTGGATGATATAGACCTGTATATTTGAGCTCACTGTTTAAGGAGTCTCCTATATAGATAGTGGTAATCTAGCCATGAAATAGCAGCACAATTGCTGAAAAAGACATCTTGTCATGGTTCTAACTATAATTACTTTTCCTTTTACAGTATAGTAGAAGTGTCAGAATCCTGTGTATGCTCAAAAGTTGCTTTCATACCTTTACTTATGTTCTTGAAGAAGTGCTAAACACCATCCACATCGAAGAAAGTATAAGACTAGAAGTTGATGTTAATCAACCTTTTCTGGATACGACTAATTCAGTCTTCCTTCTTCCAGAAGAAATGTACTGGTCAGGCATGAGTACTCAGCATCATTGTGTTTGTTCCTTTGCTTGTTTTAAATGCATGGTTTTTTCTAGATGGGGTTTCTGTGAGTTCTAGTCAAAAACTAAATTACATCCCTTAAAACATATTATTGGCATCTAATTTGTGCTCATGAATTAAATTCCTACAGGTCATTTTCCTTCTAAAAAAACATTATAGAAATAGAAGAAAAATGTTAAAGGTCTGCCATGGCACATTTTATATGATTTCCTGTAATAAGCAGCAGAAACCTTTGATACTTGAATTATGTTCCACTGCCAATCAGGCCACATCCATCAGTGAAAACAGCAACACAAATTTGACTGTTGTCTAAGCCAAAATGGAATTGTCGTAGAACACTTCATAGCATTTATTATTATTAGGCATTTACTGCCAGCAAAATACACTCCCTGGTTCACTCTGTGCATAGTTGTTGTTTGGCTGGTGGCCACCACCAAAGGTGGTGAGAATACAAACAGCTCCAGCACATTTGGGCATTCCACTTTACTCAATGACACATCTTGATATTGCTTTGCCGCATGACATGTACCATTAGGTGTAACTTTAAAAGCCCCAAATCTCAGAACACTCAATGAACTTTTCTCAATCTTAAACCAGCCTCATGAGTTTGGAGGATATGGTCTGACACACGAATTCAGCAGGTGTAGCCCCAGCAGGGACATTGCACTGCAGTAGATGCTACAGATGTCAAGGTAGCCCTGCATAACTAATAGCAGAAGTCCCCATAAGAGTATTTTAGGACTCTAGTAGAATTTTCGTAAAACATTTTTGTAGTGGAGGCAGTACAGCTCAATCTTGATGAGTGCCATTTTAGCTTGTCTTCCTCTATGCATTCATTTATGATTTATATTCTTTGCCTCTGCAATGAATTATGGGGTCCAACTCAGAAGAAACAGGATTGCACTCAATGGAATGTCAGGTTTCTAACATACACTTGAGATGAGAAGCAAGTCTCTAAGACACAGAACATACCAGATCCTGATTTAGACTAACCTTAAGCACAGCCTATTGCAGTCCATTTTTATTGTACCTCCCCACCACAGCAAAAGCACTCATAATGTGAGAGAGCTTCTACAAAATTAAATAATCTCAGGAGGAGGTACAATTCTATATGGTGACGTTTTATTCTAAGCTTTCTTCAATCAGCCTCATAAAGCATAGGATAAACTCCTTCTTTTTCATGAATATTCAGTTCACAGCCATTTGTAGAAAATCACTGAGAGCCATGCTGATAGAGGGTGACATCTTGATCTCACATTGACACATTACATTGCATCCCATCTTCTCAAATCATAAATGAAAAGAGTGGCTGCATTCCACAGTCTCTGAATTCTTTCAAGACAGCTCAGCCATCTACAAGTGAAAGGTAGGATAAATTATTACAGGAGACTTCTCAGCAGGGCTGTTCTAAATCAAATGCTGTCAAATAATTTTTAACTTTCTTTGATCTGCACTCAATCTCTGTGTTCTTTGCTGACCTATAGCACAGACTCTCCTTGACTTCCATTATTTTATTTTTCAGTCTCTCTGCTCACAAACTTTTATTTTCCCTTTTTTATCATGTACATGCAGAAATATATATTAAAAAGACCCTAGAATCAATGGCTTGGTGACTTTTATTTTATACTTGCTTTAAAAAAACTCACCAACCTAGTAAGCATGGTAGGAATCTAAGAAGAAATGAGAAAAAGACAGGAAGTTAAATAATCTTGCAAGAAGGAAAAATATGATGTTTTGGTCCCAGAAAGTATTCTGCCTAAGGTGTTTTATGGTTATAAGAGGCACATCACACAAACTCTGTATCTGCTGGCTCCTACAATATATTTTATAGGAGTAATGACTATAACTTAAAAAGCTGGAAAGAGAGGAGACTTGGGCAGGCAGGAAATAATAAAAAAAAAGGAATAGGAATATTAATGAAGAGAAATAAATGAGAGCAAAAGGGGAAACCATAGAGACACAGAGTAGGAGAAAATGAAAAGGGAACTACGAGGCTTAAGAAATAGCATAGTAAAATACAACAAATCCATAACAAAATCCACAGTAGATGCTGAAAACATTGATGGTGATTGCTACTGAAATGGTGCCTGGCTGCAGTTCAGATTTCGTTGCATTACGCACTGCATTGTATGAACAAACTCCAGACATGAAAGACACTCAACTGTCTTACCAGGGTGTAAGAGATGAATATATAAATAAACAGATAAAAAGAGAGGACACAAGGTAACAGGAGGCCAAGGCACCATCTGACCAAGGCACCATTCAGACCAAGTCTGAAATGTCACACTCTTCTGTTTGAGGAGAAATATGGAGCCTAGTCCATATGCCCTGAACAGAACTACTGTTCAGCTTTGCACTCTTTATACCTGAGCAGGTCCAAACACAGTCCAAGATCTGGATAAAGCAAATGTATTTAATTCCCTCACCTGCTCCAAAATACCTATTTTGCAACACCAGGGTTTTCAAGTGCCTCATCTGTGGTAGCAGAGCGCAGTCACTGCTACGCAGTGAGTCTTGATTAACTGAAGCTGTGACAATTTATCGGTTTGGGATATTGCCCACACTCCAATTCTCAGAAAATGCAATGTAAAATATCAGAACTAGAACAGTTCTCTGTTTTGCACTACAGCAGGTAGTGCAAGCAAACAAGAATTTGTCCAGTCTCCTTAAACATCTCCACTGGCAAAGACTGTATAACCTGCCATTTCTGGGATTAACTTAGTTACAGCTAGAAAGTCCCTCCTAATGTCAGTAATTTTTGTTGATAAATAAACAAGCTGTTTCCTGTCATGACTTTCCTGGACCTGGAGATATGTCCTTGATACATCAGAAAATTCGTTTGTGTCTCTGCTTTTTTTTTTT
>VXBB01014393.1:429886-440775 GCA_013399915.1 Illadopsis cleaveri
AAAAAAAAAAAAGAAAATTAAGCACACCATGAGGCAAGGCAATATTGACACTATATTGACTGAATGCCAGGTTTCCAAGGATTTCATGATATGTAGCACATGCCTGTCTCAGCATGATATATCACAGCATTCTCAGTGACAGTGACATATCAGTTAATCTGGGCAAGGTATAATACTTGATATCACTATGATACAAGTGATAGCTCATTACATCTGCATCTCATGGGAAGGCACACAGACCTCACAAAGCAGGAAGGTCTGATGATGGAGAAAAAGTGCCAAAATCTCATTTCTGAATACTTGAAGGAACTGTTAAGAAGGGTCCATTTACTTTGTCAAAAATATGCCCAAGAGGATGTTCTGTGGCCTGTTACTGCTGAGTTACCTGACTAGGAAATAACATATCTCATCAGACATGTTTTGAACCTAACTTATAAGAGAGCCCCAAACAGCTCTCAGTATTATGCTCATTTTCTGTAAACTACTTCCCTCCCTTTTTTTTTTTGTCACATATTTTCCTCAACAGTTATAATCAGTTTTTGAATATGACCAAAACACTATCTGGATATTCACAGATGTTCTATGTTTTATTGAATTATCAGATTTCCTTATGGTATTGATTACTTGTTATTGCTGTTGCATTAGAACTCCTGAAATAATGGGATCCCATTATTGTGCTGGAACTTGGAAAACACAGAACAGACTAATTTATTATGGTTTAAATGTAGTTGCATGTTAAACTTCCCAAGGTCAGCACCAGAAATGCAGCAACCAACCTAGCAGTGGTTTATTCCATTTCAACAGTTAAGTGGATTTAGAGGTTACAGGTAATTTGTTCCAAAATTACTTGCCCAGATCCCTGTCTTGCACATATGTTCTCAAAACATTCCATAGTGACTAGTGACACTCAGTGGCTCATTAAAATCACTTCCAGTGACCCTGATAATCATGTTATAAAGGCCAGATTATGTCTAAGTATGTCACACTGGAGTGCCAAAACCTAAAGTACTTAAAATCAGCACTGTAAGCAAAAGGATCACTACATATTGAATGTTTCTCTCGTTTTGTTAGGACATTAGCTAGACCCAAAAACCAGGTTGCAGATAGAATATCATGCATGTTTTCTGGCAGAAATGAGGAATCATAACGATTTTATTTGTTAAGCAATATCTTGAGTATATATTTGGCACCTTGTTTTTTCTCAACACTACCATTCTGCTTTGTAACCTGAAGTGTGTCACTCATTCCAGACCCACTTAGTCTTATCTTGCCAGCACACAGGCAGCAGCATGGACCTGAAACATCCAGCAGAGAAGGAAGCATTTGCCTAACTCAGGTAGCCTCAGCAGAGAAGTTCACAAGCTGGACCATGCACCACCCTACATGAACTATTCAGCACCTTCTCAGAGTTTTGCTTTAGTTTCTGCTTGAAGTTCAGATTTCATGTTTAAACAGATGGAATGTTGCTTTATACATTAAACACAAATTTCTATAAGTTCAACACTACACAGTCTTTGATCACATATCATTCCCTAAACTTCTAAATACAAAACCTTTGCAGGCTGAAAAGATCAACTCTTCTCTTATTTCTGAGATAACAGAGGCATTGTGAATTGTGGCTAAAGCCCATCTTCCCAGTTTGATCTTAGCAGCTGAACACCTTAGCTCTGATGGCTGGCAGAGCTATGTGGGAGCATGATATTCAAAAGACCACTGGACACTCATTTTATTGCTATGCAGTAAATTACTTGCTTTTATTCATTTATAGCCATGAAGTCTAAGGGAAAGTACACATCTAACATGAGGCAGTAATGCAACCTGTACTCTGCAAAACCAAAACAAACAAACACAAAAATCTCTTCTCATGATCACAGAAAAAAACAGAGGAAACCATGAAGATGGAACATTCTGCAGCGGTCTCCCAGAGCTAACCTAGGGCCATAGCTCAAGACCACACTGCAAATTCTGACTTTTCTTTTCATAGGTTTGGCATAAGTCGTTGCACTTGCTCAGTTGAGGATGGGTAGACAGTGAAAAGGGTAATTGTGGTATCTGCCAGAAGAATCTTAGGGTGTAGATTCAAAAAGATCACAGCAGGTCAGGTTTAGGAATACTTGTGAACACCAATGTTGTCTGCTACTGTAGGTGAATTCAAGAGAGGGATGAATTTATGCTGAGACTACATATACGTTCAGAAAATTGGCTTCTTATATATATGTGTGTCATTCACTTGAGTAAGTCCTATTTACATTACCTGTTTAAGGAATTACCCTTTTCCTTAGAGGAAATACTATGTTATTAGAGAGTAAGAATTTATTTTTCATCATGCCATCTCAATAGTATAAAATGTACGCTCCCGATTATAACCTAACACTGTTTCTAAAAATATTTGCAGAATTAGCAGTTTGACAGATCAAGTCTATATGAAGAGCTGTTGGGCCCAGCAAGGTACAAAGTGCCACGTGCCTGGGTTAATCCACATACCTATAGCCACAAAAAAAACAGAGATGAGAGTATGTTCCAATAAATATTGACACTATCAGCTCTGAATATCAATTATATATATTTCCCTTTAAATAATTTATAATCAGTGGTAAACCACAAGTCACCTCCAGCTACCATCCATAAAGTATAGTTTTCTACACTCGGTATGCAACGAATTCATTTTGAAGCATGTCTGAACTTTTTTGTCATGAGCATCAGACTGAATGCCTGTAATAAAAATGACAGGTAAATAAGAATAAATGGTTCAACGTTAGCAAGAAATAGGGCTCTGCTGTTTCACCTCTGATGACAGAATCACAAGTTTAGCTCTCCCCTGAAGTTAAATGCAATGTTCTCCCACATCAAACCTTTAACGCCTCTTTTTTTTTTCCAAGATTGCAGCAGCCCAAATGTAATTTGAGCGAATTCACGAAACACACTTTGTAAACAGATATTTATTGCCTGCAAGATAAATAGTCAAAATACATCAGATTTATTGATGCCTTGGGAATACAGTATTATGGCAGTTTAGAAAAGAACTGTGAGCAAAATCACTGCAGGAACTGACTGTGGATCGGTCTGAGAGGAGAGTGGGAAAAGCAACACCACAGGAAATATACAGGAGGCATAATGTTTAGGATAACATGACCAAACCAAATGCACTGCTTCTTTTGTAGCAAACATATTCAACAGAACATGTACACCAAATGCCTATAATTTATTAAAAGAAAAAAAGAAAGGTATTTTATACATTAAAGGAGAAAGAAAGACTTTTGCAAAGAGGAGGGGAATAATCCATTCTACTTGTGCACTTTGGCAGGGTAAGTAGTAAGACACTTATATTTCAGCAGCTGAGATGTGGAAAACCGTGAAAACTTTCTAATAGTAGGAGCAGTTAAGCCTTAAAAGTGACTGTCTAGAGTGAATGTGGAATCTCCAGTTGGAGGTTTTTATTGGGATGTTAGACAAGTATCTGGCAAAACCAATGCAGATAAACTTGATTCTACTTCTTAATACTTCTCAGACTTGTTTCCCATTATTCTATGAAACATTTGTAAATCGCTTTTTAAAAATCACCGTTAGAATTTATTTTACATTTAAAATAACATGTGAAATCCCTAATGCTGCAGAAGGAAAACAACTTGAATTTCACTAATTTTCTTTCATACATTTTTTACTGCCTCTAAGACCACACAAGAAGTAGTACCCTTATTGATTACACTATGTAAGACTGAGATGTACAAAGCTCTAATCTCTCAGTTGTGAAGCAGCCGACTTACGGTGTCCAAATACCACAGGGCCAATACAATGACCAAGAATTTTTGATATTAAGAGGTCTGCAACACACCTAGCAGTGAAGGAGTGATATGCTGCTGAGTGAGTTTGATCTCGTCACTGACACAAGATTTTAGAAGAGCATATGAGCTAGATATATATATTTTTAAATTTATTTATATATACATATACATTATACACATATGCAGAAAGCTCACTGTAACAATACTGTAGAAATTCCTATCCCCTCACCTCACTTATACCTAACATCATGACCTGTCCTCTCCCTGACCTGTCCAGTCCATATAAAAGCTTGCCTCAGATTTCCTTGATTCTTTCAATCCACCATACTGCATTTAGCACGTAAGTATACACTTACCTGTTGTTCATTTGTCTACTATTTTACTTTTAAAATATGCTTTAAACATTGGTCCATGTAAGGTAATGTCCTTAAGAATATTATGTACAAATGTTCATTTTAAACTAAATGTGTCCTTTTTATTCCCAGGTTGCAAAGGTCTCTTATTTTAACAAGGACTCCAAGAAACATTGATCTAGGTCCCATGGGTGTTTATTATAACAGTTTCCAGTGCTTCTGAAAATGACTAAGGTTTTTTCAATAACTATGGACAACATCCCATAACCCATTTTAATTTTTTTTCATGAGTTTCCTAGAGCATGGTGTCTCCTCTTGTAACTTTTAGAGGAATTAGGTATGTTTTGTATCATATGGAGCATCAACTAAACCTCAGTGCCCAACAAACAATCCTCCCCAGTTATATTCAACCCCCCTTTCATGTGGGCCAACAATGTGGAAGAAGCACTTTAACAGCATAACTGAGCTAGTGTGAACTCAAGGTGGTTGGTATCATTATTTTAAAAGCTGTTCCTACCCTGCTAAGCTATGTGTCTTCCCACAAATTATTCCTTTATTGGAAATTTTTACACAACTGTAAGAGCCGGAAAACACTAGAGCTGCATTTTGGAAGTACACACAAAAGAAATTTGTGATGATGAGAAGAGCCAATTCAGTACAAACAATATTGAACTGTTGTCCACTGCACAAAACAGGGGGACAAGAAGGGAGCATGCACAACCTAGCTTTGGGCAGCACAGTCAGGCCAGTTGTCAGCAGAGAGAAATCATTCACTTCGTAGGACCACAAAGCAGGCTCCTGCCCAGCGTGCTTTGAACTGTCCTCTGGGGTAACACAACTTTTTCTACCAATTAGAGAGGAACACAGGGCTAACTAATAGTTTACTACCTCAGCACACCATATAATCGGTCTAAGTTTCATTCAGATCTTTACAAAATGTTAGAGCTGAAAGGTTATCAACAGCCACAGCTTCCTAGAAGACATTTGTTTCTCTTTTTTCTGCTTGATTCTGAAAATCATTTCCACTCTTGTAACACCTGATGTGTGCAGGCTCCCCAGGACAGACGAATCCATGTGTAAGCAGACTGTTTGCTTTGAATTAGAAAAAAACTTCCTTGAGTCATTCCTCATAAACCAAACAGATGACATTAAAGGAAACAGTGGATAATCTCCTTTGGCTTAAAAAGGGCAATGAACAAGCGCCAAAAATATTTTCACTGATAATACAAACTGATTTGAAACAGGCTGGCTGCACTCTGGTGTGCAGTGGTAGACTGGTTGGTGTTCACTGCTGTATACCTAATTTATGGACCATCTCCTAATGCCTAGAAGCTGCTCTTCATGGGAAATATATCTAGCCTACTTTATACCTATGTGTGCCTAAGAATCCTTAAATGAGATGCAATTCAGCAAGGCTTGTATCCACAGGGGTGGTTTAGAGAACAACTCCAAAGTTTTCTGCGGCTGACTAGGGCTTCTGACCCGCCCTGTCAGATGCTCACCCTGCTTAGGTAATCCCTGCAGCCCTTCAGCATTGCCTCACAAAGAGTCCTTCCTGCGCATCTGGAAGGTGCTTTCCACCTGCGAGCCAAAGCTGATGTACATCATCCAAATTTCCACAGCCAGCCTGACAAGGTCCCCAAACCGGCTCAGAGCTGGACCTTGGAGATTCAGAGCAGCAGCACAACTTCTGAGTTATCAAACCAAAACTCAGGCGGTGTAGATACCCCTACAATATCCTGCAGTTTAGGTGATCCAACCCATCAGGAAACAGGGATTTGTACGTGACTTTTTTTTTTTTTTTAACACAGTTTTTATTTTAGTTTAAAATGAGCAAAAAAAGTTAAGAGTTTGTAAATCCACTGGGGTAAAATAATAATCTTGCCACATAGCCAGTCCAGCCTGAAACTGACTACCCACTGTTGTTTGGGTTTGAGATTTTTGGGGTTTTTTAAAGACTCAAGTCTCAACCCTCGACCTCGCGCCCCTCCCCCCCCCACCTCCTAACATCTTTAAAGATAAAGATATCAGTAAAGATATAATAGAGTAAAATTTGAAATGTAAACTGAAAAATAAATTAATAAATATCATGTTCCATCTACCACTCAAGTCCTGACCTGGCCAGCCCGTCGCCAGGCTAGCCAGAGCAACTCCCCAAGTATTCCAACATAGGGAAAAAATTCCCTTGGGCAGAAGGAATCCCTTCACAGACAAAATTTTGAAAATGGACTTTCTCATTTAAGGGAAGTCAAGACAGAATTTATTTTTTTAACTATTTTTAGTTTCTCTCTTCACAATGTGACACTTAAGACCCCTTTCTTTACTTCAGTATCAATCAGTATTCAGTATACCTTGAGGTGGAAATACAACAGGAAGCTGAAATGCCAAATAACTGGCAAAAAACCTGCTCTTGTGGTACTCCTGACCACACCAAATGCAAAGAGCACAAAGAGCTCATTTTCTTAAATCTCCCAAACCCACTTCCACCCCAAAGAGCCACAGAAAAGCCTCAGATAAACATCCAGATCTTTGATTGTTTATGCAAATGGAACACTTCACAGGTTTTTGGAGACTAGCCCATCACTAAAAGGAATAAGAAAAGCTTTCCATACCCAGAATCCAAGAGCTTTTGTCTCCTTCATGGCCATGATCAAATACCAGTGTTTTTTTCCTTTTATTTTCAGATTTCATCCAGCAAACAGAAAAACAGATAAGTGCACTGTATGATTCAGGTAAGTTTTCTTTTTAGAATTTACAGATTAACATAAAAAACCCCAAATTGTAAGTGCAGCCCAAACAAGTCACACAAGGAGCCCAATGCTATGGGTCAAATTCCATTCCTGCAACAATTTTACCCAAAACAGATGCATAATTAACCTTAGAAAAACATGTGAGTCCCTATTTTGGCTGCTGGTTAAGAACCTCCTGTGCAGTCTATTCCTGTCAAGGGCAGAAGTAAGATACTCCACACACACACACATCCCCCGCCAAAAAAGAAAAAAAAAAAAAAAAAAAAATTTGACCCTCAGAAGCATACATGCAAAACTTATTAACTGATTCTAATTCTCTAAGTACACATGGACAGTGAACAATATTGATTTTAGGGGTATTCTGTATTTTAAAGTAATTGGTTTTTCTCTAATACAGCTCCCCATCCCCACTAGCCTTAAATGGAGAATGATGCAAAGATTCTAGTCCAAGATTATTTTTCCACATGGCAGTAGACTTTCTAGATGACCCTCAAATACTCCCACATCATGCACGTGACTCAGAATACAGCAAAAGGCATTTTAAAAATTCTGATTCCTGCAAAAACTACTCAGTGAAAACCTCACAGTTCAAAAACCATAAACTGGGAACACCTACAATAGCTAAAACTAAAAAAGAAAAAAAAAAACCAAACAAATTAACAAAGAAAAAAGAAACCAACAAACTATTGAGAAGGAGTTTATTATGGGCTTGTCTGCAAAGTATAGTAGGATATCTTCCATCCCACCCTACCCTTACATTATGAACTTGCTAAGAGGTGAGTTTCACTGACAGGCTTCACAAAAGAATCCCCAAATCCCTAACACAGGCGTGGCAGAGCGAATCCTCCCCCAAGGGGCAAATTCCTTCCTCTGGGCAGGGGCTGATAAAAGCATTAAGAGGCCCAAGAAACAGTTCTGTGCTGTGAGTGCTTTTGGTATATGATCCCAGGCTGGTCCAGAGGAAAGCTCTAGAGTATCTCTGAAGGTCTGTTAATGTCTTTATACCTCCACAAACACTTTCCCCATGCAAAGTAAAGACAGTAATTAACAGGAAATAGAGGGAGTGCAATGTACCGCACGGTAGCAAAGGCGGTAGGTCTTGTCTCTTTCAGAAATTTATAAGGAGAAAATCCGGCATCACAACTAAGACCTCTGTTTTATCTCAATATTAGATAACCTGGAGTTAAGGGCTAATGTGGCTTTTAGGCAAACCAACTTGAAAGGCAGTTGTCCCAGCTCAATATGTATTGAACTGGAAAATAAAGACCACTGGAGCATGAAAGGTATAGCATAAGACTAGCTATGAACCTAATTACTTGAGTAACTGAATGAGAACATACCCCACCCTAATTATAAGTAACAACATTTTTTAAGTAAACTAACTATAAGATGTCAATATATGATAATCAAAAATATGCAGCATAGCTCTTGGATTTTGTGGGATCAATACATGTCCTTTTAGTGGCATTCTAAATTGCTCCCTTTGTATGGGTGGCTATATCATCCTTTAACAACCTCCACCTAGCCCCACTAAAGAAAAAAGAAATCTGAATTGTCTGGTGTTCATGATTCCCTCTGCCAGAGCGGCACTTGGAACCCTCCTGTCCTCCCAAGGTGTGGCTCTTGCTGCAAATCCAAGCGCACTCAGACTTCCCATGAGGCAGGGTTCTTAGCCTCTTCCAGGGGGTTCTGTGATCTCCCTTCAGGAAAAAGGCTCTTTTATCCCTTTTGTTAATGCTGACACTGTACTTTCTGTTAAAGACAAGCCTTCGTTAGCTACAGATGATTTTTTTTTTTTTAACTGCTTCTCCTGCACTGATTTTGTTCAAGGCCTATTACACACATAGAGCATCCTCACAGCCAAACAGCACAACCACACAGCTGAGACAAACCCTTCTCCAGAGCCTGGGTTGACACTTCAGGTTTCTTTCCTTCTTCTTTCCCTCCTCATGTTTTTGCTTTATGTTTACTTTACTTGTGAGTGCAAGAACGAGTAAGTAAGAGGAGGGTTTAGCCTTGATTGGTCTGAATCTGCAAGGGTCGGAGGTTTCAGATCTTCTAATCGATTTGTGCGTGCCGAGTTTCACAAGGGACAAAATGTTTTTATGCTTTCTCCAAGTGGCACAAAAGCACAGGCCTGGTTCTCTCGAGTAATAAAGATTGTTTCTGAGCAGCTTTTCCCGAGGCACCGAGTGATGTAAAGGATGATTGGCAGAGTGCGTGGCTCTGAATAAATGAATAGCACACATATGTTCTTTTTTTCTTTTTTTTCCTATTTTCCTTTCCCCCTTCTCCTCCGAGAGCCTTTTCAGCCCCGTTTCGGAGCGTGCACTTGCCGAGCAGCACCTGCGTTTTGCTGGCTTCTTTCAGGAGACCTGGCGGGCTGGCACTCCCACGGCGAAGGGCTCGCTTAATGAATGCTTCGGAGGCAAAAAGCCATTTTTTGAGGGGCTGGTTTCCGGCGCAGGGCCCGCGCTGCCACATCCGCACGCCCACACTGCCACCTGCCGGCTCCGGGCCCGCTCCGCCCGCCCCACGCGGCGGCAAAAATAATACAGTAAAATAAATTAAAAACAGAAAATGAAGTTTCCCGTGTTGCTTTGAAAGGTGGAGAGCTTCCTAGTAGTGTCCCGAAAAGAGGCAACTGTCCCTGCAGGGCTGGCCGGGAGGTTTTTTGGCTGAACGCTGTTAGTAACCCAACTTGCTGATTGCATGCAGTGGAGAGAGCCCCGCACCCGCCTGCATCCAGCCCTAATGAGCCCCGACAGCTCACGTTGGGTTCAGCAAATAGACGGCTGCCAAAGAATCATTTCCAGTTATTGTCAAACGTGGTTGGAGACCGTATTTACTTTTTAAAGACGATTATTGATCTGCTGTTGCACGGTGGCCATCCATTCCATTTATCCCCTTTGCCACTAAGAATTGTGCCACAAGTTTCCAGTTTAACGGAATTAGATCATTTGGGCAATTGCCAGTTTCATGTGAGTTACTTTAACTCCTCTACTGTCACACACACTGCCCTTCCCATGCCATGACTTCCTGATACTCCTGCAAAACCTGCTGGATCCTGGTGGTGTTCTGAAGTGGTGGTGCCTTCTCAGACACCAGAAGTCCAGAGATAGTTGTTCCCTAACACCTGATCTTGGAACAATGATGCATGAATCCAGCCATGAGCCAAAACAAAAAAAAAAGTTTTTAAAATCCCAAACGAAAACAAAAATCAGAAGATCTCACACCATCTCGTTGCCACAGTCACATTCAAAACTTGTACACAGAATTGAAAAACCATGATTTAAACAGAGCACTTGAATTACCACTGAAAAAATTGGCCATGGCTTGTAAATAGAATTTCATTTTAAACACTTTAACTGATCTTGGTTTTTTTGTGAGCATTTGTGTGAGGAGAATTTACTCCACACAAGTGCTTACAGTAAACAAATTTGAGGCCCACTACTCCAGCTGGCAGATGAAAAAAGAGAATGGTATTCCACAGTGAGTTAAATTCTTTTTGTAAGGAAAAGGAAAATTCTACCTTCCTTTTGGGACAAATACTATAGAATAGTATGTTTCTGGCCAAAAATTCTTAACAAAGAAACCAGTGAAAAAACATACATCAAACTATTCTGACAGATCCAGTAGACCTTCAAGGCTTACAGAATATACAACTCTTTACGTTTAAGCTGTCAGATACAAAAATAACATCAATACCATATAATTCAGGTGACCAATCATGCAGCCAAAGTATCTTAGCATTTCACAGGATCACAACAAGGACAAATCAGATAATGATTCACAGGCTAAAATGTGCTTTATGTTTACAGTTACAGCACCACAATGGCAAAATGAAAAAAAAAAAAAAGGTAAAATGGATAAAATAACCCTCCACAAAAATCTCCCCAGAAAAAATAATTTCAGGAAAAACATTCTAAACATTCTTCAACCAGCTTTAACCATGACTTTTGTGGTTGCTCCTATGTCAAGAGCAATGCTAGTGGTTCTTCAAC
>VXBB01014393.1:441924-470149 GCA_013399915.1 Illadopsis cleaveri
AAAAAAAAAAAAGGCACCAAGACAACTTAAAATTATTTGCCACCACCATAATTGTTTAAAAATAAACTCTCTCTTCAAAATTCTCACCATAACTTCTGCTGGTTAAATCCCATGGCGGTAGTCAATATTTCTTTTAGCTTTTAACATGCTACTCTTCAATTTCACGAGCTAACATCTCATCATCATTCTAAACTACTGATAGAAATAACTAGTATACAGAATTAATTCCATGTACTTACAACAGCAGTGTTCTGGGCATTTGAAACCATCTGAAAATGAGTTGGTGTACAAACAGAATGCAATGAATACAGAGATCTCTTGAAGATCACTATATAAGAAAGTCCCTGGTAAATGGTAGACAAAGTCTTGGCTCTCAGTCATGCACATGCTCTGAATCTCAAATCCATTTTGGTTACACAATATCAAAATTATACTTTTCTTGAGCTGGCTTAACAACAACTGTAAAACTATATGGTTTTTTTTTTTTCCATATGAGACTTTCACAAACTGTCTGAAGCATCTCATTTTTTTTTCTATAAAACTGTCTCAAGTATTTGAAAGTAAAAGTTTCATTTCCATTCTATATGTTTTAAATGAAGAAAAGGTTAGAAATATTTTAAATTTACCAGACCTGCCCTGTGCCTTCCAAGACCATAACATTTTGGAAAATGGACTGTTTAGCAACTGATCTACATTCATTCTTAATTAAAATTTCAGTGAAAATAATCAGCAAAGATTTTAATGGGAAAAAAATATGGGTCATTTTTGAAACCTGGATAACAAAAATTACTTTCTCCCAAAAATAAAGGGGAACAATGAGTTTATTAATTAAGTTTACCAATTAGTTGGGGTTTTTTTTCCAAATAGCTTCAATAGAGGAAAAATTATATATCAGAAAATCTGAGTACTATAATGTCAGCTTTAACTAAACACCTCAATATCTTGTTAATTTCCCCAGTCATCTGAAACCACCTCATATTTCAATTGACTGAACTAAATATTTGTGCTTAAGGTTCTAAAAAAATGTTTGGGCAATTTGAGTTTCTACACTGCCCACTGAAAATTTCACCAAATTTTTTGCACTGCAGAAATCATCAAACAAACATTTTCAAGTCACAGAATACTAAAACATTACAGGAGCAGTGCTCACTCCTGCATGGGAAATGGGGGTGCTCAGAAGTAGCCATTAATATTTGTAGGCAACAGTTTCAAAATTATTGGTGTAAAGGAAATATTCCATGTCTGTTACTTTTCAAGGCCATAATTTACCTAGGCAACATCCCTACAGTACACACCCAAAGCCTGTTTGGGGCAGAGCTTCTGCTCTGGCTGCTCAAGACTATTGCAGGGAAAGGGAGGTCATCTGGACCTGATCTTCACTTTAGATCCTCTGACTGCCAGAACTGCAGAGATGAAGGGAAAAGGAACCTAGGGTTTTTCAGTGTTATAGCTCAGGATTTTGAGAAAAGGTGTCTTACTACTAAAGGCAGGGTGTTCACATCATTTGCACCATTATTTGTGTCAGGATTTAGTTTGGCCCCCATACTTGTTCTAGTCACTATTAGGTCAAATTGGACCCCACATCAGAAATATTTGATTGCTTTTTGTTGATCTTCCTGTTAAACAGGCATTGGAAAAATTAGCAGCAATTATTTTCATCTCATAACTATGAATGATTCTTTAACAAATTCATAACAAAATTTAACACAGAAAAAATTCCAAAGCACGGCTCATATCAGAAGTGATCAGTACGAAACAAGCATCACTAAACCTCACTAAACCTGACTTTCCTTTGCTAAGAGACACAGAAAATGTAAACTTTCCTACAATGTAGTCCTTCTGAGAGCCTTCTAACATAAAGGTCTTCATGAAATTATTCTCCAGAACTAAAATTTAACAGGGTATGATGTTATCCACACTGTTGTTTTCAGTAGTATTANGTCAATGTTTTGCCTTGCAACATCTTTACATTCTGAGCCTGTAAGCCAGGGCAGAAGAAGAAATTAAATGTGGCTTTAAACCCAACTTCTAGGGGAAAAAAAAAAAAAAAAAAAAAAAAAATCAATCCCACAGCTTGAAGAAACATGGTGAATAGGAAAAAAAGGTTCATTATCTTGGAAGAACAGTATTTCTACAGACATAATTAGACACTAAATTCACAATATACACATATTAATAGCATTCATATTCATAACTATATAAAATCATGACACCCCTTGGAAATCAACAAGATCACATGCAAAGTCAGACCTCTAAATATTTGCAACCAGTCCAATTTACTCATTTACACCAATCTGATTTACTCATTTAAACCAGTGGAAAATCTGACATCAATAATACTATAAAATTTGGAAGCACAGATAATGTTGTCTGGAGCATCACAAGTCCAGGTACTTGTTTTACAGATTTCTTAGGGATTCAACCCTGAAGTCATGAATGCATCAGACTTAATTATTTTAAAAGATAGTTAAAATATTGATAACCACTTAGTTACAGAGGATAGACCAAAACCATGAACTCTGAAGACTGCCCCAAAAGCTAGAGGGAAATGAAAATAATTGATTTTAATCACAGATTTATAATTGGTGTTACTTTTAGAGTGTGGCTGCTGGTAAAATTGGGCAACTACACACCTAAATGAGATGGCATACTCTCCCTTTCTAATGAAATATGCTGCCCTGCATCTGTGACTAAACTGCAGGTCTTCTCCCTTTTCTCACGATGGTCTGGGTCAAAAGTGTACATCCTTAGCGTACTTTAACTCAAGGATGAGGCATTCTTTCTTGGATTTCCCTTAGAAAACAATCCAAGTGGTAGCTGAAGAGAGATCATTGCAAGCTGTGGTAAATATGCTGGCTTGCATAATCAGTGTATCTATCAGGATTAAAGCCCCACCAACAACTGTCCCTGCTGCAAAGTTTAGACAACTTTTTCTGTAAGGAACTCAATGAAACTAATGGGGTCTGGATTTCTATCAACTTGTACTTGTTGGATCAACTAATGAAACCCAAACTAACTCCATAATGCATTTGTGACGCCTTTCTCTTGTGCAGATTCCCAAGAGTCCAATGTGTGAGCTCAGCTTGCAGTCACTTTGTCAGCATAGCTGCTAGTATCAACTCCCTCTTCTTCCACACATTTTTGAAGCTCATTGATACTTCATTGCTTCAGAATGGTTCCTCTTCTGACAAATCTGGCTGAAGATTTCCAAGAGTTTGGACATCATAAAGAGGGTCAGAAAGAAGAACAAAAAAAGGCAGAGACAGACACAATGACCACCTCAGCCTCCTCCCCTGGAAATCAAGCTGAAACAGAAAACATGTTTGCAGAATTATGTGCTGGGCTTGTTTCTGTCAAGTGGGTGGCTCTTAGTTAATGCAAAACACTAACTGAATTAAACCTACTTTGATTAAATACAACTAATTTTGAAATGTGTGTCGGAGCACTGCAGTGCTACAGAGCTCAGTTTTTAAGAGACTGACAAGAATGTACTGTATTTTTTTCCAATCTATTTCAATTACACTTTTATAATGGCAGAATAATGGCAAGATTAGTCTATTTTATCATGATTAAATCTTGATTAACATATTAAATAACCATTGTACACTAATTAACTCTATTAAATGCAATGTCCAATACATTGTTCTACTTCCGTAGACTTCCAGTGAAAAAGTAACTATCAATAGTATGGTTATTTCTTATACAGTGTTTTTAGGATCCAACATAGAGTATCACTATGGACTAGATACCTTAAAGATTTTGATAACCTATTTGGGGAGACTTTATATTGAGAGAAATATACAGATAAGTTACAATATGAACAGAAAATAATACACTGTTTTAGAGAGCATTTCCAAACATGCCCTATGCCATCTGAACACTGAGGATATAAATTTTAAATCTATACTCTTGTAAGGACAGCATGAAGTTGAATTTTAGATAACCTTCCAGTTCAATTATGTGAAGTGACCTTACAGTATTTTACAGGATGCACAGATGAAAAGCCATTACCAGGGATTTGTCACTATTTCACAACTGTGAACAACTCTAGGCAAGGCTTTTAACCAGCAGTTAAAAACTCCCTTGTGTCTACATCTTGCAGTAACTTTTTATTCCACTGGAAACACTTTAAACATCTACTTTCCTCTGTCATGAGCACTCACAGGAACTCAGACATCTGCAGCCTGATTTCCTTGTGTTGCAAACATCCTCTCAAAACACAAAACGAGAGCAGCCATCACTGTAAGCCAACATATTTATGCCAGGTTTTCAGTTAACTCTTAAATACAGTTGGGTTTTGTGCACAAAAACATATGGACTGAACTAAAATGAATAAAAAATAGATTTTTGCAATCTGCCTATCCACTTCATGAGATGTTTCAAATGTTTAATGGATGATGACACAAAGTGCTCAAACTCAGACTTGTCTAACTCGGGGCACGGAGCTGAGGCACCTCCACCTTCTTAAAGGTCACTGAAGGGACTCATGCACCTCCACATGCAAATTTAGAGACCAGGTGTAAAAACAAAACAGCAGTTCTTGCTGTGATAGAAATGAGCAATAGTTGCATATGTTACTTCCAATAAAAGGCACAATTGTATTTCAAGAAGCACGAATGAACAGCTGGGATTTGTCCACCCAAGTACTGTGTCTTTTTCTACTTCTCTTGGTTCAAATCCTGCAACATAACAGAAGTACATTGTAAGGCAGTAAACATCAGTTTGGTGTTATACAGCACCTTTCCAGATAATTGTGTCCACATGAGGGAAATTTGATGAGCAGAAGCCATCACTGTCTCAGGAAACTGCAAGGATCTGGCCTTCAGGCACAATGGGCCAGGACCTGGGGCTGATAACAAAGTTGGCAAGGTGGGGTTTCACCAGACAGATGGTATGTGCCATTGTCCTCAAGTAAAGCAAGGGCCAGGGATGGTGGCCATGTTCAAAAGGGAGATCATGAAGCAATTTTGAGGTGATGAGACTGGTCTGAGGTCAAGCTGGGAAGTCAGATCAAGTCCTGTGGATTAGCCAGGGCTGGACAAAGCCTGTGGGCTGGGAAAGGTCCATGGTGGCAAGTCAGGTTCAAGGTCAACCCAACAAATCAGTCCATGGGTCTCACTTCAGATCAACAGGGCCCTTGGCCAGGCACAGACACAGCTGTGGCTGAGCTGGGAAAAGACACAGTCACAGCTCAGGCAGACACTGAAGATCCAGGGCTGCAGAGCCCACAGGTAGAGGGTATGCTGTGAAAACCCAAATGACAATATTTCACGTTGTTGGTTAGACAGCATCGTGTCCTTCTCCAGACACAATCATCTGCTAGTCACCTTCTCCATCTGCCCAGAGTGCAAGAGAGAGGTGCCAAGAGCTGGCAGGTCACCCGTGCCTTATAGCAGAGGCTTGCTCTCAACAGTCCTGGACTCCCAAAATTCCCAACCAGCACCAGCACTGCTCCATCCTATCACCTGGGTGCATCCAAGAGGAGGGTCTCCCCCTTGTCACAGCCTCACACAGACCTGTGCTCAGCCTGGGACCAGATCCCTGACTCCTTTCCTCCCTTCACGTGGTGCAGGAAAAGCTGTTGCACACATTGGGACTCCAGGACACTGAGAGGTCTGCCCGTGTGGGATGCAATTATGTTGAATATTTTCATACAGCTCAACAGAAATGTAAATGTCAGCAACAAATATCTTTGTCAGATTTCCAAAGAATGAACAATGTACTCACTCACAGACAAAACGGATTGTTTCTGAACACGATCTCTGCCTTCAGGCTGTAGGACAATGCCTTTTTAGTGGTCTCCATCAAACTTTGTTTGAAATTATGTTAGTAACTCGCAGAATTTTTTAATTAGACCACCAAGTGGCAACCTTAATGCACAGGATATACAGTCATTGGCTTTTACTTTGAATTTCTTTTATTGTCTAGAGTAAAAGAATCAGCAAGAAGAGGAACTGGTTACTACAAAAGCATGATAACTACTTCAATCCCTAGCTATAAACATACAGTAATTAATCAATTAATGCAGATCACATACACCAAGGAAAAGATAGAGAATGTAGGATGAAGTCAGCATAATCCTTTTGTATAGTTTTATGATGATCTAAAGCTGTAACTCACTCAAGATACTTCAGATTTACAGCAATACATAAGCAGACAGTAGAATCAGAATCAAAGGTCTGATCCATACTAATAATAATTTTAAAAAAATAAGTAATTGTTTCTGGTGAACTTAAGAGATTTTGATATTCATTGTGGAATAAACATGCATCACGACTTTCCACATTCAGAGCTGAATCAGAAAAGGAAATCTATTTAGCAAGAGCCCTTAAAAATTATTTATGTATTCATGCCCATGTAACTTCAGCACATGCTTACAATTAGCCATTACCTTGAACACATTTGAGAATAAAAAAACAAATTCTCCTGAATTTAGGAAAAAGTTAAAATGGTCACAAACATTGTTGATCTCTTAATACTCTTTTTTAAAATGAGCTTTATCATGAAGGGCATTTTCAGGAATAATTAACTACTACTTCTGAAAGGGAAGTACTTTCAGACCCTCTGATGAACCATTTCATGTATTACTATTCCTTGCCATCCTTTGCATTTCCAATACACAACTCTTTGTTATTTCTCCATCAGAATGTTTGTGCATATATACATATATATGCACATTATACAAATAAATTTATTGTTGTCTGCTGTATAAAGTTTAAGAAAATTCATCTAAGCTCAGAAGCCTTTTTTTTAAAATTCTCTCATTCTTGATATATATTCATTAATGTTTCAACTCACAATCTGGAAGAAAAAAGGAAAACAACAAAAAAAAATACATTGAACTGGATTTAATAAGGAAGATATTCATGGGAATTTTGAGGGCATAAACCCCCTTTTGATGACAGCTCCTGTTTTATATGAAAGTGTGTGTTCACCAGCTAAGCTCCCCTATCCACAGGCTTAAATTGCAAGTCCATGGAAATTAGTTATTTGATTCCTTGAAAGCAATTGAACTGAATCAATTTCTAGTTATCTTTGGTCATGTTCTTTAAATTAAAAGAAACAAAAATTTTTATTATTCTGTAACTGGCTTTTCATCTGAAGAAAGTATAATGCATTTATAATTTTGAACACTCCCTAATTTCATATTTTCATCTGAAGGCTTCCCCTGATATTATGTGTAGTTGTGTGGCATTGATTTCAGAATAAGCTTCTAAGTCAAGGTGTGATCAGTTATATAGACAGGCTCACTGCACTTTCTTATATCTGAAATATCCCTGGAGGCTTTTACCATCTCTCAATGTCATAGATTTTAATCTTTATGGAGTGAAATCCAAAATTACAGAACACAAAGTATCTCTCATTTCAAGTACAGAACATGGTAATCACAAGAACCCCATAATCCAAAATACAAGATGCATATAGAAGCTAGTCCACTGTCTATTGAGGTCAAAGTCCATCCTAAGTTATATTATCCCAAGATCATGAGTTCATTCATTTGCCATGAATCTCCTCTCAAAATTCCTTCTTAGAAGCAAAAAAATATATTCCATAACAACAAGATAATTAAACCTCAAACATATTTGATCTTCACGTATAATATTTCTTTAGAAGTCATAGTAATGCAAAATAAATTAAACCTCCCCATATATAAAGACTCCAAATCAATGTTTCAATGTCTCTGAATGCAATCATAAGAGAAATCTTTATCCTTTTAATACCAAAAGAGGAATTAAGACCTGCTTAGGCTGGAAGAACAAATGTTGACTAAAATGTAGGTAAGCATTTTAGCACAAAACTTGTAAACTTGTGCCTCCTGGACAGCCATGAAAACATTCCTGGAGTTCAAACTGACTCGAAAGTTCTGTGACTCAGAACACTTCTGCAGCAATAAGGTTAAATGATTAACCTCAACTGAGTTGCAAAACACATGCACATGTGCAGTTTGACCCTAACCACACTGCTTTTGGACTGGAACTAGATCATACCTTGCTCACACCATCACAGACAATAAGTGAAAATAGAAAGGATCAAAAAAATCCCAAAGTCATATTAACGATAAGAAAGTTAAAACTTGTTGAACTCTCCAGAATTTGTGAGGTAAGGTGAGACAAGAAGATACTGGAGCTTTAATAAATAGCAATGGATTCATATTTAAAGTTTGGTTGACAGTGCTGCTAAATCACAGGACTGGAATTCAGGTCTGGGTCTCATTGCCGCCTGTGTCACAGACACATCATGTGATTTCAGATGACCCACCATAATCTTAGTTCATTTAGATACCAACATACATATTTAAAAGTGATAAATTAGATGCTTATGGGAGGCAGGTGCCTAAAGCACATTTCTCAGTCAGCGCAAACATTATTCTGTCTCCAATACTACAGCATAAAATGGGAATAAAGGCATCCTGCATACACATTTTCCTGTTCAGATTTTCCACATTTCAAGGCCCTTACTGATTCCCTTGTCCCCATTTTCTTTGTACATCACCAACACAAAACTCAGGTGAGTTATAACCTCAGGTGAGTTTTTAATAACCCACTCAGGATGATTATAAAGCCTGGGGACCTTTAAATAAAGTGATATACCAGTAAGTACTTAGCACACTCTCAAGCACAGTCTCTATCAGAACAATTTCTCACTGTTAGCAACAACCTTTGGTGAAAGACAACATGTCAGTGTACTCTCAGGGAATTTGGACAGTTTTCTAATTAATTTCTGAACATTTGTAGCACAAACCAAGCATCAGTAAATTATGCTTAGAGTATTTGGAACACTTCCAACCTAATTTTCTTCTCTTTTCCCTCTCCTTTCACTAGAAGAGACAGATACGGTTAAAATCACACAACAAAAATATTTCTTTACAGAACACTTCAGCAATTACCATTTTTTTAAACCTTATTCTTTTATGCTTAGGGTTTGTCCTCAGCTGATCTTGTTTCAGGTCAAGAAGTGACCCAATAAATGCAAGAAGCAGATACTCTAGACTTCCTGGTTAAATATAGTTCAATATAAAGCATGCTAATGGTGAAGTCTCTCAAGAGCACTTATGAGACAGAGAAACACTTAAAGGAATTATTTATACACTTGTTTACATTAGTATTTATAGCATTACCCTTAAAATGATCACTTCACCACATAAAATCCACTGTACTTACAAAATGTTACATTGAAAGCAAACCAATCAAATAAATAATGCAGGGCTATTTCAGGCTATCTACTTGCACAGAGTCACAATCCTACTTTGGCCTGTCAAGTTTAACTCAGGCCTTAGGTACAAGGTCTTGGTAAGAGTCTCATTCAAAGTCTACATTGCATAGCTCACAGCATGTTGGCAAGACATCTCCTTTCACAGTGCTGTAGGGAGTTAGGCCAGAGTTGTCCTGCTTTGGGTCCCAAACACAACAGTTTTCTCAAATGACCAATTTTATTTCCTGATTTGAGAGTTAAGGGACCAGCACCAAGTCCTTTCTGAAAAATTTCTTCATCTCATTGTCAGGTATTTCCTTAAGAAGGACGCCACCAAGACAGACACTTCTCCCACAACTGATTGTGGTGGCTTCCCTCCTAAAACTCAGAGGTGGTCTTCCCTGGCAGCCACAATTATACAAAGTGCTGCAGTACAAAGCAAAGACTGAGGCAGTCAAATCAAACAACCAGATCCATCTACCACAACAGCACTTGTTTCAATTCCACTTCTATATTAAACATCATCTTTACTGTGGTCTAATGCTGCCCTTCATAATACCCCTCCCACACAGCAAGCAACCAGTTTCACCAGCTCAGTTACCAGGCTCAGAGTACAGACCCTGTAAAAGTCATTACGGCAATGTAATTTCTAGTACTCGCATTTTCACTATAGCAAAATCTCACAGGGATCAGACCCACTTATGGTCTTAACTAAAACTAGCCATCTGACTTAATTAACATTTAGAATTCATTTAGAACCTTGCAGGGCTCATACTGGGCTCTGGGGCAGGTTGGCAGTGCTCACATTGGGCTCCTGCTGGGTCTGTGTCTCTGGTAGCAGCATTTTTCCACCAGATGACACACTTGGTGTTAAAGCATAGGAAGAGTGAAACTAAAAAAAAAAAATCAGTTTCACAATATCTCCACATCACGCAATGCACCACACAGCACAGGGAGAACAGAAGGCAGAAATAGCAAGAACAGCAGAACTAAGAGAAACTCACATTGCCCTTATATATTTTTTCCAACATTTGTAACCTAACAATAGTTGTGTCTTTGTTAAGTATCTTTCTGTGCAATACAAATCCTAAATGTATTCTTGTTTCTCTCTATATATGCACATTGATATTAAAAGCAGCATAAAGATCTCTTTCTCTGAAGGTCCTACAGGTTTCCCAAAATTGGGAGTGATGTCACTAAGGAAAACAGACTTCCATTTGGGCCATCCAAAACATCTAAATTTTTCAAGACCAAAGTTCTATGCTCAGAGCATCGAACACTGATGAACAAACAGCTGCTGCTCATGGTCTTGGCTGTTTCAGGTGGGTCTGGACCAAACATATGGAACCCATAGAAATCTACAGAGATCTATATAGATATATTAATCTATCTCTTTATAACCTCTTTTCTTTTTGTGACCTCATAGTACATAGTTTTCACACAAGCCTGCTCTTCATTTCTTCCTTCTTTGTACCCAAGTGGCAAGTTACCAAGTAATACTCAAGTAAGCACCAGAGACATAGCATTCTTTTGATGACCTTAATGTGTGATGGCTTGATTAATTAGACTTTATGAAATATTTTATTTTTCTGCTCTATGCGAAAATGCAGTTGAATGTAAAAAACCTGTTCATTAAGAACTATCATGAGATTAAGAACTTCAAAAATGTTTAAACAAAATGACATTGAGAAAAGAAGATGTCAGCTGTAGAAATATACTTTTCTAAAGTGCAATATAATGGCAAACTTCAAACATTTCGCATGAATTTTCCCTACATTTTGAGTTTTTACCTTCTTAAAGCTTCGAAAATTATTTTGTAGTTTGATATTCTCTGTTCCTCAAGGAATTATTATTATTAATTAAGAAAAGCACCATAAGTCCTACATTTTGTCATATTTGAAGACTCTAGTATTGTTAAGACACAAAGCCTGTACATTCTTTTCCCTGCATACCAGTGGCTGCAGGCACTGAGAAGGAGCAATGCAAGTGCATGAGAAAGGCAGAAAATACCAAATTCCAACACAGGTCTTTCCTGAGAAACTGTTGATTTCCTACAGGACAAAAAATATATTTGGTGGCAGTGAAAATATGACAACTCTATCTATCAATTCAATCAAGTTTATAATGAAGTTTAAGCATTTCTTAACTGTCAAACTATAACATGTCCCTAGAAATAATAACCTCCATTCTGAACTATCTGCCAAAACCACACAGGGAAAAAAAAAAGATACAAAAGATGACTTCCAAACCATAAATAATATTTTTGCAGTCATACTTGCATCCTTATTCCTGAAACCAATTTAGAAAACAATTGGACAGGGCAGCCTGGGAATAAAGAATCATTTGCCATTAGACTTTAATGTGTGATTACTTAGTAATGTAATTGAAAGCATGACTGTAGCACGTTGCCAGCTTTCTATTGCCAGGAGATTACATCGTAAATGATACAGAGCATTTCATGACTTTTTTTTTTATTCCATATTTTTTGTGACAAGAAGTTTTGCTTAATATTTGAATTTGCTTTTCTTTCTCAAACACAGCAGAATCAAGGGTTTGTGGGAAGGAGGTGTAGTGAAGGAGAGGTAATAGGTCTCAATTCAGCATTAACACGAGAAAACATAAGGTACTAATTGCCATGATTGCATTGGCAGATTTGTGGTGAAGGCCAGTGATGTCTAAGCATGTATAACTGACACAACGATGTACCTTTAGGACTCTATTTTTGGCTCTGATTCTATGAATTACAATGAAATCCAAGAACTAACTGCAGCCTATGTCTGTTGGGGCAACTTCCAAGAAATTTGTTGAGCTATAGTGACTGTACCTCCTGGAGACCTGACCCAAATCATAGTACTTTACAAAGACTCGTGATGTTTGAAGGCTTGACCTTCAACCAAGGTAGCCAGGCAAAGCTGGGTGGGATTTTGGAGGAGTTGTGTCCTTTTACACCTGCAGAGACCCTAAACTTTCATTAAGAAGCTGCACTGACAGCTACGGGAGAGCTACGGAAATTCAGGCCTCTCCCCTTGCACAGAAAGCATTGACTTAGCAGTGTTTCCCCTCCTTTGTCTTTGCAGCCTTTCCCTCCAAGCATCCTGTGGCTTCAACAACTTCCACAACAAAAATCCCAAAGGCTTTACTGGTAAGAGGATCTTGTTACCCCAGATCACCTAACATGGCTAAGACATCCTGGCTATGTAACTCCTTCCTTCTCAGAGTCCATCTGGATTGCAAAAATGACTCTCAACAGAAAATAATTAAAAGTTCAAGGGTCCTTGGGGTGCTGGGATTTTTGCCCACGTAGACTGGGGTACAAATCATGCCTTGCTGGTCCTTGTACAAAGAACTTGTGTCACCCCATCCCCAAGGAACTTGCCCAGCAGACCCTCCATACATACACCATAGACAAACACCATCAGACAAATTCAGTAGAACCATGCTGCCACAGAGCTATCATCAAATGCTATAGGATTCATATTTTATTGTTTGATGCCTTCAGTTCACCTAAAATATGCATTTCACATTTTAAGGGCAGAGGTTTCTGGGATTTAAAACCCACTCTGACAAGAGAATTCAAGAGGGAACTGTGAGGAGCTGAAATTCACAGTGATTTTGTCTCCCTCGTAGCCCATTCTCACACATTTTTCATCAAAAAACAGGGAATGATGGAGTTTGAGTAAGGATTCTGACATTTGGCTCACAGGCTTTGTCTTTATCCTGTTTTGCTGAATGTCAGATCACCACAGAGGCGATACAGAACTCGAAGAAGAGCAGATGTTTCAGACTAGGAATTATCATTCACAGTCTCTCTCCTCTGTCACACCACTAGAACTGAAACCAGGAAGGAAAAAATAAAACAATAACTGCAAGGTGGCAAGGTGCAGAGTCTTTCTTCCAGAGACTCATTCTGGGCTAACCTTCCCTCCAGTAAAAAACATGACTGCGCCTTGACAGGGGCCCTTCAACTACAACATGCAATTCATTTTTCAAGAGACACTTTTTATTACAAGACTTCTTATAAAAATCATTTGCTTCACAGCTGCTTTTACATAGTTTCCTAAACTGTTTTCACAGTACTGAATGATTGGAACAAACCAGATTACTTCTCTCTAATTTGTCCTAGTGACCTACCGTATACATTAATAAAGGGGTATTTTTTTTTCTTTATATAGCTCTGTGTTCACTGAAGAAAGCAATGCCAGTTGCATTAAAATACTTTTAACCTATTCAATGCATGACAGTGGAAGTACCGGAGCCTTCTGGGCTTTGTAATATAATAGCATTCCTTTATCACATTGAATGGTTTATTGGAACCAGCTTGTACAGATGATTTAGTTTACCATAGTGAGGCCACAACTGCAGGGCTCCAGTCTCTGTTTGGGGACTTTTCTGTAATTTTCAGTTTGGCCTTCAAATGGGTTTGCTTTTTTGGGTGTTTTCTTCTTTTGTTTTTAGGTGCATTAGGGAGTTTTGTGTGGTTTCAGTGGGTTTTTTATCTGTTTGCTTCTTTTTAACTAATTTTTTCATATAACTTCATTTAGAATTTTCTTTCTTTGCCCTCTTGATATATATATTCTTAAGATAAGACCCAGTTCAGATAACATGCGTTTTGTGAACACTTAATGGCCTTTTATTTCCATCAAAACATGAATCAGTTTTATCCAACACAAGGCAGAAACCTCTGCCTACTCTATTTTATGTAGAAATTCTAATATGAGGAATATTATTAGGACAAGTGTTCTCACTGTGTAGAAAAGGACAAGTACATCAGAGATCTGAGACTGCACATGGAGAGGGTCAGCTAAGGAACCTGGTGACTGCATGTAGCAGCTAGCATGAGTCATGTGCAGCTGGCATGGCTCCTAGCATGAGTCAGTGAATTTTAACCTACCTTTTGCTATGACAGACATTAAATACTACCACACACTTGTCCCAAACAATCAGCTTTGCTGTGCTCAGGGGACTAGATGGCCAAACCATGCAAACAACCTGTTGATCATCAAGAAGTACAAAAGTGTCCGGAGTTTTCTGGAACAAGCTACGAGTACCACCAATAGAGTGTGCATCTCTGAACAAAATCCACTTAGCCTTTACACTGTCATTTGGACTTAAACCATGACACTTTGGCAGAAGAGAGCATTCCTTCCAGGGCATTTAATGGATTCTCTGCAAATCATAATCTGCTGCTGATCTCATAATATGATTCTGTGTCTGGGTATATTAACAATCACATAGATAAAAGATTCTTTTTCATCATACAGATGAGTATGTAAAAACAACTTTCTACAGTTTTTTATGATTACACTTACATACAAAAGTATTTTAATTGCATTACGAATCAAGATTTACCATGAATATATAGAAAAATATCCAAGCATTCTCTGTGCTACTTCAAATTTTTTTCTTAAATGGTAGACTTTCAAAAACTTTAGTGTGAGGTTTGCACTGGTACCAAAGAGAGATTCTTACCTCAAAAATATGCAGCTGACTCCTCTGTCTTGAGCTGTTGAGTAGGATGGATTTGACTCAGTTTCATTTGCCTTTGAAGATTTCCTAGAAACACTTGCCTAGTGCACTTCTCCATCTCTTGAGTAATTTTGATAAGGGGTAGGCAAAATATAGGGAATTTCGCATCCTTTATGTAAAGACATTCCATGATGGTGGGGGGCGGGGGGGGAGGGCTGGAGGGAAGATAATTTTGTGTCTGCTACTTTTTCTCCTCCAGAAGAAAATCAGACAGTAGAAAAGTCTGAGGCCAAACCTATAAGACTTGCTAAGCACTCCAGAGGAAGGGAGGAGTGAGGAGATGAAGATGGGACAAATGATGACTTTCCAGAAGTGTACTGGTGGACAGAAGCAAAGTCCTTCAACGAAAACAAAAAGCAACAGTTAAAAATAGCAACAAGGGAAATTCCAATTGTACATATATAAAAAAATTCCTCACAATAAGCATGTCTAAGCACTGAAACAGTTGCCCAGAGAGGCAGAGAACTTTGCATCCTGAGGATTCCCAGATCCTTGTCTAAGTGCCTGAACATCCTTATCCAAAATTGAACAGGGCAAGCTGAGCAACCTTGAGCAGGAAAGACTAAATGGCCTCCATAAATTCCCTTCAATCTAAATTTTTCTATGTTTCTTCTATTCCATGTTTACACACTCAGAGGAAGTGTGATAGCAGGAGTATATGGTTACAGGCTCTACAGTCACTGATACAAAAGCTAGTGGGTACTGTCACTAGTACACAATGCCTACTATCATTGAGAAAATTGAAGAAAATCAGCCAAAGAGACCAAATGACAGACCCCCATAGGACAAATGATTTCTACTCTCTGGTGTGCAGTAATTGTGTCCTGATGCAGAACCAGAAGAAATCTACATTTACCTTGGAGAGGATATTGCTCTGTATCTTAGAAAATGTAATCGCAGCAGGTACAGGGATGAACATTCACTAAATCTAGAAGATGCGAAAAGAATCCATTGTGTGCACATTAAAGAATTTCAACAACTGTCCTTTCTTATGAAAATATTCACCTCACAGTATTGTCACAGCAGCAAAGCTAGCAGTGTCTACTGTACAAGTACCAGTTGTGATCATCAGATATCCAGATCAGAGCTAATCCACTCTGAACTACTGCCATTTTCTTCTGCTACTTGACTTCTCTGGATCAGAGGATGCAAATTGCCCTGGACTCCATCAAATCTGAGTAGTTTGTCTAATATGGACAAATTTCTTCTGGTGACATGCTGGTAAATGAGACCACAAAACACATTATTCTATTGAACTCCTATCACATGTGAATCCAGGTTCACAGAATTAGAAGGGGAAGACGTAATTCCAGTTGACCACAGAGCCTCCAGTATGTAAATTAGATTTGGCTAGTTCTGTGCAACAGAGCTATCAAGTAAACTGGTGAAACATACCATAAGAAACCAGATACAACAGCCTGAAGTAAACTACAGTTGGTTTGTCAAACTTTATAAATACAGTTATGTTGACTGAAAAAAATTATCCCTGCCAGTTAGTCCAATTTGGGGAATTACTTGGGAATGTTACCTCATGACTCAAAAAAGTCTGCCATAGTTACAACACATGGAATGTATTAAGTGAACACTCCAAAATTCTTGTGGGATTTATTTTTTATTACAGGTCCTGACAGGATTTTTTATTTTCTGTCCAGATTTTTGTCTTTTAATACCCATATCACTGTACATCAAGTGTAGACTGGTCCTGGAGAACTCTAACCCCTCTTTCTAAACTACTAAACACCATAACTTTTCCCAATTAAACACCTATAAACCCACCCAAACATCAACCCTATTACTTTGTGCTGATTTATTTCTCTCACATCTGAAGTGAATCAGTACTTGGCCATCTCCAGAACATGGTCTTACTGAAAAACACATCATTAATTAAGCACTGGCTGATTTGAATTATCTGGCCAGCTACAGGGAGGCAAAGCAATCTCCTACAGTACTGGCACGGATATCATAGGCCAATATGGTTTATCTATATCCACCTAGCCCTATTGAACTCTACAGAAATTACTCTCACTGAAGAGAGATTCTTTCAATTTTAAGATAGAGTCAAGATGCCCAGAATATTTTGGATTATCAAAGAGCCTTCTGGCACATTTAAAATAAGAACAGCAACATTAGCTTCATCACCATCACTGAACTTGATAGTGTGAAATTACATCTAGGAGCTGGAACTGTATCAAAAAGAAATTCCTGTACAGCATCACCGTATGCTCTTAAACCACTGCTAGCTTTTGCCCCAGAGACAGGATATACTTCAATGATGTGTGAAGTAATCTCTGTGTACTTTGCAGTTAGGTTTACAATTCTCTGTCATTCCTCCAGATAAAATAGCACTAGCCAGAGGAAAGAGTACATTTCAAGAGTAGGGTGGTTTATGTCAGTTTTTTGGCTTGGTTTTGTTGGGGTTTTTTCCCTCCATTTTTGTGTCTCCAGTTGATGGAGACTAGTATCTAGTCTTCCATCTCTAAGCATTCCATGGAGTTGACTGTTATGGATAAATGCTCCTCGTCCTAGTATCTGCCAGCAGCATGCAGACAGAGGTTTTCCCCAGTATCACAGAAAATTCTCTAGGTAAGGTTAGACTAGATAATAATAGCTTCCTCTCTACAGTTCTACTTCCCAAAAAGTTACAGTCATCCCCATAATTGTTAAACAATGGAATAATTTCCTAACACTGTAGCAGCAACATTTTGATGGACATTGTAGAAATAAACTAGCACAACAATCTTTATTGTCTAGAGTTTTGTTACATGTACTGTAATAAAATATTCTAATGAGATCTCTGGAGACATATATCCTATTGAGGAACATATGCTGAACAAACATCAAATAGTATTCCTTCAGTATGCTAGAAGACAGGGAAAACATGTTTCCTTCATTCACCACTCCAATTCAATGCTCTATCAATTGGCTGATATTGGCAGGCCTACTCTGGTAAATTTTGCCACTACTTGCTCCTGATAACCTTTCCTACATAAAAAGCCAGAGCACTAATTTAAAGCAAAATCCAAGTCTCACACCAGATTGGTCTAACACGCTTAGTTTGAGCACAAGTATCACCTTTTATTGTTTAGTTTAACCTGCTCAGGAAGAGGTCTAAGGTTGGCCAAAAACATAAACTACCTACAAGGCACTGGGTACCATTCAGAGTCCAGCTTTTCTATAGCTGGTAAAACACTTCTGTACAGCCAACAACACCACATATTGCTGAACTCATGCTTAATGTTAATCCATTTTACAGTAAACTAACAAATAATACAGATTTCTTCCTTCATCACATTAGTGTTGTTTGATCAATCCATATGAACATTAAAAGTAACTTCTAAACCACCTTGGTTATCTCAAACTTTTAGCCAATAAGTCCCTTCAGAATATAGTTGCCTATGGAACTGTTTAGATCCACACTGTATGGAGGCATTCGCTCAGGAAACTTGGAGGCTCTCAAAAATTATGATCAAGAATGTATATTTGATCTAGAGTGTCCACAAAACCAATATTAAGAGTGGCTAATTCCTGGGGACTATCTCCCTTTGAGGAAAATAGATACCATTTTTTGGTCAGAGTATCTCTTCAGAGTCCTGCTGGTGGCATTGATCTATGATTAAAATCATCAAATTGAAATCTTCCCTAGTGCTGCAATGCACAAGGTGGTGAGCAGCCTTGATGCAGCAGAGGTGATGGATATGTCATGCATTATCTGTCAAAGCAATATTTTTCCAGCTCCTATTGACACAGGTTTCATCAAAGTAATTCTCTCCTATTGACATTACTGCAACTGTGGCAACCATAAGAGAACTAACATTTGCCTAAATAAACCAAACAATCACAAAGACACCAGTAGACACAATGCAAAAGTCATTCACAAAAGGTTTAATACCTCTGCCCATCAAGAACCTGCACCCTTTTGACAAGGGCCTTATTTGAAAAATACTTGGTGGTCATGATCGTCCTTTTCCTTGCCCTTTTTATCCTGGCTAATCTGTAAATAACTTTGACTGGTAAGTATCAGAAAATTTCATTTTAACCATGGCCAGAAAATATGAAGAACTAACATTAAAAAAATGGCATCCCTTTTTTTTTCCCTACTAATTGTGTATATACATGTATCAACATTGATGCATCTGTTTCAGAAGAAAATACAATTAGGAATCCCAGTGGAAAGCTGCCTTCACAATTTACGTCTTTGATATAGATTTTAGTGACAAAAACAGTAGTATTGATGTTACATCTACAACAGAGACCAAATAAAATATATTTTAAATTATGAAAAACTGTTCAAGATTCTTTCTTGTATGCCATAACCAGAAAATCAGCACTAAATTGAGCAACATTTCTCACTTCAGATACTCATGTGCAATGAAAGGGTACTGTATCTAAATGGAAGACTAGAATCAGTCAAGAATTGTCAAATCTCTGACAGGTTTTGGAAAGGTACAGAGCTGCTGGTAGGACAGGTTCAAATATGTATGTTTTTTAATAAAACAAAATCACGTAAATCTGAAGGCACTTGCTGACAAGCTACAGCAGACTGACAGAATAGTTTTGACAGATTATCAACCCAAACTGTTAAGGTGAACATTGTCATTAGCAGAGCAGCTAAAAACATTTAAGAAGATACTAGGATTTCAGCTAGACTCTGATCAGAAGTTTTCCAGTACAATTTTTTTTTTAAAATAAAACTTCTCTTTGAAAAGGTAAACTGTCAAAACACAAGCTTCTTTGAAGGGAAGGTTAAAATGATAGTTTCTTTCTAGACTTTTTAAAATATGGGATCCTGTGAATTTTCCTTTCAGAGGGAGGAACTGAAAGGGGTGAAACACTGGAGTGATTTGGGAATTTGATAAAAGTGCAGTACCTCAGAAGTGGAAATAAAAGACAGCTATTCCTATCCATCCTGGCCCAGGACACTTGGACATCCTCTTCTTACTTTCCCTGCTGTCAAAAGTGCAGTGAGGGCTACAACACACTTGGTAGCAGCTTCAGTGTGCCAAGTCACAGGCAAAAGAGAAAAGTAGGTAAGCAAGAAAACAAACAAGAAAACCAAGAGCACCAACTGCCTCAGGGAGGAAAGAAAAATTAGGCTATTGTTGCTATGAACTGCTCCTAAAGATACTTCAGAATTGTGCTTAAGGGTGTGGCATAAAACCTTATTAGGCAAGAAAATGAATGCTATAATCCTCTGAGCAGTCCTTCTTGGGGACAAACATTTAAAACCAAAACACATTTTTTTCCATATCTGCTTCATACCTGGCCTAATATACTGATAGTTTTTCATGAGAAATTAAAGATATGTGCCTTTGGTTATTGTTGCTAATTAAAGAACAAGGTGGAATATTTTCATCTGCATCCATGATTTAAACAGTAGTTGAGCTCAAATAGGAATTATCTAAGGATTGCAGGGTTTGTCCCATTATGTTACCTATAATTACTCTTAACCTACATAAATAAGATAACAGTATCCCCAAAGTAAATGAGATGTCAGCCTTCAGCTTGTTTCAACAGCCTGTTCAACCCATTGAAGGCACCGAAAATCTCCACTGACTTCAATGGACTTTGGATCAAACCCATAAGTCTTTAAAGTATTTTGGATTAAAGTGGATTTTGGCAGCTGTCCAAAGAGAAAAAGACTTTAGAGCAGTGGAGGGGTTCCTGGGAATTGTCAGATGACAGATTTTCCTATAGCAACAGACTTTCTTTACAGTATAATTGTATCAAGCCTGTCATTCATTTAAAAAAAAAAAAAAAAAAGTCTTTTATAGGAATCTGTTTTAGCATAAATATTGTGCCTATTTAAATGTCTGGGTATTTATCTTTAGGGGAAGGAAAAGCTTTATGGATAGCTAAATACACTCTGAATGCAGGTTTAAGTATCTTCTCTTAAAGATTTTCAAGGTTTAACTTTAATATATGGCATTATCACTTTGTGGAAGAGAAATTAGACATAATGTAGTGGAATCTAATGGCACATGATGTATCTAATCAAAGCTTAAGAGAGAGAATAATGCTTCATGGATAAGAGCTGCCACTCAAATTACAGCATTTTGTATTCCTTTAAATGAATAGATGTTAAGAAGATAATCACCATTTCATGACTGATATCCTACTAGTGTATTAACGGTCACACATATGTGCTGGTCACAGCCTCAGGGCTTGTGTTCCCCACCTCTGCTCACCTTGGACTGTTCCAGGTTCTGGAGAGAAATGTGGAAAAAGCACTGTGTGATTTGTGAGTCTTGAAATTTAAAAAAAAAAAAATTATTTGTTTTTATCATTCAATCTACATAATGATTTTCAACAAGCCAGCTTCTAGATGCTGTACAGTGCTCACCTCTCACTGACAGGAAGTGGTGCAGATCCAGTGAACATCAACATTGTCAGTGATTTCACTGGAATGAGCTGTAGGAGCACTGGATTGGATGACATTTTTCGGGCCACCAAGGCTATCCCAGCTGCTAAGTCAGACAACTGAAGCCCAAGGATGGGCATTATATTACTACCATCAATTTTTTTCATTCTAACTTCTAAACAAGTTAGAAGGTTTTGAGTTTGTTGGTGTGGTATTCCTGTTGTTTTTTTTCTTTTTCACTCCTACTCTTTCTATCAGAGAGATGTTCCAGAACCTAAGTTCTCAAATAGAACAGAAACATCTTTCTAATTTCCATTTTAATGAATTTATGGCTGTTTTATATCCATTTATTCTTGTGCCAGGGTTGCTCATTCTTCCTTCCTGGCTTTTATTTCCTGACATATAAAGTCAGCAATGACATCTCCCCTCAGAGCTTTAGGCATAGAAGGGTGATTGTGCAGTAAAGTCTAGAGTTGAGCAGCAGAAGACACATTCACTGCTGAGCTGTTCATCTTTGCTTGGGGTGGTGGTGTGCCAGCTTCAATAAGCCAACTTAGTTACATACAAAATACAAATCAGTCCTTGTCTAAAGGTGTTACATTTTATATCAGCCGTATTCCTTTAAAACTTACTAGCTTCACATTCTTTTTATTTTGCTGCTTTGGGCATTTTTAGGGACAAATTTCTACAAGAAAATGTTAGTGTCCACACGATCACAGAACATTTAAAGATGAAACTAATAGATAGAAATGTCTCTATGAGAGAAGAAAGCAAAGAAGAAAAATCTCATGAGAAAAATTTCGTAAGAAAATTTGTTTGTTTTGTTTCTTACAAGAGATGAACAATTCCACTTTTTTATGCCCAGTTCAGCTCTGACTGAAGAGTTCCTGCTTCATCAGCTACCCAGCCTGGCTAATCAAGGGAATAAGGACCATTTTGGTGTTTCCAGCTTTCAGAGATTATGTGATACTTACTGATAGGTAGAAAACAATATAAATAGCTAGAAATTAAGATGAACAAAGGAGAAAGTGACACAGTTCCAGCAAACACACCAAAAAACTAACAGAAGAAAAATCCCCATCTTCCCCCCTCTTCAAGGTGAGGTTAAATGCAAAAGAAATTGTAATCAAATTCAGAGGAATTCTCATCTACTAAAAATAGCTTAATTATCCAAAGATCTAAGGCCTGCATGTTCTGAAAGGCAGGACACAAAATATGCAAAATCAAATACTGTTTCCTTGGAGCACATATTTTAAAGTATTACCTTTTAGCAGACTAAAAAGTAAGTTTTTTATTCCATCCCATTAAGAGATCCTCCTACTGGGCTGCCAGCCAATTGCAATTGATATCCCTTAAAGTTCAGCACTTTGACCTTCCTGACACAAAACTCTCTTCCTAGTAATTCCGTCTTAAGAGACCAGGCAGAAAAAGAAGCGGGAGGGAATTGTACACTAAGCATCAAATGTCACTTTATTGAATCTGGGAAAAGAGTGTAAAGTTTCCACTTCTTTACTCAAGCCTGAATTGCAGCTAGAATGAGCAAAAATGAGGATATACCACTTTTTAAAGCACTCAGTACTTATTATGCTGCCTGCCAACACTGTCTGGAAAGGCAGTACTCAATCTACTCAGGTGTGCTTCCCTAAACAAACAAATGAAAAACAGAAATATTCCCAGAAACAAAGACATCCTACCCTGCTTCCCTCCCCCCCACCCTCCACCCACAAAAAAAAGGCCATCAAATAGCCCCACCACCTATTAATGAGTTTGTTCTACAATCCAGACTTTGCATCTATATGTGGCTTTAAAAAGACTGTATAAAATCTCTCTGAACAGTTCTACAGATCAGTCAACCCATGAGGAACTTTCAATAATGTTTAAAAGGGTTATGGAAAGACATTGTATTTGCAGAAAATCAAGTAACAAACAAAACCACAACAAAATTAATAGACTGACGTACTGGCAGTGCCCCATGAACTCAGGCATCAGAAAATTTTCCTCCCCATTCTTCCAGATATTTATAAAAATATGCAAGTCAAGGATTCTTATGCTCCTCTAAGGGGCACCTTTCTCAATGCTTCACTCACAAGTGGATGAATATATGCACAACAGGACACACCCTCTTAAAGATTTTATCCTTTCTATGAATGTAATTCCAATAACTACCTTGTATAACTATTAGTAATAAAGAAATTTCAACCAAGAAATAAAATTCAATAAGTATTCAATAAGTAGAATTCAGCTTTTAACCACTATATATATATGTATATATATGTCTATAAACATCTGTTTTTTTCTTATTCTAGTCCCTTAGCTCTATTTCTTCAGGAGCTGGATGAGTCACCTAAGTGAATAGCAATTACATTCAGGGATTAGTATTTCTCACATGTGTATTTCAAACTGTTTAAATGTTTAACTTACAAATTCATGAATACACCCATGAACAACACTAATACTCCACCAGCTTTAATAACAGGCAAAGAGACATAGGAGATCAATTTATTTAATCTTTGATCAAGCCATACTCTTGGAAAGGCCAATGACATTTTGATGCAATAAAGGTGTACACACAACTTACACATAATATTAAGTATATCTAATACCACTTACAAAGTCAGTGACTGCAAATGCCAGCAAATGTGCAGAAGTCTGGGTTTTACCTTAGTACCCCAACCAAGTTAAACTATAGAGCTCCAAGTTCTTAAATCACCTGGCAGGCCATTTGTACTGCAGAAGGTGTGAATTATGATTCTTTGACTCCTTATGTTTTCTTCCTTACTGCAGAGCTGCTCCAATGACTTATATCTTGGGCACTACCACAAGATGGATGTTTTAGAGCATTTGCAGTGGGGAGTGGATGTAGTAGTGATTCTTAAATGACTGTAAGAAATACTTTTAGTGTTTTAAAGCGTGAGGAAGAAAATATATAACATGATTCTTTAATTTTTTTTCAGCTTTCCTATTATAAAACACAATTAATTTAACAAAAGGACTTGAATTGGCAATATTGAAAGGGAAAGCTACAGAGACATCTTAGTACTGACACAGCATGTTAATATAAATGAAGTCCTTGCTAATATTAAAAATATGCTTATGAGATATCAATTACTTTCTTTGCATAAAGTTATTACCCTTGTAAATTTTCAAATAATTGCAGAAATAATTTTCAAATAGCACATTTCTTGAAATATGCACAGTAAAAATTACAATATTTGTTGTTTGTATTGTGTTGATCCACATGCCCTTTACTCTCTACCACAAATTTAACATTATCTATGTGTGGATTCATCCATTTTACAGATGCAACTTATTCTGGAGATAGGGTAGAATCAATTTCCATTGTAGAAATAGCAAGAGGAAGGAATGAAGAATGACTAGGAAAAAACCCTCATACCTAAGAAATTGCTGCTGGAGAGATTTGCAGCTTCCAGGAACTAAAATGCATTATGAGTTTCTTTCCAAAATAACTTTCTTCAAACATCATAAATTCAACACAAGACAGGCTTCAGAAATACAGGTAAAGAGAGGTTTGGGTTGTGAACTAAATGAGAGCCAGACAAGGACCATCAGTAAGGGTTGGTATTTGCACTATATGCCTAAGTTGCTCTGCACTGACAGCCCTACAAGAAAAACAAACAGTTTACAAGTAAAACTGAGGTATTTTGTCTCCTGGAAACATCCACTCTCTGCCAGCTCCAGACAGAAGCAAGGAGCATGAAATGCGAATGTGATTTCCCTTGGGACTACATATTATTACAAAATACAGAGGCTAGATTCTTGACATCTTTCTAGGATCTCATAACTTCAGATCTGCTTAGATGATTTTAGATCTCCTTATATGATGAATTATAGATTAAGAACAGTATCTCCCATTTATTTTTTCACCTAACTCTGATCAGAACATGACTCTACCTCATATTTTCAAAATAATCATAGGAAACTTCGAGGGAAAAAGCAACAAAAAATACATTTAAAAAATAAAGCAAAACCTGAGAGGACCAACTAAGCCATGAACCTATTCACCATAAAACAAAATCAGTTTCCTTCTTAGGATCTAAAGGCACATGCAGCCAGCTAGAGGAGTCACTTGTAAATTCTAGAGAAAATGGCTTGTCTGCACTGAGGTCACCAAGGTTTCTGCTACTGGTCTTCAGCCACTGAAGTTTCACCTCACCTTTTGTGATCTCCTGGAATCAGTGCCTCATATCACCACACTAGTCTAAGACAACATTTCTGCATGCAGAAGAAAGCCTTAATTCCTGCTCATTCATACCAACCACAATTCAGTTAGTGTAATGGATGCCAGGGTTTAGCTAGGTTATCATCTGAAACAAGTTTAGCATAGAGCCTATAATCAGCAGGATTCTTGGGAAAACAAATAGCCTTGAAGGGATAATCACTATTTGGAAGTCAAGTTATGTAAAACATATTTCCCCCTGTGTTATTGCTTCAAGTTGTTTGATTGCACCTAGTATGTGTAAAGAGTGGAAATTATGGAATCTTCACCCTGAGTGGTTTAGGCTCTGTTGTTGTAATAGCTACTTAAGTTTTAAAGGGTTTTCTTGCCTTTTTCTTTTGGTCTTTCTTCATGCAGGTAAAAGCTGATAGGAGCAAAGTAATGAGGCAGGATAAAGAAATTTGCAGCCAAGGAAAGTCTGCCAATTTTCTAAAAGAGATGCCAATGCTTTTGGCACCTTCTTGTAGTCGACTAAAAACTGAGTCCAAATTTATCATCAAAGAGCTAGCCAGGCATGCAGATTGCACACATATCTCCCTCAAAGGGAAAGCTTACAAAGTTAAAAAAACTTCACAGTATCACTCTCTCTTAAAACACAGATCAAATAACCCTCCTTCCTTCCTCCCAGCACAGACAGCCCTATCTACTCCAGTATACACACAATTGCATTTCTTTCTACTCTATTATCTATGTATATTGTACACATAACAGACAATAAGATATGCTAGGAATAAATATAATAAATCTGCACATACCAGTGTGGAGATTTTTACCCCCAAATTTTTATCCCCAAATATTCCCAGCACAGAAACTGAACTAGAACATAGTACCATCAATAGACCAAATATCCCTGCTCTACTACAGACAAATTACTTCTTTCATGGTTTCATCCTGTCAGGAAGAATGCCAAAGCCTGGGTCCATGGCTTTCTTCAAGCAAAACATTTCCTCACATGTATTCTTCAAGCAACTACTAGAATTGCACAATGCAACTACAATACCACTACCCCTGGCTAGCCACGGTCTTCAAGGTACATGTGCATTGTTGGACCAAATCCAATTTCCTACATGTCTAAGTTTTGTTTATAAATAACATATTTCTGCCTGTGCTTGAAGAGCAGTTAGGGAATGGGAAGCATGGGAAAAAGTGTAACAGCCACTGTACTTTGCAATTCTTTGTTTCATGCTTCTGTTTTCCTTCATCCTCAGTGTCAGCCAACAGAAGAGCAAGCAGAAAAACCTTCACCTTCCAATCTGGACACAACAGTCCTGCTGCATTCCTAAAGTAGGCTGACAAAGTTTTCTTATGGAAAAAGTTGAAAAATGGAAGATACTTCTTAGAAGGAGCATTTTCTTGTAAGTACAGGAAATTAACATTGTTTTTAGAGATGTAATGTTTTAATTTCCTGACATGAGAGTGTCAGTTGGCCTCAGTCATGGTAGGATTACATTCCTGAAAATTTGTATTGCAGAATCATAATATGTACCATAGTCATAATATAACATGCATAATCATAGTGTGATGAAGTAAGTTAAAGGTACAATAGAATGTGGAATAACACTGTATTAACATGTTCTTTCAACAGGCCACACCTTACTTATCATGAGGCAGATCCTCAGCTGGGCAGACACTTGTAACTCAACCCAAAGCTAAGAAGCCAGCCAAACTTAGCTTTGTTGAAAGACAGAGGGGAAAAGAAAAAATGAAAAAGAAGAAAGAAAAGGAAGAAAAGGAAAAGAAAAAAGATATTTTGGGGATTTTTAGTTTTATTTTTCTGTAATCATACTTACTTGAGAATTAGAGGACAAACATTTTGACAGTCTAATGTGTCTGCACATTACACATACACATGTGGAAAACTGAGTCTCCACATGTTTCTGTACAGTTCATACACATAGCAACTTTCCAAGGTTCTGCTTGTTCTCTTACACAGGAATGTATTTTATAGACAAATAAAATATTATTCATTTTTCATTATAGTTATCATTTCAGGAAAGCAAAGTGTTGCCAAAGTCACTTAATTTTCACATTCATTTTACAAGATGGAGATTACACTTTAAACAGATAAAAGAATCTAAATGAACTAGAACAGGCAAATACATTTTGTCAGTTTTGCTTGAATGTTATTAACTCAGGAGGTGAAGGTCATGCTTCATGTCCTTTAAAAAAAATAGCTTTCCTTTAAAATTGTATTTCTACAGTCTCATTCTGTAGAATGTTTTCTGAGATAGCTTTTTAATTTTCTCTAATTTTCAGGTAAATAGACATACATACACCCCAAAAGTGACTTAAACCAAGACAACTGCTTTAATAAGCTACACATTCTCAATATCATTCTTAATGCATCACACATGCAATAGTCTCCTAGGACTATGTTCTGCCCTCTGCTATGCAGACAGCTTATTATTCAAAATATGCAATGAATCATTAATAATACACACCCGCAGAGGGGAGATCAGAATTAAGCCCTTAGTTGGTGTGTAATATTTGCTCTCAAAATTCATCTGTCAGGAGCAATGGTACTTCACTTACCATTGCCAAAAAAACAAATTGGAAAAAAAAAATTAAAAATTTATAAGGTCTATATGATTTCCCTCTGTGACCTCTACACCACATATCAGTGACAGGTATTTTACTAAGTATTTTACTCTCCTATTTCTGCTTGTGCATAGATATAATGATCCATTTAGCTTCATCTGCTGTCTTGTCATACCTACTGCTAAGGTAGCATCATTTTTTGGTTTTGTTTACATGTATGATAAAGAAGCTTAGCTCCTTTGTCTACTTCTATTTCATCACCAAACCTGAAAAGACTGCAAGGAGTGCTCTAGAAAGGAGAACCTCAAAACATACCCAGTTTCCAGACACCATGAGCCATGATTTTCATTCTACAACTCCTGGAATTATTTTTC
>VXBB01014393.1:478401-504808 GCA_013399915.1 Illadopsis cleaveri
AGCAGGGCGGGGGGAAAGTCGGGGGGAAAATCAAGGAAAAACAGCAAATTGAAAGGTACATATTATGAGCACAAAAATTATCCTATTGCAAACCTCAAAACAGCAAACAACCCCATAAATAAAGATTTTTGGTCCATTTAATTGCTTTTATTGTTGTCATTTTCTCAGTTATACTAATTCAGCTGACCAACATTTCATTCACACAAATGTTTCCAGAAAGCTTAAGAATAGCAAAGGCTGGCCTAGATTATTATTACTGTTGTTGTTATTGGTGCTTTGCTGTTGTNTGCAAAGATGAAAAAAGATCTTTTTTTGAAAAACTGCATCATCTCTCCAAAACCCCAAAACAGACTGTAACTGATGAACCAGCTCCTGAGAAAAATCACAAAAACCAAATGACAAATTCCATTTGTCAAGTAATCGATATGGTTAAGGTTTGATGACACAAATAATTACCTAAATAAATTTAAGACTTCACATAAACATCAATCTTAGAATACTCTAACATTGACTTTCAGAATTATCTAGCCTCTCCGGCATGGAGTTGAAAGATAAGATGTTGAAAGACAGAAAAACAGGGGTGCCAGCTGGGGAGGGGAAAAAAGCCTTTTTGATTTAACTAGAAAAGATGTTTCATATATTTTTTTAAAAGAGCTTTGCTACAGTGAAAAAGGGTGAAATACTGTAAAAACAATAGAAATCACTGGAAAATTGGTTAAATTGAAATAGTATTCATGAACCACTGACTGAAAGAGTAATAAAACAAGGAAGAAATCTGATACATTATCCGGTATCGGAGACATAAAGAAATTTATGATATATAATGCAAAATTATTATTATCATATAAACATATTTACTTTTCTTGCAATGAAAAGAAGTTAAGGTACTTAGAGCATGAGGATATTATTCTGCTACCATAAGAAAGTCTCCTCTACAAACAGACACACAAAGGCTTTATCTGTCCTTGAAATCTGTTGTGCAACATCTGTAATGGGTACCACTCTTCAACTCTCCTTTCACTTACTGCAGCAGACTAAAACCTAATATCTGGAAGTAAATATAAAGCCCAATAAAATTTCACAATTATGAACATTTAATACAGCTGATGTGATTTATTTTTGGTAGCAGTGGGTATTTTTAGTGATCTGTTTCGGTTCATTCATAGCACTCTTCCATGTTTCTTTGCTAAGCTTCTACAGTTACCTGAAATATTCCACTACAGCTTCTCCTAAATAGTCCACCATTTTTTTCTTTTCCATTAATGGAAGTGAAACAGTTCAATTCAATAATTTCTATCCCTAGGCAAGTTCTAGGGTGATCATGACAAGAGCTTAGCATCCACAATAAATTAATTACAAAAGAGCTTGCACATTCACTTGGAAATGTTTAGAGATCTGAAAATCAAGGAACTTCAAAAGCAACTGTGCAGCAATATCAATATTACTTAAAGCAGATGAAAGTTTCCTCTTTGAGGACTATATAATGTTACACAGATGACAATGACATCAGAGTCTGATGCAAATTTGACTTCATTATTGACCTGATTTCTGTCTTAAATCATATAAGAACCATGCCAATATTCACTTCAGTAGTCCCTAAGTTTCACAGAATTTCAGTAAGCAAGACATGCAATTATGCAAAGCTCATTGCTTGTATCAGATATTTGTTAGCAAGAAGGGTTTTCTTAAGAGGTTGCTCGTTGCTCTTTGCTCTACAAGCATCTTAATCTTATCACAGGTATTTTCAATCCTGAAAGCAAACAAAGCACTATGTTTCAAGTTAGTTTTGTTGCAAACCAAAACATTTTGGTTTAGTTAGTTACCATTCTGTACCTGCAGTAGCTCACAGTTTAACACACAGCAGCGACTGTATTTCCCATCAGAGTGGCCTGTGCCTTGATCACACAACACGAGCCATTATGGGAAACCCAACAGCACTGAGGGGCAAAAGCAAATACAGAACACAGCACCCACATGACAACTCTCATGCAGCAGTAGAGCATTTTGGGAGGGTGCAGGGTACCACTGAAGCAAAATATGCATCTTTCCACTTACAAGTATGCTGCGAATCTACTTCTAAATGAAATGTAACATCCGACAGAACTGATGTTCCATTCTTTAACTCCACGTGAGGCTAAAAAGAGTGCTTTGATATATTTCATCCCAAAAGAATGCTTAGTATAGAATTGTGCAAGCAAAAACAAATCACCTTCCAATAATTTGTGTTTCATGTTTGTGCTTTCCTCATGATTCTACTGAGACAAAGCTTCAATGACCTGCCATCAGTTCAACTTCCTTATTTCCTGAAGCTTGAGTAAAGTTTGCTAGTTTGATGCAGGTTGTGACTTAGCTTACTTTTTTTTATTCATTGCTTTCTAGTTATGTTTAGGACTCTCTTTTATTATTATTATTATTTGTGTGTGTGTGTTTCAATGACTAAGGAAAATTTTTTTCACTACCAAAAAAAGATGCAACTGATAAACTGATATTCAATTTTCTTTACAATTTTTTGGTCTTCAGATGTGCACTAGGCATTTCATAAGAGGTATGAAGGGCATTGGTGAGCTTGTGAAGGTCAACAGCAGTTTGTAGGCCATTATACATTTTATGAGATTAATTAAAGAGAGATACAAACTTCAGATTAGATATAATTTTATATCTTAATATGATTACAAATAAAATTGTCTGCTCCTCCTCAAGATATTTAATATCAACATAATGTAGCACATTGTTTCATTCACTTTGATTTTTCTGATCACATGAACTAAATGAAGCCAGCCTTATAACTCAGAAGGTTTCAAGGACCAGAACAATAATAATAAATTCATGTTAAGGTAATTAAGAATTAAACTGAAGAGAACTTTCACACTCAGTAAGGAACTGGATAGTACTTAAGATATACTGAAAATGAGGGTGTATCTGAAGTCTTTCCACTACCTTTCAAAGCATGGGTACCTCTGCATCTGATTCTCCCAGCATGGGTACCCTGAAGACAGGAACCTACCACACTCGGAGAAATGGAATGTGGTAGGGCTGCCATCCAGCTTTTGATTAGCAGCCTTGGGATCAGTGGAGCCCTTTGGGAAATGGAAAAGCCTTCTCCAAAAGCACTTTTGTCAACTTTACGGAGTTCAAACTCCTATCTCCAGAGAGCACCTTTGACACCAAAATACATCCTGTTCTGGAATAAGGAATTTTCTCACTCTTTCCCTTTGAGGCTGCAAAACTGGAGTGGTAGAAACCCAGATTCATCGGATCAGAGAGAGTAACTGGCTAGAGGACCTAAGTGAGAGTGAGAGGACCTGAATTCTAGGAATTCTCTCAAGCACAATTCAATGCAAAGCACCAGTGCAACCAGCCAGCTTGTAATATGGCTACTAGAATTTTTCTTCCAGGGACTTAAGGAAGGAAGAACCAGTTTCTGCATCCCAAAAGAATTTTTAAGGAATATACACTGACAACATCAAAGTGTTCCTAGTCCTCAACTGTGGAAGGTAACTATTAGTGCACTTGGGACTCCAGAACAGTTGTGGGGAGCTAGCTCATGAAGTTGACATCTGCGACCCTAACCAATAGCTGAAAAGGGATTTTCTGGGACACAGTTTGTGGTTTCGGATGTCTGTGTCTTATTCATGCTCCTAAGCTCAATTAGTGAATCTGGCCTGAAGTGTGCTTGTGGTCATTCTTGGGGAATACTCAGGTACAAGGGTGTGCAATAGCACAGACCAGAGCTTAATTATTCACAATGCAGTAGTGAATATTATGTCCCAAAGTGATTTTGGATAACACTGCTCCCACCAAATTCTGTAGCAAAATTCTCCATTGTAGCGTGAGCAGAAGCAGGTATGTATTGTCTGTTATTGTCTCTAAGTGCTGTAATTTGTGTGAAGAGAACATTGCTCCAGAAATATAAACATATGAGAAATCCATCCAAACATTTCTAGCCTTGACATTATTACTTTGTATCACCAAACCCATCCTTGAAATAATCTATTTTCATGCCCTTCTACAGCTTTTCACCAATCCTTTATCCATTGCTGCACAACAAACAGCCTTAAACTTTAATGGGTTGCATGACTTTTATTTCCTCTCTGTTCATTGCATTTCATCTCCAAAGTAGCCACATATTTTATATTTTTAACACAAAGACACTTGGAGTTGTGTTTGTGCCTGGAAGATTGGAAAATATCTCGCTTTAGGCTATATTATATGCATATGAGGACTAATACTATTTAAATAACAGTTAAAACCACAACCTTCAAATAAAAAGCCAGCTATTAAAATATTGCTGGAGGCAATGTGGCAAGGTTTTATCCTAGTTTTATGCAAGATACAGGAACAGGAGAGAAGGTTGTGTCATTTGAATGACTGCACTGTATTCCTCTCTATTTTCTAATTATCACAGATTTAATCAACTTGTTCTGTTTGTATATTTTGTAATAACCTTTCCTCTTCCCTTTTTATTCAGGGGAGGAGAAGGAGAGGAATTTATATAATATAGTAAGTTTAAAAAATATGAGCTACATGGAAGACAGAACAGCAACTAAGATACTGTGATTAATTTCATAGACTTCCAGTAGGAAGTATTTAGTTTATCGGCACATAGTAAATGAATATTAAAATATGCATACCCTAAGGCTACAAGTGAAAGTCGATAACAGCTGTTGGTCTAAAATGTGGTTCCATAATGCAGAGATTGGAATAAGCTTGTAATTATGAATTAAAGCTAGAACAGTAAAAAAATTACGAACACATTATGAAGATATTCTTTAGCTCATACCATTTAAAACTAGTTCTCTTCATTTACAAAATGGAGTGGAAGGGAATGGATTGTTCTTATCAGATGCAGAAAAAAAAAAATTCAGAAAAATCAGTAATGACCACCTGATTTTTTTTAAGCCCATGTTTTTAAAAATAAAAGTAACTTAGTTACTTTGTTTTATCAACAGAATTTCATAGCAGACAGTAAAAAAAAATACTACTACTTACTACTAGATTTTAATGAAAAATATATCTTTTTATAGCAAGTGTGTTACTACCCCCAAACAAGACATCACAGACATGGAAAAGGTGAAAAAAAAAAAAAATCAGAGCCAAATAATCTGCTTCACTGCATTAAGTATACTCTTGACAAGTCTGTTACTCCTTTTACTCAGCATATTGCCATTATGCAAGAAAGATGCATGCCAAGCTGAAAGATAAAATTGTGTCTAGCATTAAAGAAAACTTATAAACTTCATTTTTACATCATGTAAATATTATAGATACTGTTTTTAGCTTATGCTTCAAAATTTTCAGATCTCTTATCTTACAAGAAGTCATTAAGAGTGCAATTAAAGTGCTGTTTCATGTAAGAAAATAAAGAGGACAGTATTTTATAAACAAAGTCTAAGTGAAACCCATCTAAAAAGATCCTTTCATAATCCCACCAGGCAGTAGTTCTACAAAAAAACACACACAAAAAAAATCACTCCTTCGACAGATTTCTTCGTTGGATTTGTTGGATTTCACTTGCAGAAATAAGCCCTTGACTGTTACATACGAAAGACGCAAAAAACAATTTGAAAGTTTATCCGAAACATGGAGGTGAAAGAGAAGAAGATTCACAGAATCTAGCTCCAGTGCACAAATTATAAGGCGAATCTCCTTACATACTTGATGGAAAATGCTTAATTTTGCCAGGATCTAATTCTGACCAGCCTCATTGCTCTGCATCTCTTGAGGGCTTTTCTTTCTGTGTTGCTTAAACAGGCATATATTTAACTTGCTCATCAGTGACTTGGATGAGGGGGCAGAGGCCTCCTCAGAAACTTTGCTGGTGATACAAAGCACAGAGGAGTGGCTGATACCTCAGGTGTGCTGCCCTTCAGTGGGACCTCAGTAGGTTGGAGAGATAGGCAGAGAAGAACCTTCTGAAATTCAACAAAGGCAAATGAAGGGTCCTACACCTGGGGAGGAACAACTCCATACACCAGGCTGAAAGTTGACCTGCTGGAAAGCAGCTGTGCGGAGAAGCACTTGGGGGTCCTGGTGGACAGCAAGCTGTTCATGAGCCAGCAGTGTGTCCTTGTGGCCAAGAGGGCCAATGGAATCCTGGGGTGCATTTGGAAAAACATTGCCAGCAGGTCTACAGAGGCGATTCTGCCCCTCTATTTAGCCCTGGTGAGGCCACACCTGAACTGCTGTGCCCGGCTCTGGTCTGCAAGAGCAACATGGAGCTCTTGGATTGGGTCCATCAGAGAGCTACTAAGTTGGTCAAGAGCCTGGAGAACCTCTCTTCTGATGAAAGGCTGTGGGAGCTGGTTCTGTTCAGTCTCAAGAAGAGGCAACTGAGGATATACCGCATCAGTGTCTGTCAGTATCTCAAGTGAGGGTGCCAAGAGGATGGAACCAGACCAGGCTTTTCTCAGTGGGGCTGAGCAATAGGACAAGAGAAAATGAGCAGCAACTGATGCCCAAGAAGTTCCACCTGAACAAGGGGAAGAACTTTTTTACTGTGTGGGTAACTCACACTGGAGCAGATTGTCTAGAAAGGTTCGGAGTCTCCCCCACCGGAGATATTCAAGAACAATCTGGATGCAATCCTGCGCAATGTGCTCCAGGACGACACTGCTTGGGCAGAGAGGTTGAGTCAGATGACCCACTGTGGTCCCTTTCAACCTGACCCATTCTGTGATTCTGTGATATCTTGAGTATAAGATGGATATGAACAATCTAGAGTTTATAGCAAAGCAACGTGATCCTAGGAATGCCTGTTAAAAAATTAAGAAGTACGTGGTCCTACTTCATTCAAACTACTTTTTGCAAGCTAAGAGATTTGTGTGTGTGACTTCTGACACACTGTACATTTTAATTTTAAAATCACAAGTAGTTAGAAACACTCAAGGTCAAGGGTAACACAATATTCATTCTAACTTGAAAAGCCATTTTGAGTTGACCTAACAGGTAGGCCTTTGCACTGATAAATAGTTCTGACTTTACCATGTCTACACATCTGAGAGATGCTCTTCCTTTCTACGGTCTACATGGATATAATAACTTCTTCCTATTTTCTTTTTCTCTCTGCCCCCCACCCCTCCATCCTGCCAGATATATTTCTGTACATGTGGTGCTTCCCTATATCAAGAGTCTCAAATATCCATTGACTAGTAAAATGCAAGAAAATGTAACCGTCCTTAAGAAACTAATGAGCTTTAAAAGACTATTGCTAACTATTGCTAAAATTTTAAAGATATTGCGCCTTGCATGACTTTATTTCAAAAGCCACTACAGATCCTCTATGAAAAACTACATCATAGTTTTTTTTCATGTCATCATGACGACCAAGTTTTTTATGGTAACAGGAAATATCACTTAGAAGAACTACAGTTTTTAATCTTTGTCCTGTTGCATTTGTCTTCTTATGATTTCCAATAAATACCTGATTTTTAGAGAAATCTTATACTCAGTGTCTCCCTTACAGAAGAATTTCGTGAGACTGAATGAAATTTTAAACCATTTTTTGTTATGACACAATTAATAAAAATGCATGAGTTTTATATGAGGCAGACAGTGTGCATCACTTGCTGTGTATTGGTAAGCAAGATCAATTAGCCCCTTGCTCTTCAGGACTAGGAGGTTTAGCCTATCGGATTGTCCTTTCCAAACAAATGTTTAAGTTTTCCACAAAGAAAAGAAAATACAGTAGCAGAAATTAAATTACAGAAATTTAGTAAATCTTTGCAAGTATTTTACAAAATACCATTCTTTACTTAATAACGGGCAAGCAACATATTTTATGATTTCCCATTCATTCGACAAAGCTATAGTGTTTGTAATTGTGTATATAAAGCCATCAGTCTTGCAGAGCCGTCTTTAGCTGAGCAAGCCCCAAAGCATCCCGTCCATTCTGCTCAGATCTGATCAGCATCTTTATAGTTTATCAGCCTTGGGGTTCAATTTTGTTTTGGATGCTTTTATAAATGAGCACAATCACTGGTGAATCTGTTCTTCCAGATTGCAAAGAGAAAAATCGAGAGAAGAACTTTAGTAGATTACTGTGTCACTGAGGATAAAGTACAAGCACAAATGCACCTAAAGTAGTCTCAGAGATTATTTCATTGGGTGTACATTTTCAGTTTTATTTCAGTAAAATTAGATGATTGTCTTAGTTATTATTGTTTTTGAAGCTATATTCTGTCCCCAGGCAAGGTGCATGATCAATGCACTATCTAGCAAAATCAATTTGTTGCAAAGTACTATTTATTTAAGAAAAGGAAAGAGGGGGAGAGAAGAAGAGAGTAATGCATAGCAAATGTGAAGATGATTATAAGACTTTCTTGTAGTAAAGCTGAATTTTATCACTGAAGCATGGATGTTAAGAAATAATATAGCTGATTTCACAAACCCTGTACAAAACTACTTCCATATACATATTTAAACTCTGAGGTAACCAGTGAAAAGCTATCATCAAGTTTTGTGGCTCCTTCTATTTTTCCTATAAAAAATGAGTTTCCAGCAATAAATTAATGTGATCAGTGATACTTTTCTGATATACAGATCAACTGCAGAAGTGTTTCCACTTCTACATAAACAGGACCCAGGAAATAATACATACATTATAACATAAAAGAGGGTTTGGTTCCTTTTCTACAGCAATAAAAAGTCTGTACTTGCCATGCTTTCTTATTCAAGAGATCATCAATATCACTGAATATCTTATGGGTTAGGGGAATGTGATTTTCTCAAATAGCAGGAAGGCTGTACTCTCATGACAGATAGGGTCAATTTTGTTTTCAGAAGCTGTTGATGCTCTTGCATTATCTCTGTCATGGTCACCATATTAGAAGTGTAGAGAAAATCCATTATCTGCAATCTCAGTCAGAATGTTGCCCACTCTGAATACTTACAGGCAACACAAACTTCCAGTCAGTTGGAAACTGAATATTTGTAGATTCAATGAGAAAAATACTTCGCCAAAAATGGATAACTGCAACTGTCATCTTCTCCTCATTTAGGATCATCATCAGGATATCAAAAAGTGTTCCAGAAATTATGATGCTGTAAAGAAATCAGATTCCTAAATTGTACTAGGAATCCAAATTCTGACACCAGATTTAATCCCCATCTATCAGTATCTATATCATATGTTGTACAGAAACCACTGATACACACAGGTGTGAATATAACCATTTCATTCTAGGACTCCAACAACAAGAGAGCTGAAAGAAAACAGCTACATAAAAATGATGGCAAATCAGGGTGGTTTTCCATCTCATAAAAAACACCGCTCTCAGTACTGAATTTTGAGGTGGGTAGTTTCTCTTCTAGCAGATTAGTAGAAAAGAGGTTACTTGGAATGCAGCAACAATCTCTAATGGCACCACTTAAGTTATCCTTGCACTCTACTTAATTTTCCTACCCTTTAACTGGAAAAAAGAGAAGGAGGACCCGTATTGTTGTACAACAGTATGACCAGTTAATCTATCTGGCATCTGCTATTAATAATGCATGTTTTCAAGCAGCAGGGCTACACAACAATGCTCTCTGGGTTTACATTATCAAATGATAGGTAGCACTGCTGAAGCAGATCCTCTTGAGGCCACAATGGTGAGAGATTTGAATAAGCCATTTTGAAAAGGTGAGGTGGTACATATCACTCAGAGATACTTAATGAAGCAACTGTGTATTTGGAACTGCTGCAGGAGAAAGAGACTTGGCAGCCTCATAGGAATTAGGACAATGCTGAGAGCCCCATTGATGGAACTAGTCAAAGCAGTGAATGGGAAAGACAGCAAGCCTGTCCAGCTGGACAGCTACCAATGTCCATGTCATACCTATATTCTCACTTTAACTCTCCCTTAGGAATTCCCCAGGATTCTCCAGAAATAGATGCAGCCTTGGCTGAGTGAGTGGGTAGATACCACAATAAAGGCAACTCAAGGAGCACATACAGACCCTGTGTAAAGGTATTTTTCTGACCTGTCTGCTCTTTTACACCATCTTGTATTCCTGCTAAGTGTTATAGTGGTTTAATATGCTCTTTCAAATATATTTTAATTGCAAATGGAGAGGGAAAAATCACTGGAGTTATAAATCAGAACTATGCTTCCACCGAAATTCCAAATTCAACTCCTTTCTTTCCCCCACCCACATATTTGAGTTTCTGTCATTCAGACTGTAAATTACTTCAGGTATACATGTAGTCATGGGCACAAAATATATACATAGACATTTATATACAAATCCAGACATGAATATACACCTAGAAAAGATGTGTTATTCTGCAAATAAATAGTCTGGCAAATTATGGTGACTGAAAAGAAAATCCTCCATTGATACATCATTTCCAGGGAGCCACTTGAAAATGATGCTTGCATTTTCCTCTGGAATGTGTGGTAATGGTCACTGTTGAAAGGGAGATTCGAGGCCAGACATTTCATGGGTGAGAGACAGCATGGGGACACCTTATGTTCCTGAGACTGAGGCTGCAGACAAACCCACCCCATTCTGAGATCCTGTTTCAGATCAGAACATCTGTGGCAGACTCAAGGACCCCCAAAGATCAGAAAGGACAAGTTCTGGGGAGGAGCCCCATCTGCATATGGCACACTACTGCACATAGAGGAAAAGAGAATTAACAGTTCACAATCTGTTGTATGTGATGGCATCATCCTGGCCTGACAGTTTTGGGTCAAGGACACAGAAATCAAAATGTAAATTAACACACAGTGAATGATAAAGGGAAAAAATGCTACACAGGAATTATTAGATGAAGAGATTATGACAAAGGAGTCAGATTCCATTAGGACATTCACAGTAATGTTCTCAAAAGATGAAATACACTTTTTTTTAAGGAATACACAATGGTGAAGCTTAAGAGACTTCAGTATAAATATTTTCTCTCATTTCAATCCACATATGACTTTTTAGTTATGTTCCATTGTGAGTTTTATGTTTGAATAGACTTCAAATATTGAAGCTGAAGACACAATCAAAACAGACAGCCTTTTTATAAGTTTTATGTGCATTCAATGTCAAGTTGTAATATTTATGTATTTCTTATGCCTACTATCAAAGTAGACTCAAACTTCAGCATATTTCCAAATAAAAAAACGGAAGGCTCAGTTTTGCTAAGTCTCCTATTTATCTCACGTATTAAAATACACTTTTTTTTTTAAGGGCTTCAGCAGCTGTAATGTATAGATTGCATTAGAAATAGATTCCAATTAGAGAAAAAAAATCAAAACCACAGATATTCATTCAAATCCTGTTGTGGAGAATTGTGGAGATTATGGTTAGATGGTTACATTCTCAGCTCAAAAAACAAAAAAAAAAAATTCAAGGTGTAAATATTTTCAGGGTACTACTGGTAAGTTGTTAATAGTTTTATCAATACTAAAGGTAATTCGGAAAAAAATGAAATTAAGTAGCAGGTACAGCAGTAAAGTAACCATAAGGAAATTGTTTGACTATATTTAAACACACTTAGGATCAAAAGAGACACTTAACAGTAAAACAGCAAAGAAAGAAAATATATCATGACATCAGAACTCATGCAAAATCATGACCAGTTAATAAATATATTGTTCTAAGTCATTAGTTAAAATATTGAAAGATTTTATTATGGTAGAAATTAAACATTTATTTGTATGTTTTGAAATTAACATAGCAAACTGCAGCCTCGCCTTCTCAGGAAATGGAGAAGTTCGCTAGTTTTTCCCTAATTCAGATTTTCATGGTTATTTATTCAAACAATAACTGAAACACACCTAGTTATACAACAATAGCAGCTTTTAACAGCTTGTACAGCTTCTGGTAGTGACTGACTCAAGGCAGAAATGCTTAAGAAGCCTAAATTTTCTTAGGAGTTTGTGTGGAAGAACATGTGTTTTGATAACTTCTAAGAGCAAAAGATGAGAAAACTGAATTAACACTGGAGAATGAATTAAGGCTCAATGTATATTTGGAAAGGCACCTGAAAGGTGACATCCATTTCCAAAGCTTAATAGTTGAGAATGCAAGTTTCTTTCTTTTAGCAGGAATCCTGCAATGCCATTCTTAATTTTCTTTGCTTCATCTGGCCACAGTAACTTCGTACTTCTCAAAGAACAAATTTTCACTCTCTCTTTTTTTTTTGGGTACTGTCCTTGTTAGTAATTGCCTTCTGCTCCAACTCTAAATCCAGACACTGCATTTAGGAAAGCCACTTGCACCCTGATAGGAGCACTTACTTGTTGTTGCAACAAACTAAGGTTAGAATTTGTCCACTATCTCAGGCCTGTATGTCAAAAATATTTGTTACTACCACAGTTTCATCTCTAGATGCAGCACTCCAGTCTTGAAGTGGTTACACCTACAGTAGAGAGGATTACTCACTGTTTTAATTATATAATTAGCTATAATTTCTGTCAATATGTAATTTATATAGGTAGGAAAATCTTTATTGGGCCATTTGAGGCTGTGACAAGAATGAAGGGGCAAATCAAACAAGGGGAAAAAGAGGATTTGCCTTAACAAGGATATATCGGGACACAAAATAGGTACAATTGAAATTCTACATTTTAATTGCCATAAACTAAGCTAAAGAAAAGTTTCAAAGAAACACAGAAACATTTTGGCAGTCTGTCAAAAACATCTAACATTTACAAGAGCCAGCTGTATCTTGCTAGGATATTTTTCTCCCCTTCCAAGACACTTTACCCCTCAATGTTGACAGATTTACCCCCAACATCATGGCCAGGCTTCCTCTTTTACATTCAGAAAGGAAACAAGCTGATGTATCAGCTTAGACTGAGCTAGAATTCAGGAAATAAAACTTCTGTAGAGTATTCCACTTTAATCAGATACAGTCACACTATCCAAATAGGAAGAAATTTGCTATAAATTAGCCATCTTCCTCCTGTATTAACAGTGAGAGAAGAATAATTGCATTTTGCAGCCATTCACACTATTGGTTTTGAGTTTTTGCCAGGTTTCTTTGACCTGTCTCAAAGAATTGCACCCCAACAGCAGTATAACAGTTCAATCCTAACAAGCACTGGGGAGAAGACAGAAGGGGCCAGCTCCTCATTCCTCTATCAAAGTGCTTTGTGCTTAGGCTATTACAAAACCCCATGAGGAGTTCAGAGAAAAAGTCCAACACAGCTGTTGAAGAAAGGCTGTTTCAAACCCACACAGAGCTGTGACAACAGAAGACAACATGGTATGGGAATTCACTGGTTGTAAACAAAGGCTGCAGGACTGCTACCAGAAGTATCTTTGATACTCAGAAAGCTATTTCTAAAACACATTGTTTTCAAAACCATATCAGGTGGCAGAAATTCTCAGAGTATGCTCTAAGTTTGTTCTAAATACATACTGAGGCATGTGCTGAAGAGATTTCCATTTGTGATTTGCCCCCACTATTGTTATTAAAAAAGCACCACAAAAGTCCCAAAAAAATCATTTTAATTACTTGACAAGCAATGTTTTCTAAAAGTTAATCATGTAACACAGAAACTGGGTCATATCTACAGCTCATCTGAGCCTGTATGTGATGAAACACACATCACTAATGGCTGTTCTGTGAAAGAAATAGCAAATCTAGACTAAAATTTTTTTCTAGTATACATTACATATCATAGTTATTTGTGGTTTTACAAGCTTCCCTTATACAGATGTTAAATTGTCTTCATGCTATAAAAGAGGTCCTATCTAAGTTACAAATGTACCAGGAACAAAAACCTTCTTAGACTCCTTATGGCAAATTCTGATCTGTCTTAACTGGGTTAGCATCTCCTCCTCATATGGCTCAGATGCAACACTGAAATCAAAACAAGAATCTCAACAGAACATTGTGCAGGCACAGTACTCTACTAATATGATGCCAATCATAAAATTTAGAGTTCCTTTCTTTGTTTAACCTAAGATTTTTATTCCCATTATTATCAGGAGATAGTCTGGATGAGTCTTTTAACTGTGTCAGAGTTTGGGTGAGATTTAATTTGCTGCAAACAGATCCCCTAATTTAGTTAGTTACCTAAACACTGTATCTGATGGTGCAACGGCTGAGGATTCCCCCCACCACCCACCCCATCCACCCTCCAACCTGCTCTCAAAACTGGGTTGTCTCTGCACACACATACAAAATCAACAATAAACTGTTCACTGCCAGTGAAGGGATAGCACAGCCTGTAGCCATGTAGGTGGTCATTAAGGGAGTTAAAAAAAACCCTCAAAGTCAAGAATAAAATGCATCCAGACACCATTTTCCAACTTAGCAGATAATTTTAGAAATACAAAGGAACATTCACAACATAGATATTTGCTTTAACATGGCTCCTGTATAACTAAGGAACAATTTTGGTTCATAACGAATGATTAAAGCACCAATTATTTTGACTAAACATGTATTTGAAACCCTCAGGCTGCCATGGACTTTAAAGCCTTTAATTCATTATTTAGCTGTCAGTGTGGAAAAATGTCACAAGCTTAAAGGTTTAACAAACACTTCTCAATATTAAAGCAAATGATCACATTTGAAATTTCGAACTGTTACACGATTTTATTTATTATATAGTGTAGATTACCTTTTGTACACACATTTCTTGCAATGTATTCTAGAACAATTTTGTGTTGAACAGAATCTAATCATATTTTAAGCATAAATTTAAATAAAGAAAGAGAGAAAAGACCCCCTCAAGAGCTTCTGGGAAATCATTTACAAAAATCTTTGAGGCTCAGGTGAAACAAGTTGTGCTGTGGGATTTGAAAGATCTGTGGAAGTGTAAGCTATAAAATCACTTCATCTTGAATGCTTAGAAAGGTGGTTTAGGAAAGAAACTCCACTTTTTCAATGCCTCAGTGATATATGGCACTGACACTAATGGCTATAAAACCTTATTAGGGAGTGCTGTGAAACTCATATATTTGAGTTTCTTATGTGGAAAGATTTGAGTATTCACATTACTGTGGAAGAGAGGACATGTCCACGTTCATCTCTGGAAAGTGGATTGATTCTGGCAATCTATTCGGGTATATACAAATATCTCAGCTCTCCAGGACTGTGACAGAGACAAGCAAATGGCACAGCTTTCACTCCTAAAGCTCTGGCAAGACTTTCTGATGATTTGATACAAGGCCTAACTTTCACTGAATCTCAGCTGTGTGGCCATCTAAAATAAAGCTATGACATAGACCAAAGTTTGGGAATTGCAAACTTCAGCAATGAAGCAAGAACAGTGAATCATTTACGTTTTGGCTAACCTTAGAATTAAACTTTGCATTATATAAAGCTAAGTTCAGGCTGTAAATTAGCAGACCCAACCCTTGAGAGCTAGGGCTGAAGCTGAGCTGGGAAATCAAGCCAGCAGGTTGGGACAGCAAGGCACAAGGCTCTCAAGCCTCAGGGTGGGGGATTCCAAGGAGGCTCCACACAGGTCTGACATAAGGTTGTAAGGCTTTAATCACACTGAGGCAGACCGTAATCACAGGCAACCAAAGCCCTTTGGGGTGGGTTATGAGTCCTCTCCAGACCCTGGCAGGCAGAGGTCCAAATGGGATTTGTTTTTTAGTGCACTGCTTTGATTCAAGGAGGAGATTATTCAGCCTCAGTTCTGCTGAGGACATGTCTGACAGTCAGTGCACTGTTAGATGATCTCACTTGCCATCAGCTTCTTCCTCTGCACTACAGGATCTGGAATTGCATCACCAGGTAGTGAGGACACTGCTGTGCTTGTCTTGTCATCAACCACAACTCCTGGCTCAGCCACAGCATGGAGAGGCCTGTCCTGGCTCTATTAAGCACCTGCCCCAGGAGAAGGGGAGAACCAGAACTACAACAAGAATCAGATAACTCTCTCTTGGGAAAAAGAGTATACCTTGCACTGCTTTAATATGTCCATCTCTGTCTGCAGAAAAGACTACCCAGAAAAACCAGGGAGAAAGAAAACACAGAAGAATTTTTCCTTGGATCAGAGGAAAGACAGAGCCATAGCCTGAATGCCAGAAAAGAAAGCCTTGAAAGAAAAGGAGATGGTTAAACCCTGAAGGGATTACAGGAGCTCTGTGTTTAAAAGGATGTCAAAGTAGATTCCAGAAAAAATAATGGAAGTTCATAAGTTCCTGATTGTAAGTCAGTCCTGGAAAGAATCAACAACAAGAAATGAAATTGTGAGCCATGTTTAGAGATGGTGCTGTGCAAGACACTAACTCAAAAAAGAGAGAAGAATTAAATTGATAAATCCTAGGTGGCTTTAGATATGAGATTTTCCAGGTGAAACTCCTAGTAATTTAGTTACTATATCCCACAGGAGAGACAGGAATCTGAATTACAATGTATTTAATATACCCAAATTTAACAAACACAAACAAATCTCCCATTTTAATTTTCCAATACAAACAATATCTTTTTAAGGGGTCCTTCTGCTCTCATTTTTCCTTCACCTTCTAAGCAATGGGAGGCCCAATTCAGTTTACCACCACTGGCATTTCCAGTATCTCAAATAAAGATCTGTCATTCTAGAGTCTAAGTTCACTGTTAATGTCAGTGCAGATTTCTCTGAGTGGAATGGCAGGGACCATTCTCTGCGAGTAAACCCATACACAAACATCACATGCACTAGGAATATCAACACTGAAAACTGCCCTCACCAAAGGAGAAAGAAGAGAACAATTCCCCTCCATGTGAAAGGCAAGAGGCTCCAGAAGGCTTGGAAGAAATTCTGAAATCGTTTTCAGTGTTCTTCTAGAAGACACATATAACCCTTTTAAATGCCCACCACTGGTAAGAATGCACTTTGAAAGCACAGAGGGCAAATACTCCTTCACCAGTGGGCTGACAGTGCAGAAATGTGCAGTTAGATCTCATTTAAAGTACTAAGAAAAGGACTTGCCTCAGTGGTCTGCGAAATGTAGACAATGGATGTTGCTTCCCATTTTTGTCAGCCAGGGAGAATTCTGCCTTTAGCTGGGCCACACATAACATGGTCATTTTAAGGTGTGTCAATATCTTCTAAAAGACAGTTACCTAAGCCTGCCTTGTCCATCTAATCTCATCACAATTCCTGCTACTAATAAATGCTACATTCCTCAGCCTGGAATCATCTCAGTGGCAAAAGGAACTGTGTGTCATTGCTGAAGGCCCCCAGCCATTGTCCAATCACTTTTTAACTTAAAGTTAAAAAATTAGTTTCCAGTGAAATTAGATACTGTGTGCATCTTAGGAAAGCAGAGACAAGGAAAAACCATTTTTAATGCCATCTCCACAGCAAAGAAAATGCTGTGAGCAATATTGTGTTAAAAATTTAAATCCTGGAAAAACAAAAGCCTTAAAAATGCAAGATGTTACTAATATCAATTGGAGAAACAATTTTAAAATATTTAACAGGTTCCTGCTTTTCCATTTAGACAAAGAAAGGAAGATTACAAAGACTTAGCAATTATACTACGTGCCACAGACTCACAGTTACAGAAAATATATGGTCATGGGCGTACAGCTTTGCAATTGTTGCTTAATATGGTGAACGTAATGAATAAGTGGAAGACATTATCTATTTATATATTTAGAGACATTTTTCTGAGTGTATTTTTTGCTGTCACACAATATAAGCATATGAACAAAAGCTTGCTCCCACTGCAGTCAGTGGTAAAAGACAATTGCCTCCAGTGAAGCCAGACTTAAGTATTTACATTTGTAGACCCATACAGTAAATATCTTTCATTCTTATGTGTTGCAGCTTTACCCATTCAGTTGAAGTCTAAGAGAATATTAGGTTTCTGGTCCTCTGAAAATGTATACCAAATAATTTGGTGCAAAGATGCTCCCAAAATCATATCACTGTGATAGATCTTCTGGATTCATGGTTCTGCATCAATTCTGGTGTACATACTAGTTATAGCCTGAAGATACAATAAACAATGCAAGTTAGTAAGAGGGGCCTTGAATTTTTGTTTCAAACAAGCATTTAGTTTCTAACAGGAGGAATATATATGAACAAAGAGAAGAACAGGACAGTACAAGTTTAGTCAAGACAGATGGCTCTTTTACCTGAATTTAATCCTTTTCCTGCAAAGACAACAAAACAACCCCATTTCTTTTATTTGATCCTGTCAAAAAACTAAATAGAAGTCCTGGTATCAGTGGACTTTGGATCGAGTTGGTTAGGAATGTGTTCGTGTTCATGTGAACAAAGAAAAATAATTTTAATTTTAAAAGGTTCAGAGAATAGTACAGGAAGGAAGAAAACATTTATCATATTTAAAAAACTAGCCCCATCAAAATAACTAGGACATTTGGAGTATATTCAAACCTAAACTCTTAAAATGCTAAACAGTTTCACAAGAATCAAAGTATTTGAAAATTGTTATAACAAGAGTTAACCCAGTAAAAAGCATTTGACAAATATTTGCAATCACCTATTTGACCAAAATACTGTTCAAAATATTGTTTGTTTTACAGAATTTATTAGGAATACATGAATGACAGAGATATCTTTTGCCACCCAAACTAAGCCCTCTTGAGCTAAGTAACTCATTCCTATACTTATGTTTGTGTATTTTACAATTAAATAAATAAGCTTCTTGTTCTTACCACTCCAAACCTAAATTGCTCTAATGGCTAAAAAAAGCTTTTAAAAACCCATCATAATGCATTTATACATATATTTTCTGCTCAGATGCCTATTGAACTTTTTTATCTCTTCTCCATACTTAATATCTTTACATTTTTATATAGTCATGCAAAAATAGCTCATTTTTCCATTTTTCAAAAATTATGAAATAATCATATTGTTTCTCTGCAAAAATAAGGTAAGTTATCCTCAAAATATAATTTCCCTTCTGTCTTGATATTTTCTCAAATAAAATGTAAGCTTGAATCTTGACTAGACATAGACATCAGATACTCAAATTTCTGCATACAAGAAATTTAAATGAGCATAGGAGAAACTATTAATAAGCAAAGTTAATAATTTATTCATTTTGCAAATTATTTTTAAGCATATTTCATAGCAGAAATGCCAAATGGATCTTCTAGTAGTAAAATGGATCTTCTAGTTCTAGTAGTAAAAATTCTCAAGAAAAACACATTAAAGAGTCAGTATTGACAAGGAGCAAGGTATGAGTAGATCAGTATCTTAGCACTAATATTTCATTAATATTTAAATAATATTTCATACTAAGTCTTTTCAAGAATTCCAGATGTTCTTCTCCTATGAACTGGCATTGAAAACTATTTCCTCTTTGCTGTTACATATGCAGGATGCTTCTCTTGCACTAAACAAAATACAAAGTGAACTCAATTTACACAAATTCTTAGACAGCTAAGAAATCAGCAAAAAGCTACATAAAAGTTTCCAAAAATGCAATCACTACTGAAGAGAAAAGCAAATAATCAAGAACAGTTTTGTAAATTGGCTGTTCCTTTTAAACTAATAGTTTTTGACACTTCCCTCTTACAAATCCAAAATCTTGTCAACAGCTTTCTCTTCTTGTTTCTGTAGAACTAAGAATTTTTCAGATCCTTGATAGCTAAAGAGCTACAACAAGTACAAGGCTTTGCCCAAATGTCCACCTTAGTAATCCTAATGCTAAAAGAGACTGTTGGATATTTGCTAGTAAATTATAACACAGAAGTTAGTTAACAAAAAATAAGCCTAACTATTACAGTATCAGAATTGAGTAACAGTCAGTGACAACACATGGAAAACACTATAAATTTTAGGGGGACACCTGTTTCTGTTTAGGTATGAAATTTTATCTGTGGTCTGATCCCCTGAGAACTCCAACACCAGATAAAGCAACTGCCTAGAAAAAAATCATAAGGAGATACTGATTAATATCCTTTTCTTTAACAGGGGGAAGCAGACCTAAAGGTAAGGCTTCAGTATATGGTGAGGGAAAAAACCTATAAATATATAAAAATATTTAAGTTCTGTGAGCAGCAGAATCAAGAATGCCTGGTCTCACAGGAGTCTATATTTTATGACCGGGATCTTCCAGTGCTTAACAAAATATGACTTCCAACTACAATTCTTCTAACAGGGCATTTTTAATTTTACCTTCTGCACAGACTCACTTTTGGTAATAAATATGCTTCCAACATCAATTCTTTCCTGAGGAGGCATTAATAATTGTTTTTTCTCTTTTCAGATGCTTCATGAGAAACGTCCACAAAATTATCATCTTGGATATGTCCAGGTTTTTGTCAAATTGCATGGTTGAAATCAGGCAAATATTTAAAAATTTAACCCTGGAAGACAAATGTTTGCAGAGATAAGTCTCATTTCCTTCTGAGGCCATGCTAAGCTATAGTAGGCAAAGCTTTTGCAGTTTTAGTTCTTTAATAAATATCACATCATTTACAAAAGCTTACTTACACTAGTATTTAGGGATAGGGCTATGATCCTAGGATCTAGACCTCTGAGGTCAGCTGAAAACACTGGAATACAATCAAACTCCAGATCTAATGATGTGGCTAAGGATGGTCTTCTTCAGTGCAAATGTCTCACAAACTTATTTTTGAAGCTGCCTTCTGCAGACCTCAGTACAAGTCCAAACTGACAGAACACATATTAAAAAAAAAAGAGCAGGTCAGTTGGCAGGTCAGCCAAAGGGATGGAGTTACTTAGACAGGCCTTCAGGCTGCCTCTGCTTAGTAAAGTGTCTCAGTGACCTCTGGAATAAGCCATGCTGGAAAGGTGTAAAGGTGCTTTAAAATTCCCTCAGTCATTCCTCTCATGGGCCAGATTTGCTGTTCAGCCCTACAAAGACACTCTCCCAGTGTAACATTTGCTCATGTTGAGTAGTCTGAAATAATGCTTGGTTTATTTATCTACTTTGGATGAGAACCAAACCCAAGGCCCTCAGCACATTGCTAATTAATTCCTTTCCCATGAGAAGAAAATTATTTCTTTCCTTATTTTTAACAGCCTTCGAACAACGTGAGGGTCTTTCTGGCTGCAAGGTAATTACAGAGCTGCTGCTTCTCACCTAAATCCTCTCACTATTTGCACAGAACATTTTTAGTATGCACTACATCCTTGTCATCCTTTAAATGTTTCTGTAATTAAAGGCAATGCTGCCAAAAAGATGTTCCAAGTTGAATAAAAAAATATTTATTTGCATGAGTAAACCGGCTAATTACTTGGGCAATCTCACACAAATATTTTCCCATAAGTTGTGTTTAGGAATAGAAAAAGTAACCATCAACTTCAGCATGCAGTGAGAGGAAAAAAAACATGGTGTTAAAGCACAGCCATTAATTTTAACTCGGTATACATCTCTATACTTGATTTTCCAGGAAAAAAAAATATATATATATTTGTTGCAAACACACAGTCCTGCTCATGCATTGACTGTTACTGCAAAATTACAACTTTGTTGCTCAGTAGAATTGAAAATGCACTCACATGCAGATGCCCTCTTTGAAACAGCAACCAAAAAAAATCAAATAAACAGATTCAGACTGTGCTATTAAGCCACTCACCAGCCCCAACAAGAACTCCTGGTGCTATTGTGCTCTGTAGCTTCCACTATATCACTTCATCAGAGATTTGGGAAACTCTCATTTCTACAAGCAAAAAAACTCTGCAGGCTGGCTTTATCAGGACAGTCACATAGCTTCTTCCCCTTCTATCACATTTACTTGTCATAAATGATTTGGCTAGATTCTGATTTAGAGTAATTCAAACCAGGATGATGAGCAAAGAGAGAAGGCAGGGACTTCCATTAAAGAAGGCTGTTAAGGTATTATTTGTAACAGTAATAGTACCCTTTCCCTTCCACGGAAAGATACCTGCTTCTTTTACATGCCCTAGGTCAAGTCCAAAACATGAAAGATATGTGAAAACATTAGCCCTGCTTATGCAAGCCAGAAGTTTTACTGACTCCTTGACATTCGATTATGTTTTCATGCATAACTTCAAATGAGTCATTTCATCCTACCACCTGGTTTCCAGACACTTCATCCCCAAACCTGGTTTGCTTAAGGAGCCCTTCTTGTTCATCTGAATGTTTTGGGTACTAATTGGCAAAGGATTTCCCTTCCACTGTTTTTCATTCTGTGTTTTCGTGGTGGTCCTTTATCTAAGTCCATTCAAAGACAGTTCTGCTTGCCAGGTACTGAATGCCCTTGAGCTGTGTTACATCACTCACAACTGCAAGTAGTTTGCAGTGATCTCTCTTGGCCCAGCTTTAATAAGAATGCTGTAGAAAGGGCTGGTGATTCTGTTTTGGATTTTAGTGTTTGGGTTACTCATGTTTCCGTAAAACTGCATGTGGGTCACAAAGCAACCACTGAACTGGATTTATAACCTTTATATGGGAAGTTCATCTTCCCTGAGATAGGATTCCTGCTATGCCTGAACTCAGCTGCAAAGCACTGTATCAAGGCCTCACGCCCTTCAATGGTAAATATTTATTTCAAAAATATTTTTCTTCTTTAGTAAATACCAAATATGGATTAGGGTGGGCAGTACCACATTCACCTTTCCAAAACTGTCCTCCAAAAATATAGCAAAGAGCTTTTTCCCTCCAAAGGTCTAGACTTAACTGCTGCTGAGAGTAGTACATAACATCTCAGAGCAACTCATAAAAAAAGAGATGACGCAAAAGTAAAGAAGGCAAAAAGAGTTAAGTTTTGTTTGAGGTAACTGGTGGGTGGAGGAGGGGAGGGAAAAAAACCCAAACAAACTACCTTTGAATGTTCATGACTGATTCTCAGCCACATTTCATGTCCAGTATTAACAAGCTCAGGTCATGCACACACTGACCCAAAAGAGTAAGGCCTAGCTAACCACAACTACACTGCAGAAATGACATGAAGGTAAAACTTGGACAAATACCTCAAGCTTTTTAAAAAATGAAATTGTCTCTATAGAGACAATTTCTGGTAACAGCAATGTTACTTAACCCATCCAAGCCTTTTAGCCGCTAGATGACGCAGCAAAAAAATATTAAACAGAATGTGCCACTATGCTTTTGAAAGGAAGAAAACTCTGCTAGTGATGACTCTGGAAAACATACATCAGTTATTTGGTCCTAGAATTAAAACAGCATAATTTTTCAGATAGTCTTAACTTCCACAATAAGCTTAACCCTGCTTAAATTTCTGAAGTGACTGTACAGTGAAATGATGAGGAAAAAAGCAATAGGGGTGAGAGATGACAGTCTGGACAGTATATTTTCAGAAGAGAGTAAAAGGATTAAACCTGTGATCAAGTCAATATTATTTGCTCCAAAAAGGCAGCACATCAAGAACAGCTAGGGGTGTACCTGTGAGATCTCTGTGCAGACTCTTTTAGCCAGTATTTCATATATTATGTCTTATAAAAATCACATACAGTTTGCTAATGCTACATATCAAAAGAAAAACAAAGACAGAAACCTGGTTCCCCTTAGATTATTATCTGTATTAAATAATGGCCAAATGCTCTCCTGGCTTAATTCCATTAAGCGCAATGGAATCATGCCAGGAAAGCATTTGGCCCTAAGCATTTAATGAGCATGTTACTTGAAAGATTAGGGGCCAGTTCATCCTCTGTATAAGCTGGTATAATTTCATTGCCTTACATGGAACTATGCCAGCTCACAATAGCTGAGAATCTAGATTTACAAGTAAGTGAAGTTACTTTTGCCCTAACAAGTATGTGTGCCTCATATCCTTGTATCCTCAACTTGTCAAACACTTTTGCAAAGATCAAGCCTGGCCTGCAAAGCTTCCCCACCCCCGAAAACACCTAAGTGGTAATTCCTTCAATTTTTATATATCAGTCTAACAACACAAGATTCTCCTTCTCCCCTCCTAAGCCTTCAAGTAAAGGTTCTGCTAAAAGCATACCTCTTAAGTCATATCTAATTTGGCTCTGACTACTATGAAGTTACATTAAGGCAAAAATTATTTCATGGTAGATTGTCAATTATGTAAAAGTCATAAACCATTTTTACAATCTACATCTATAAATCTCAGTCTCCTTTCTTTAAGATAATATCATCCTGCCTCAAAACAATGCTGGAAAGCAAAACTAATAATGCACAAAACTCCCTTTCTCTGATGAAGGGTTATTATTCTTCATGCAATGACATTCAAAACCAATCTTCTTCTTTTTCCTAAGTACAGTTACACTTAGGTATGTTTATCAATTTTTGCTTATGGTTATGAATTCTAAATCATTAGTGCAAAAGCTAACTTCAGTCAAAGGCTTTAAATTAACAATTGCAAGATACAATAAGCATCCATCATACTTTCTTCCATCTCAGCTGTCGGATTTAATACGAGTACATTTCTAATCTTACTGAATGTGCTGGAAAGCAAAGAGCTGGACTATCAGCTGATTCAAATCAGTTTAACTCCATTAAAGTTGATTTACAACACTAAAAATCTCTCTCCTTAAGAAAGACTAAAATGACTCTTTGACTAAACAATGTCAGAGGTTTCGGACAACATCGTTTTAGTAAAATCCTTGAGAATTTTAATGGGACAGGAGACATGATCAGTTCCTCTGCCAGATTTCTGCTTTGGGGTGGATTCTAAACAAACAAGTGGGATAGTTTCAAGATAAAAACAGAAATAGAACAGCATTCCATTAAAATTCTTTAGAAAGACTTTAGAAAACTCACAGTAACTGAAAGGAAACACACGAACTTAACATATAACCACATAAAGGATTTGCTATCTGGACAGTCCTTAAAGTTCTAGGCACAATATATTGCATTGGTTGATTGAGAATATCTCAAATAATCATTTTAATCACTTCAAAATATGCTGAAGGAAACTCTGGATAAGAATTGTCATATGGTCTTCACTTAATTGAAGATTTTTCTGAAATGTAGGAAGGAAGTATGCAAACAGTGCATTTATGTAATAAGAATGGTTAGCAATATAGCATTAGGGCACTCTAGGGCATGCTTTATTGGTTCATTAAATCTTGCCTCAGGTGTGTTCTACCACTCGAGGCAAGTATTAATGGACCAATAAAAAAGACCCTGGGGTGTTTTAATGCCATAATACTATGTCTGTCTACATTTAAATTAATTTTTAAAATAGCTTTTAAAAATAATTTTCCTTGGTATTTAATATATCCTTCTACTATTTAAATTTTTTTAGTAGAAATATGAAATGGCTAGAAAACAAAGACTGAAAAGTCTACTGTCTAATAAACGTATAAGTACTTTCTGAACAGTAAAAATGTTAACCTCCTGTACTTCAAATGCCTCCCCATTTTATACACTCACTTTTTCTTGTTGTCTGATTCATTCTCATATCATAAAACCAGTATGAAAGACAGCTATGTAAACCTGGTTTTTTTCCCTTATTAGAATCCATCAGAATCAAGCTGTTCTTCAAAGCAGCTTGATCTCAACAACTTTAAAACTTAGGCTGAATTCCCTAGACAGCTGCTAAGTGATACAAAAATCCTGTCTACTTTTCTACAGATGGACAAGCTGATAATCTGTAATAAAAACTGCAAGACCGTTTTCTGCCAGTAGCTGACACAGAACAGGAAAGCACACACCTTGGAGATATTTGGGGAGGAAGAAGAAGAGGAGTTATAGCCAGCTCAATTTATGCAATATCCCATTTTACAACCACTGTAATAAAGAGCATTTCCCCTCACCTTTCAGAACAGCAAAACAACTGAAATCTCAAACTTCTTACAGGTGAACTCAGGCTTTTGTCAACACCCTGGTATCAGTCAGTAGACACAGCAATGTGGCAGAAAACAACCTGAGTGGGAATGGCTAACCTAAGGAAAATAAACTAAAAATATAATGCATGAAGATATGCATCGTTTTGAAATATACATGCCTGTTTGATTGGAACAAAATGACATGATATACAAGTGTCTTGTAACACAGCCTTCCCCTGGGAAGTGTTTTTGTGGTGGTTTCACGTTTGCCGATTGAGAGATAGGATTTTGGGAGGAAAAAAAGGCGAAACAGGCTCAACTTAGAAGTAAAAAGAGAGTTTATTAACACACAATAACAAAAAGAAGAGAAAATGAACCCTTCAAAACCCCTCTCCTCCCCCACAAGTACTCACTTTCCTACAAACCACATAGAGACAAAACTTATGACATTCAGTCAGTTTCACCATTTAAATATAGTCTTTCATCAATTCTTCAGGAGAGGAGTCCCTTGTTCTCTATGGAATTTTCTCACTGACAACCCAGGAAGTTCTTTTGTGGGTCGGAACTCTCACAGAAACAGCCGCCCGGGGGAAAATCTGCTTCCATGTGGTCTCTTCCCATTAGCAGTTGCCCAAGCTGCTTATGGGTCGTGGAACTTAGGCATTTGGGGTGTCACTTTTTAAAGATAAGCAGCTTCAAGGCAAAGGATTTCTCATTTCAAGGAACAGAGATGTCTTCTCACCTCTTTCACTGGTGCAGGAGTTTCTCATCTCTTTCTCTCTGTTCAGGCATCTCATGGGACTGTACAGTCCATCCCAAAC
>VXBB01014393.1:504956-611266 GCA_013399915.1 Illadopsis cleaveri
GTGTGTTTCCCAGAGGTAGATCCCTACATGCAATTGGCTATTTTGGTTGTCAGTTTAAAGGAATTCACCTACTGCACTTCACCATCTGTGCTAAACCAGCACAGTTTTGTATGAAGCAGTGATACTCCAACCTCTTTTTTCTTCTTTTTTTCTCCAAAGTAATAATCATAATTTCCACTGCTGTGAGGTTGCAGAGTTGACGGCATAGACTGGTTGCACAAGACTAGTGATGAAGGCTTTGTTGAGAATAAGAAATATCTGAATGGATTCAACTGCTGCTGGTGTAAAGATTCCTGGTCAGTCTGTCATATACTGTCTAACAAATTCTGCTCACACTGCACGTTTGCATTTCTTTCATTAGACAGACTACCAACGACTGGAAGCTGTTGGAGGGACGTGTATATGTCTCACTCAGAGCATTTCCTTATCTCTTGAGATACCCTTAGACCTACAATGATTGCTGATAGGGCAAGCTGTGCACCAAATCAGCTTAACAACATTTAAGAAAGACCTAATGTGGTTAAGTCCAGCTATAAAAACTGCTAGTAACTGGTTCAGTGATCTCCTTTGAGTTATGCAACACCAACTGTGTATTCCTTGCCCTACTAGACAAGAATTTCACCATCGTTTTGGAAACAGAACATGACATTGTCTCACAGATATTGTATGCTACTTTCCTAGAGCTATTATAGAAGCTCATGGCACCATGCATGCTATTCCAGTACAGGGAGGCATACAAGTGCAAAGTGACTGGGTCCTACAGGAAACACTTATGTCCCCAAATTAGGTACCAGTCCTGCTGCATAGGTTATTTGAATGGATTAGCAGAGAGAGGAGCTGATGATGTACTAAAGAATTTACTACATATTTTTAATGATTATTTCTCTTCTCGTGTTCAAGATGTGCTCTCACAACGTACAGAAGCATAAACAACAGAATCCAAAATATCCCAGGATTCTTCTGTGTCAGCCAGTGACCCATGCTTGTCTTCAGCCTGGTTCCAAAGCAGATATTATGGTTATTGTGCAAGAAACACCCTTCTAAACTATCAGTAAATAGCAAGACCTGCCTGCCAAGTCCCCTCAATCTACAAAGAAATTGATGGTGTTACTATTCCCATGTGTGAAAATCAATGATTCCAGGACTGGATGAAACTTCAAGTTTATTTCTACATCAAGAAGCACAAATATTTTCATGGTAATGACCAATACACTTTGTCACCAATACACAATCCATATATAAATACCCAGATATTACAAGTACATAGACACTAAAAAGCTCTGCAAGATATCAGCATTGTTTATTGTACGTGAAGTGTTTTTGAAAGGAAATTCAGTAGTAGAGCTGCCATTTTTTTCCTCTAATTCTGCTAGCTAAATCCACTAGAGATCACACCTAGAGCTGTATTTCTAGTGCAACTACTTGAATTCACATTAGATTTATCTCACCCTATAAAAGCACAATTCATTAAACAGACTGATAAAACTGGTCTGTTTAAACTAAGGCAATTTTATCACAGTCATTTCAATTATTTAACACTGCTTTCTTAAATCAGTACTTAAAGCTTTCCTTTGACAAGTATTCTTTTAAATAAATGAGCTGCAATTTAAACAATGAGAAAATAATGACCCAGAACAATATATACAATTAGGGAGATATTTTCCAAATATAAATGCTTGGTATATTTTAAAAGTGATGTACAATGTCTCAGGCAATGCACATTTACACACTGAAGTGACTTTTACAGTTGATGGTGGCATCACCCAAAGAACCTTTAACCCAAAGACTCACACCTAATCCCAAATTTTGACAAAGTTTTACCAAAACAACATTTTTTGACAATTTAAGATTGTCCAACTCAATCTGTCCAGTTCTCATCACAGGACAAAAATTATGGAAATGTTGCACTGTTGCCATGGAGCCAGTGACGTACTTAACAGATTCTTCATTGAGCTATAGTGGCATACAGGAATTTGAACCAGGGTAACCAAGTCAGAGGTTATAAACCAAGCATGACAGACGGCAAGCAAACTTGATATGAGCTCTACAAGCACTTTTGTATGCTTCTGGTAAACTTTTTTTGCTTTTTCTTCTACATAGAAAACATTTCTTAAAATAAAGACCTGTCCAAGCACTGCATCATTCCATTTTTTTATATCCTGCAACTACTGAAATCACTGGAAGACCATAAGTTTGAACTTTTGCAGACCCACTAATCAAAGGAACCACTACAGTACCTTCGGAATGGTCTGGATGTACTTTCCCAATATTATTTTTATTCCAGCTGGTATCTCCACCATGATGACTTTAAAAACAAATCTAGATCTCAGGACATAAGCTGTATACCTAATTTGCCTAACTCTGCATCAATGACAACAAAATGCATCATGGATTTTGGTTTTAAGACTACCTGCAATAAAGCTAGATAAGGCCCTGAAGTAAAATTTATTCGCTTCTTATTGAAGTGACTTCCTATACTGAATTCACAGTCACACATACCAACAACAAAATGCTGAATCAAATTTTAGCCACAAGACAAATGCAATGCATAAAGTCCATCATAAATAAGTTTACAGACTCTTAAAATGAAATAAACATTCATATAGGTACTCCTTTGACTTAGTCATGCATTGCTAAGCATTCACCATGCTGTAACAATTCAAATTTAAGCTTTCCTTGTTCAAAGATAGAGCAATTAGCCTTCAGGTTATTTCAAAGGGAGCAACAGCCCTCCTCCAGCCCGGAAGAAAGGAAAAGGTTCAGAGGGAAAGAGTTGTAAAACCAAATATTTAAATTTTTCTCCTTTGGCAGGCTTATCAACAGTACTACCGTGTTTAGGAAACATTGCAAGCTCTGACAAATGACAATGAAACAGGAGCCCCACACTGCAAGAAAGATATTGAGGTGCTGGACTGTGTCCAAAAAAGGCTAGTGGAGCTGGTGAAAGGGTGAGAACAGAAGTGTGATGAGGAGCAGCTGATGGAGCCAGGGTTGTTTAGCCTGGAAAAAGGGTCCTCAGCAGATCTTATCACTCCCTGCAACTACCTGAAAGGAGGTTGTAATGAGATGGAGGTCAGTCCCCCAAGTATCAAGTGGCAGGATGAGAGGAAATAGCCTCAAGTTGTGCCAAGGGAGGTTTAGATGGAATATTAAGAATTTTTTTCACTGGAAGGGTTGTCAAGCATTGCAACACTTGCTAAATGAAGTGGTGGAATCACCATCCCTAGAAGCATTCAAAACATGTTTGAATGTGGCACTTGAGGACACGTTTTAGCAGTGCACATGGCAGTCCTGGGGTAATGGGTGGACTCCATGATCTTAGAGGTCTTTTCAAATCTGATTCTATGATTATACATTCCCAGGTACCACACTAATTACTTCCCCCTGACCATACCCATTCACTTATTACCATACTTGCCTTGAAGTTGATCATCATGACAAAACTTTGTGTAATCTAACATTATACCTAAATCTGAAGGGTAGTGAGCACCACTCAGTCCTCAGGACATAATGTAGGTAAAGCTCAAACTTCATAATTCACAAACATCTCATTTTAAACCTGAATCAAAATTGTGTCTCAACACAAGAACAGAAGCCTTCTTTCATGAAAGCAAATTATCAAAAGAACCTCTGTGGCCATGTCACAGCATTATAAAGATTCCAAGGGCAATCATCCCCAAGTCATACTAACATTTTGCTCTTCCAAGAGCTTGGTTGAAATCAGTGGAGCCGCTCCTGCTATTAAACCCTGCTCTGCCTGATGGTAGGACTGACAGAATCTGATTCTCATGGATGTTTAGATCGTCACTGCTGCTGCCATTGTCAGATGTGAAAATGGGCTGCTTCTATCACTGTTTGTCTCTTTAAGCTTATGAGGAAACCGAAACCCTTGGCATAAACGAATTTCAGAATTTGCAGGCTTCTCAGCTCAGACCATTCTGAACACAAGCCTGCAACTCCTTTTCAAACTACATAGTTTGTAATATTGGCAAGAGATGCATAAATACTGAGGAGATTAAAAAGAAAGACTATTAGTATATTTTAGCTTACATAGACCATTCCTATACCATCAGTTGCTGACATGTAGCCCTTGAAAAATAAACAGATTTATGCAATTGCTACATAGACCTCCTGTGTGGTATAAATAGATACTCTGCTAAATATAAAAACAGCAGGCATGCACAAAAATATACATGCACTAAGGATTAGTTACAGGGTAGCCAACAGAAAGACAATGCCTCCTGGGTTTACAGGGCAAATGTAATTTCTATAATGAACCTTCTTTTTTTTTTTAATTTCTGATAGTTTCAGATCCAGGCAATAAGGTAGAAGTTTTTGTAAGAGAAAGTAGTACACTGACAATACCATGAAAGAGAGAATTGATTCCAAACAAATGAATATTAAATAGCTAGACATCAAAAGGAAGTACACAATTGTTGCTTCAGGAAGGAGAGGGGGAAAGCCACACCATTTTAAACAGCCATCAGTAGCCAAAAAATAACACAAACCTACTATTAGTGTTTACTGATGATAACTAGCTATGCTTCTGTTAGTATTCCAGAGCCAGCTCTGCCATAGTAATGTTTATTATTACTCTTTGTAGCTGTAGGCAGCTAGAGGCTCACTGTGTCTATCCCTTTCTCATCATTTTAAAAAGATTAATCTTTAGACAATGATCTGCTGAAATCATTAATCTTAGTCTTGAACTTCTTTGTTGTTCTTGCCCAGTAATGAACAGTAACACTAAAAATGCCTTTCCTTCAAAAACAACAGGGACCTGATTTGTTGAGACCCTGCACTTGGAGTAATTTTTCACTGCAGCACAATATCAATGTAAGATGGCAACCTAGGTGAGACAACCTTGCTCACTTCATCACTGCCCCATTTTTGTACCAAGCTAAATCTATTTACATTAATATAATTATAGCAGCTGTCAGAGTAGAAAACAGTACCAGGGTTTCACATGCACTCCATGACACAGATGGCTTTGCAGTCCAGCACTGTACCATAAAAGTATTCCTTTTCTTTGTATTACAGAAAGACGGAATCTTTCTGTGGCAAGGGGTAATAAGTTTTTCTAAAGTCACTACTCAAATGTTCAGCTGCTCACATATTTCCTCCTCAATAAAAACTCCAGAACTTACCTCTCTATGAAACTTGTCACTTATATACTTTCATTTTCCCAGCTTTATCATAATGTTTGTTAGAAAATGTTTGTTGCTCCAGAAACATTGACAAGTAGTTTTCATCTGCATCTTCCAGGAAAAAAGATCTTATTCTTAGCAGAAATTTAAACACACTAAAAATTGAAAACTTTCATTTTCATTTTTTTTCCTTTTTCTTTCATATGGAATATTTTCTATTAACACCAAATTCACTGGAAAATCCAGTTCTCGAGACAGCAATACTGTTTCACACCAGTTTACCCATGTCTAAAAGATAAAAGCCAGCTATATGGCTTCCAAATCCAAGCTTTTTCTATGAGCTAGTGTAGTGTTCTCTTCCTCAGAACTGCTGGTGAAACAGTGTTAATATATTTAAGTTTGTGCATGACAAAACTATTAACTGTGTTCTTCTTCTATTCAGTATACCTTGGCTCCGTAGAGTTCCAAGCATTGGAGAAATGAATTTAATAATATGTATGTCAGATAGGTACAGATCCTCTTCAATACATTCAGTAAAACACAAAATAGAAGAAATAAAAAGAAAAAGGTTATAAAATAATAAAATTTTGACGCAGCAAACAAACCTTTCAAAACTTGTGTTTGTGGGAAGTGTTACCATTTCTGCCCATCAATTTCAGAACACCTTTCACAATCTCTCTTTCCAACCAATGTAAATTTCCCTATATAACTTCCCAGTTAGATTCACTCTTTCACATTCAGGTAAGTTCACCCACACAGATATTACATTCTTTTTCTTATGAGTACAGTCAATGGTATTCAAATACATGTACACAGATGATTTTTCCTTCTCTCCTCATCAGCAACACCACACCTCCAGGGAAAAAGTGAAAAGAAAAGAGCAACGTGGTCAAGAGAAAATATTTATAGGAGTCACATTCTTTGTCAGCATGACAAATGAAAATTACTGCATCCCAAATTATGCAGACCAGATAAAAGCTTGGAGCAAGGTTTTCTTTTTGTCACTCTTATTGCCCATTTAAACAGTAAAACATAGAAGAGTTGTCCAGAGTTATCCAAGAGCAGAATCTGTACCAAATTTGCCCCATGAACTCCATCCTGCAAAAAGCTAATTCTGTACTGTATCTGTAGCTTCAAGACAAGCCAATATTCTACCAGCTATTTAGTTATGGCTGCCCTAATGAAAACCAAAAAATATGCTCTCTAATAATTTATTTTTTCGGGGTAAAATTTTTCATTGTAAGTCTTCACCCAGAGTTGAAATATGTTAACATTTGATTAAATTCCCTTCAGACACTTATTTGTAGGAAGGTAAAATAAAAAGCGCTCCAAACTGGTAAGAGAAAATCTACCCAAATTTTTAACCACAGCTAAAATGATTGAAGCTGAGAATGTTTAAACAAAGTGCATGAGAGTATCATTTAAATATACATAGGCATTTCTACCTTGGCAAAAAACACAAAGAAGTCTAAGCCATAAGGAAGAAAAAAGTGCAAAAGAAGAACAAACAAACCAACAAAAAGTCAAAATAGTTCTAGGTTTTTAGTAAAATAATTAAAGATTAATTTCTGCATAGACACAAAAGATACTAATAGGATCTTATTCTATCACCATTAAATTTTATGGCAAAATTCCCATTCACTTGACATGGAATGGTGTTAAGGAAGAAAAAGGAAGGGACAACAGAATTCAGTCCTTCTAAATTCAGATTCCATTTTTGTCCCTGCAACAAATTACAAGTTAAATACTCACAGCTTGATTCAGGTCACTGATATGCTATCTGGAACTGAGGTCTCTTCTGGCACATACAAGGGTGAGGAGAAAGAGGCTGAATGGCACAAGAAACAGAGATCCATATTTATCCACAAAGTGCAAAAGAACTGTGAGTGATTTCCCATGTTCCTCCCATCTCCATTCATTTGGAGATCCAACACAGGTGAGCTTCATTCCCTGCAAAGAAGTTCCTGGTGCTCTTTGGGTTGTCCAAAAGAAGTAAAGGTAATTCCTGTGGCAGAATGGGCATGGGAACACACAGCTTCTAAATTCCCTGACTCTGATTCCCAGCTATAAAGGAAAGCGGTACTGAATTACCTTGCAATTGTACAGCAGAAGAGAATTCACAAAGTTTAACTACAGATAAATAAAGCAATTGTCAAATTTTGAAAACTTGACATGGGAAACATAGTAGACTCCAGAAGCAACAATGCAGCTTTTTTGTGGACATCGTGCCCCAATGTTCTTACTTATTCTCTGTAAAACACAAAGCTACCTTATCATGTGATATAATGGTGCAATACCTGGTACACAGTTTGTCCTTTCTTGACATTTTATTTTTTAGCAGCAGAATATTTACATATTCTCCGAAAATAATATCTCTTGAGAAGGTATTTTCAAGAAGGTATTTATTCAAAATAACCCAAACCTGAGAAACCTCACATATATATTTAGAGTTTCCACCAGTGAAGTTTCTTTAAAACATCAGGCTTGTCCATGATTCTTGAGAGTTTAGGGGTTAGAAGAACTGAGATTAAAGACAAGAAGCAACAAAAAGTTAGAGCATTAAACAAAGTTTAAATAAAGCAGAAAAAACAACACAAATTATACTAGAGCAAATATCAGAAAAATAATCATCCACTCCACTGCAGCAAAGGAGCTATCCAGCAAAATCTGACTGAATGCCTTGTTTTCCAGGTTTTCTGATTATTTTTAGACCCTGTTAAAACATTTCTAAAATATGCAAGCAATGACTTTGAAAAGCAGTAATTGCAATATTAAATTTTGCTTAAATTCTTGAGCACTGATTTGTGTACAGGCTTTGATACCAAGTTCCCACGAAGCCATAAAACGTTTAAAATACTGTCTGTGCAAATGCAAAATTTATGAATTCACACATCTCTGGTTGATTTATGTGAAATAATAATGCACTATTTAATGCTTAAACATGGCTAGAAGCAATGCTAGGCTATCAAGATGTACAATGAAATAATAGATTTATAAGACGGATAACCTTCCTGCCTAGAGAAGCTTGTTTAAAGGTGTTGTACAAATATATTAAACTATATGTAATTTTATACTAACTTAATGCTGTAGGCCTATACTGCAAGCAATAAAAGATTACTGCCACAGTATTTTCAATAATAAAATGATCTGGCTATTCAACATAAGGTATCAGAGGAGTAAAAAAAAATTCTTTATGACTTCAAACTTTTTACTCCTCTTTTTGATTTAATTTAAACATCTAACTGTTATCTTTGCCTTTCACAGCTCACTGTCATCAACTCTCATCTGATTTATCAAAATTACTTCTATTTCTTCCTTCAAGGGTGCCAGATTCTCTCTCTGCAACACTAAATAACGTATTCAAATATGTTTTCATTAAAATAAAAGGGACTTTGTGTGGGACATGGTGCCTCTTACAGGAACAGATTTCTGCTAAGATAGAAAATACCACTATCACCTTGTCATGAGCAGCAGCTTCCATCAGCTGTGCATTCCCAGCAGGGCATACAAAGGCAGCAGGATCTAGCCCTTAAGTAAACAAGCAGGATACAATACTGCACAGTGACTCAATATTGAATGATATTAGCTTGACTACTTCTAAAAGATAATGTGGAAAACAAAACCTTTGCATCACATATTTAAGAACTTGTACCATTAGTTCAATGACAGGTATCCTCTCAAATACATGTTGGAGCAGCATCCATGGAGCCCATATGTTCACATATATTTTTCTCAAAAGAGCTCACAGTTTGACTGGTTTTCTTTTAAATTCAGTACTAAACAAAAGGCTTTTAAATAAAATGCCTTTTCAGGCAACTTTCACACTATAAGGATATTTTCACAGAAATTCTGATTAGGAGCCTACCCTTGAAAAAAACCTCGCATTAGAATCTGATGATGAACAATTCTTCCTATGGTTTTCTCTTTTTTGTTTTTACTTTCTTCTGCTGATGTTTTAGTTGTTCAAGTGAGTGGGTTTTCTTAAGTCAACCAATGAAAAAAAAAAAAAAATTAAATGGAGTTCAACTACACTTAGTAGGCAATTTTATTTAGTAGACAAAAAATTAATGTGTTTTTCTTAGTGTCTCTCTTACCAAGATTGCCAAAGACTGAATCCTGTTTTTCTTTGATAGTCTCTAGCCATGAGAGAACTCAGAGCCCACACTGAAAGTTGCTGAAAGTTTTCAAGTGACTCTATATTTGGATATGCAACTACTGGCTTACAAACATGAAGGAAAGGCAAAGTGGTCTAAAGACAGTGCAAGTTGTAAGCATCTAGCACAAAAACCAGACAGAACAATGGTGCTCCAGTAAAAAACCTTGAAACAAAGTTTCAACAAGTTGTTGAAACAATTTCCCAGTCAACCAGCCAAAGCCAGTGAACCATCCTGGGTTTGGCTTTGAAGTTCCCTGGACAAGTGTAGCTCTCCTGTTGCAGAGGAACGTGTCAGTCTGAGCAAGGCAACGCTGATGTTGTACCTGAGCCCAGCTGAGGTGTGTGAACCCAGCAGCTCTCCAGTGGTCAGCCTCAGGGGATCTCCAGAAAGAAATGACAGCATGCCTTTTTTCTAACTTCAGACATTCAGTCTGTAAATGCCTGTTCATGACCCCAGCAGTGGTAGTTCTACTCTAAACCTATGGCTTATCTAAGATGGTCAGAATGAATCGTATCCTAGATGCCCATTTCTTCACATTGACTAAGAGCAGACACTACAGAATCAGGTTCAGCCTTCTATTCTGTATTCTAAAGACAGGATGAATTCCCTTCAAAGGTCTTAAGGAAGTTTAGACTGTGGTCATACTTCCTTTCACTCAATCTTAATGAAAATTAATAAGGAATATACAAGCTATATGATGAGCTTGTTTTACAGAATAATTGGAGGCAACTGTGTCTCCAAGGAAGAGGGGAAGCAATCCAGAACTGTTTGCAGAGAACTCCCCTCATTCAGTGGCTATAATGGGCATCTGGATTGGGGCACATTATTACACTTTCCCATGCTCCTCAGAGCTTGCAAAACTGCTACCCCTTACAGGGAAGAGGAAGAAGACCCTCATTTCTCTGTCACCAGAAAGCAGGTTACATTTGATTCTGGCTTATATTAAATTGTTCTTTGATGATGTTCATGAAAGTATTTTTCAAAGTATCCTAGAGACTTTCAACTAAATCTTTTAACACCCTAATGAGACAGGAGAATTGCTGTTCTGCCTCCTTGTAAATAAAGGAACTGAAAGACAGATATCACAGTCTATGCATTTAAAACCATTTGGTAAATTTGAGTAATTCAGTATCTAGATTCTCATTTTGGGACTCTGAAAGCATAACTTTGAAAGGTAATCAGTACCCGCTGCTCTGAGCTCAACCACAGTGGAGATCATTCATCTCATGTGAAAAATCACGCTGAAGACCTTTCAGTGCAGGCACACAGGCCCACTATTTTGTGTTCTCTGTTTCTTTTCTTTTTTTTCCTCTTTTGCTGAATTACAGTCTTGTAATAAAAACAATGTTAGCCACTCTAACATTAATTAAAAGCACAGAAAGGGAAGTAAATGCTATGCTTGAGCATGTAAATCATACATCTGCATATTGCACAACTGCTTATGCATGTTAGTTTCCAATTCCATTATTAGTCACTGTTTCTTATTTTAAACAGAAAAACAAAACTCACACGACCATAAATACTGAGGTTTACTAGCTCTTTTTTTTTCTTCTGTATTTATTCCTTTCTCAGCAGTGGTTAGCATATAACAAGCATTCTATGAGGGAAGAAGTTTGTTTTGCACTAATGACACTTTTAACAGCCATTTAAAACCAGATGAAGTAGAGTGTAGACAGCTTTATATACATCTAGGTGTTGAGTCTTCTTTTTAACCAGCAAAACCACTTTTGCAAAGTTTAGGAAAAAAATTAATCCAAACTATATAATATTTTACTTCTAAAAATGCTAGACACAGGTGAAGAATATTTCCTGCATTTTCACAACCTAAGCAAATATTATTTCAAACCAGTGTGGTACTGAATATTTATGGCTAAATGTGCTGCAGAGGCACAAACAAGATGGTGAAGGGATGTGAGGGTTACAAAGGCTTCATGAATCTCATCGGCTCACTTTATTCTACAGCTCCCCACTTGGGAAAAAACAACTTGAAAAGAGAGGTAAAATAACCCCCACCAGGAACACAGTTACTCTCTCCATCCATAAACTGTGCAAATCCAGCTGCTTTTAACTCCAGCAATAAATACTGACAACTTGATTCTAAATCCTCTATTACTTAAACTTGCAAAAATGCCCAATAAAAGTATTGCAACTAGAGTTCTACAGCCATGAAAGAAAATACAAAAATAACTATATATTATCATTACATGTATCTAACAACTACAATTGCAGGCATTTAGAGCAAAATTTTCTCTTCCATTAACTAGAGATTTCCCACCAAGATTTGATGCAGAATACATGGCAAAACTTGCCTTAGGTAACCACAGGAGGACCAAAAAAAACCCCAGCTTTATCTAAGGTCATTTTTAACTAAGCTGTAGCAAAATTACTGTGAAAACTGTCAGGTTTTCGGGTTTTCTCTCTCTCACCCGAGATTCAGGTGGTGGTTCATGGTGGGCTGGTGGTTCGAGTGGTGCTTTTTTGCCCTCAGCCCNAGGTCTGTGACCATCCAGGGCAACGAGAGGAATGCCCTGGACTCCAACAAAAACTTCCAAAGTAGATAATAAAAATTATTCTATATGGGCATATTCTCTAAGGACATATTATATAATAACAAATAATAAAAAACCTGCAAAGTGTTATAAATGTAATAGAAGAGTAAAAATATCAATTAAACACAACATTAAAAGATGAGAAACATTTCAATGTAGATGCTGAAAATATCCTGCAAAATCCAAATAGAACATGCTAACATATCTCTCAACTTGATCAGTTTTCTCAAAATCACTCACATATTCTTAATACTTTTTTAGAAGATTGAGTAGTTCTGCGACAAAGAAATTCTAGAAAGGAATGTTTGTTAAATATGCAGATTTCCAGCTAAAGAAAATAACGACAAAATAAGATTGATCATGAAATGACCACAACTTTAATTCCCGTGTGATGTAAACTGAAAATGGAGTCAGTGAAGACCAGACAGAGACCATGCTTCAATGCAAGGTCACCAGCAGGGTATTCTCATAAATACCATCATTTGAACATTCCAATAATCTACCTGTTGCACACAAGGTGTGCTGGTCCAGCCAGTAACTTTTTTCAAGTAAAACTTCCCAAGATTTTCTTATAGTAAGGAACATCTTGTGAATGCTACATGCTTAATGCTTATGTGAATGCTACATGCTTAAACAAAAAAAAAAAAAATATTTTAAGTTGTTGTATGAGACAATGAGTGCATATTTCAGTGCACAACTAAACGCATGCCATGTCAATGCTGTGAGAAGTCACTGGAGCTACAAACCATTACAGCACAGATTAGGTGTTGATTTATACATACCTATTTATGTTTCATTCTCCCCAAAATTACTTCAGAAGACATCAATTTCTTTCAACTAAAATCAATAAAAAACAAAAAATCACCCAAACAAAAACTTTATTTTGATCTCTACTAGGCTTATGTAAATCTAAAGTTTTTATAGTCAGCATGAACCATTTTTAGCTAAGTCCCTCAAAATTGTTTTTATTACCATACTAAAAACAATTAGCTGAACTTTCTAAGAAAATGCTCTGTTAGGCTATGACCAAGCATGTAAAGTTTCAGAGCCCAGGAGGGAATTTTCTGCAAAATTACAAGCAATTGAACATTTCCACTACAATTAATCATGTGCCCTAGGAAATGTACATCTTGGACAATTAAATCTTCTCCCGCTTATGCTCAGTACAGCATTTTTCAATTGGTCATAACCTTTTCATGATTCCATTTTCTTAAAGTGGATGGTCCTCCTAAGAGTGTTTCTATGTCACATTTTAACGTTATGTATATCAGTATGTTTTATATTTTTATGACCAGGTGCTTAAAGCAATACTTCCACACTCATTTTTAAGAACCTCAGTGTCATTTTATTCCCCTGAATGCGAGGTATTACAACTCCAGTTGTCTTTAGCAAACATACATGGGAGATCTAGTCGCTACAAACAGAAAATCAAATTTTTCTAAAAATCAATTTGATAATTTTGGCATACTATGAACAGTATCTGAAGCTGAATGACGAAACATCAGATCTCACAGAATGAGATCTTTTCATGCAATTAATGCAATAGTAAAATTTCCTCAGCCAACAATCCAGTCTATTTGCTTTCAGTTCAGAGCCATTGACCCTAAGAAGCAGAAGATGAGCCAAATTATGTGTTTGTGTTGATCACCTCTTACCATTACCAGCAATTTTAAATTATTTGAGCCAAACTAGTAAACAGAAGCACAAAAACAAACCTAAAAGCAAAAGACACTTTGACATAACACACTAATGCATTCCAGTGTCATCCAATACACAGAGCCTTGCTGTCCTGAGGGCACAATGTACAAGGACTTCTGCAACTCATCTCAGCCCAAAGTGGCATCCTGACAAGTGAGTAATCTCAGCAACACAATGAAACTCAACAAGTAAAGACCAGTTCAAAGCTGACTGATAATTTTTTTAACAGAGTTACCTTGCTATTTAGGCACTAGCATTACTTATGGTGCGGATTAAGGCTGGAAAGCTTGCAAAATTCTCTACCATGGCATGTTTTGCTTCCCAGGTGCCAAAACCACTTTGCAAAGAGTCTTGGGCTCTTGAGAAAAAAAGTAAGGAAACAATATTTTATCCCTCTGCATACCTGAAAGTTACATCCTTTCCCAGCTGAGGAAAAATGGACCTGTGAATTCATTTTCCCTCCACTCTGCTTGCAGAAAAGGAGCTGTAACAGTGTCAGGCAGCTGAAGGATGCCTGAGAATTACACCTGATGTTGTTCTGCCTGCCAATCTCATAACAACTGCAGGACCTGGACAGAGGTCCCCAGTGCCAAAACACAAGCAAAGTAAATGAGATTCCAGTATATTTTTAAAATAATGTTTGTGTGGCTGAGGAAAAACACAATTCTTGCCTCTTTCCAATCAATGAAACCTAGTGTCTGCAATTATCTACAGGGAGGTTTCTGTGCAGTGAGGAGCAATTACTTGTTTCCAACAGCAACATTTCCAGGCTTAAAGCCAAACTGTATCAGTCACTCCTTACATTCTCTGCAATCTGGAAATCCTCTGGATGTGGAATAGCTGTGTAAAAAACCCCTTCACTTATACATTCCCTGGATTACTCAAATTCTTACATTCAACATTTTTTTTCTTTTCAATTTACTGTACTTCTCAAAGACACTATTATGGAAAATTATATTATTTTAATGGTGCATAAACATTGTAGATGTATGCTCTTAACATGCAAAGCAATCAAGATAACAAGTCTGCATTAAGCAACTTTTTTCCTCTTTTTCCCCCAGTTGTAAATGCAGAACACAATATGCTTGCTGTGATTCTAAATTGTTAATAAATCCCAAGGTAAAGAAATTTTTATGATTCTGAATGAGTCTTGAGATGGTTCAGCAGTCTTAGATTTGCATTTAGTTGCAATGCAGGAATAAAAACAAAAGCAAAAAAACTTTTTAAGTACCATCACAGAAGTGGTTGATACAGTGAGATGGTTCCCTCTTCTGGCCAAAGCTGGAGGAAAAACTCTGATTTTAGTTTTTTAATTGAAATCACATAAATTGTAGAATTTAAAATTTAAATATCGGTCTAATTTTAGTTTACAACAAATTCATCTAAATATTTTTATAATATATTTTCAGAAAACACATTAGGAAAGATGATATTATATCTGCTGTCTGGAACTTCATGTATAGATTACCTTACTGATTACCCAATATTAGCACAGATCTCAGAATCACGCATCCAACTCATTAATCACATCACAAATATGCATTCTTGAAAAGAAAGAAACTGTAAAAAACTCTCACCAAAACAGTTAAAGCTAAACTGAAAGCTAATTTAATAGTATATTAAAAAAATAATTTTTAAAAAATCATTCCTCATTTGGCCCTGAATAACCTTTAAATTTCCAACAATACTGCAATTCAAATACCTGTTGATGTTTATGGCAATGCAAGCTTAAAAGGGATTTTTTTTTTTAAAGGAAGGCCCCAAACCAGAATATCTTCTTTCTATATATTGCACCGACAAACCAAAGTACATACCTAACAGTGCCAGTGCTATTTCAAGAGAATATATTATGGTTTTTTTCACAAGGTGAATTTAAAAAAAAAAAATTGTACCAAGAAGTCAGGCAATACTACACTGAACTGAACAAACAACTCCTTGGGCAGTCAGTAAAAATTATTGTCATTGATAACATAATTTCAGAGTTGAATGCATAATTGTCTATCTCATATGTTCAGAAGCTGTTTTTTACCTCATCCATGAGACAAAAGGACATTTACAAAAGTCCAGCTAAAGAGCAGACAAAGAAACGAGAAAGAAATAGCTGAAAAGCAGCAACAAAAACTTCCTAGTTAACTCCTGTGAAAAGAAGGGAAAATGGAAAGGATAGGACTTCCAGAGGGCCCAAAGTTTTACTGATTCTAAAGCTCTAACAAATAGTGCAGAACTTGGGGGTGGTGCAAACAGAGAGATTCTTCTACTGGACTGTACAGGGAGGTAAGGATTGGCATAGAACAGTATATTTGCTGCTCCATGTTACCTTGTAAACTGCAGACTAAGTTCAACCATGTGCCTACTTTGATCACCATCCGCTTGTTCCTGGACACGACTTCTCCCACGTTCATCCCTCTTTTTTAAGTGCACCCCAGAGAAACTCCATGAAATCCATTTCTTTTTTTCACGGTCCCAATTACTGCAATACATTCCTGACAAAAGCCAACACTAAGTTTTGGAGCTGAAATAATGTGCTTTCCAAACTGATGCCTTTCTGGGACATTATATTGCCTCCCCTAGAAGAGACTTTCATCTTCTCATTCACTGTAAATCCTATCAGCCCTTTCTGCTAAAAAATAAACAACAGAGAAGCTTCACTGTGCAGCACTTGTCACTCAAGCCAAAGGAGTTACCTGGTTAATGATGACAAACGGGAGGATATAAAAAAAATATTTATTCTCTTCTGTTGTACTTTAAGACATCTGCTCTTTAGATTTTGGTAGGAAATCACAGCACTAAAATTCTTCGTAAAAGGATCCTTTCTCCCTCCACCAGGTTGATGTGGCCACGTAATTTGAATCCTTTTAATAACTCTCATTTTTCCTTAACATGCCTTGCTTCTTTTATTATTCAGACACAGTCTATTACCTCTGGTTTGGATCCTAGCTTTTTTTGGTTCAGGGAAAATCATAGGAAGTTAATCATAGCTTAGTGTTAAAACAGCAACAAAACCAACACAGGTAAAAGCCAACAAAACACCCAGTTTTGGTTCTGCAGCATCACACAGAAAACCAGGAAGAAAGAACATGGACAGAGAAAAGAAGATTTTGAACAAGGTGCAATCTTGCCTGCACATAACATGAAAAATTAAGTTGCCACTTAAAGAGTTCCATAAAAGCCTGTGATTAAAAAACCCAAGCTTCATTTAGAATTAAGAGCTGCATCTACAGCAGCAAATAGAGTACAGCCAAGGGATAAGATTGAATTACCTATTAATATGTAGCTGCTGTGTGTTCATGCCATGCCAAGAAGCAATCTCCAAGACCATTCCCAGACTTCATCTGTGGTGCAACACAGCACAAGGCTTGTTCTAAATGCACAACATGAATAAAGGTAGCCTATTCCAGGAGAAGGCAGGCAAGGAAGGGGTAAGAATTGGTTTAGCTTTAAGAACAGAAACTACTAATTTGCCTTTGTATTTCTCCCTTCTCTGCATCACTTTCCTCAGGTATATTTTATGTGCAACTCAGGAGTGTAAATTACATTTAATGGCTAACACATACAAAAAGACAGCAAGGATAAATGAGTTACTTACTACTACTTACTGCACTAAGCATTATTATTGTCACCATTCTTAACAATACATCCCAGTAATAATGAGTATTTTCCAGCTAGGCAGGCATCAGCCTGGTGGGGAAAGGTTGGTTACTCTATTACTCTTTGATGTTGTTGGTCTCCCATCTGCCAAGTACATTTTTTTCTATTTTTCCTTGTTACCAGTTTTCCTCTTGAATCCCTGACAACATGTATCTAAACCCAGTTCATTTATCTTACCTCCATCTGCCATTTTACCTTCCCTGTCTGGTCCAGTTCTAGTTTAGGTACTCTTTTACAACTCAGATTTTCTCTGGGATCTAAGTTGTTACTTTGCCTTATCAATACTGAACCTTGGAGGAAGTTAATGCCTAAGAGGATGGTCTCACATTCAAGGTCAAGAGAAAGATATTTCGTACAATTTATTGTCAAATAAAAACAGTTTTATTTCAGAAAATTATTTAAAAGTTAGGTTAGTTAGAACTGGTTCTGGAATACTAAATTACTTCATATGTGTCCCTCTACATGAACAATAACTTATACATCACTACTATTTTCCCTTGGAGGAAAATAAAGTCAGGAGGAAAAAAACCACTTCCCTTCTTCTAAAAATATTGTCCTGAAAGTTCAGGTCAATCACTAATTTTATAAAAACAAAATTGATTTTCAATGAAAAAGCCATGAAACATTCAGAAAGATTAGAAAGAAAAAATATTTTGCTGGTAAAATTTATGTTATGGGCCAAAATGATCCTTACTTTTATGTTTCCTTTGCATTGTATTACAATGAATTTTAATGGTAGGATGACCATATATTAAAAGGTTTTCCTTCAACATATGCTTTGATTCAGCAACCAAAATTTCTTATAATGGCAAGGTCTTCAAAATACAACTTTTTAGAAAAACTCCATAAATAAAATGCTAGTTTACTTTTTCTCCAAGCATGACTTCCTCACTTGTTATTGTTGTATAAGAGAATGACAGAGAAAGTTTTTATAGACCACAGAGAAACAGAATGTTTTGAATATTTAAACAAGCTTTTGTAAATTTCTTTTGTCTCAGATGATTTGCTTACTGAATCTTAACTCTCCCAACAACACTCACATTAGCAATGTTAACATTAGTAGATGACACACAATCTTTCCCCACACACGAAGTCCAACTGAACAAAGAGGAATTAAAGAAAATTTTTCCCAGCTTCAGTGATGACAAGCATTAAACAAAGCATTTATTTGACAAAAAAAAAAAAAATAAATCAAGAAAGTGATAAATAGCAAGACTAATTACAGGCAAACTAAATCCCAAATTTCTAAATCTATAAGGAACATTATATAAAGTGTCAGGTGTTTTATACCCATCTGTACCTTGTTTCTAGGCTTTTCTCAGTGGAGGAAAAATAGTCAACCAGAATGTATTAAATTTGATACTGTTGTTTGCCCAAATAAACATAGACTTTTATGACTATAACTGAAATAAGAACAACAAATCCAAAAAATAAAGGTTCATATGTGTGCAATCAGAAATTTTCATGTGCCACCCTCAAGCAGTATTTCTATTTTTTTGTTTCTCAACAAAGCAACTGCCACTTTTCAGTATGTGACAATTTTAGCATTGTTTGAAGGGGACCTCAACAGTAGAAGGCTCAAAATGCACGTTACATATGCCAGTTTCTCATCATTTTAAAGAAAACAAATTAAATTATATATTAAAAGAGAAAGACAAACAATCAAACAAACAAACAAAACAAAACAAAACAAAACAAACAAAACAAAAAAAAAACCACCAGAATTCCTAAAAATCAGACCTCNNNAAAAAAAAAAAAAAAAAAAAAAAAAAAAAAAAAAAACAAAAAAACACCAAAAACAGAATTCCTAAAAATCAGACCTCCAGACAATATTAGCTTTTGCTCTGACTTTTAAATGACAAGCCTTCTTTCTGTCAAGTTCATGAATGTAAGTTTGGTATAATTTAATTTTTAACGGTATGAACATAGACTGTAACTTGATTCCATTATTTTAATTTCTTTCAAATCAGATTTAAATTAAATATTATACACATTATCTTATTGCCTTCCAGTTTGGCTTTCTACACTTGATGCTGTTTAAAGTACTCTTAATTAGTAGCAACTATGGAGAAACATAACAAAAAAAGAAACTCAGAGTTGGGTAAGATAAAGAGATCAACTACCACATAGCTTAGGTTTTTTCCAAAAGAGATCTAATACAACTCTACTTAGCACAAACTTACAAGGCTTTTGTCCCAAATGCAGCCCAGAAAAAGCAGCTCAGATGCATACATCAAAGCTTTTAAAATTTTTAAAGAGGCAAACCTAAGGAAGGTGAAGATCTGTGGAGAAATTTAAGAGTTGGACTCAACGATCCTTGAGGGTCGCTTCCAAATCAGAATTTTCCATGGTTCTGGGATGCATTGCCCAGCTTTAATTTTACTCCTTCAAAGGTGGCTTAATCAAAGCCCACAGCCAATGACAGAGTCACCTTGAGTGTCATTCACTTTTGTGGTCAGATGGCCTTGATGCCAGATGCATCACTCCACGGGAGGAAAGTGCCATGCTCGAGCTGCGACGGCGTTGTGTCGTGTTCCCTCACACACAAGACTCCACAGAGACTGACAGATCTGTCTCTACAGACAGCTTCTCAGACAGGCCTGCATTTACAAGGGATGATGCCAAGCACTTTTATTTTGTATTTCTGAGGGTCTTTATGCTGAGAGGTGACTGTTGACATCTTGGCAGTTTGATGTGAAGAACATGGATATATTTTCCTTCAGTCCTGCATACGACATATGGGAACCAGAACTCACCTGTCACATATTGCCAACCATAATACATAGTTTATAAGAAAAAATAACCTCTGGGAATATCCAAATGATACTAATACACTATGGCTAAGGAGACAGAGGCCATAGGCAGGCCTGGAATATAAGGGCACAACTGACTTTGGATGGTGTAACACTTCCTTACACCACAGCTGTACATGGTCCTGAGTGACTTCCAATTTAAAGAAATATCACTCTCAATTAAAGAAATGTCACAATCTCTGTTAATCACAGGCATAACAGTAAAGACAGACATATATATAAACCTAATTTCTTTCAGGCTTATTATGAAATCATTAGAAGCAAAATGAAGCAGAAATCACCTTTAAGCCATTGAATGGCTTGTTTCTGAGTATTCTCACTTGAAAACATATATGCTGTTTCAGTGCCTAAATGATGGGTTCACCCATCCACAACAATTCTTACTACACTATAATTTTTCTAAGAGTAAATAAAAATAAAAATGTCCCATATAGAGATAGATTTGGAAATAGAAATAATAAATTTTCTGAAAAAAATAATTGGTAGAAAATGGTTCTTCACACCCAATGTGAATAATACACACCAATAGCTGAAAATAATAGAAGCTGTATAAACTTCTGAACTTATAAAAGATATTTTTTATCTGACAACGAACAGCAATGAAAAAAGTTCTGCATAAAACTAGAGAAATATTTCCAGAAATATAAGCACTCGTGAAATTGAAATAATTGATCTCCTCCTAAAAAAAATCATCATGAAACAATAGTGTAGCAATCAATACTTCCAGTGGAAGACAATAAATTGCTACATGATTTTCATATCTAACCCTCTAAGAGGAGTCCTCTTTCAAACTCTTCTCTTCCAGTCAAATCCTAGCACATTCCTAACAGCCAACCCACATAATTCTCCCACAAGAAATAGTTTGCTATAGCTGGTTTTCATTCATTTTGTTCATCACTTGCATTGAAACAGCAGTCACTGTGTTATAATTCACACACAAACTCACCACAAAACCCAAATTTGTACACCTCTGAAAAGCTTGCAAAGCCCAGCCCCACAATATTTAACATAATTACATATATGCAACACCAGACCTGATCTTGCATTCCAAAAACGGTTTCAATGAACCAAAATTCCCACTACACTGAGCAAAAGCAGCAACCTCTCTCATGACACCCAAAGTCTTTCTTATCCAATCAGTACAATCAATCTCAATACAACTTAATTTGTGGCTGAAGAAGCACAGTTACTGAGTGATGTGCATCTTGCGAAGCTATGTGCTGCAATCATTTTTATATCAAGCCTGTGTAATCACCAGACCACCCTGGGGAATGCTATTGACTAAAGAAAAAACTGATAATTTAAAATTCCAAATGCACAATCTCACCACATACGCTAAGACCATTGCTGGTATTTTTGATATCGCTAGAAGTTGCTGTTCCAGAGAACATAGATCAAATAGGGAAAAAAAAAAAACTGGAAAAAAAAAATTGTATACTTATTACATTATTATTGTTACTGTTAACCCAATTTTGGGTTAACAGCCAAATCATGGTGCAAAGCAGGTCAGTCCTGTGACTTTCCTACATAGCTGACTTCAGATCACTTAAAGCAACATGGTATAAAAAGGCCCATACTAAGTAGTTTATTTTTAACCCCTTGTTCTTGCTATTAAGATACTTAATGTCATGAATTATAAAAGAGAATAAACATTCCTGAAAATTGATATAGAATTCACAATAGGTGAAATTTCATTAAAGAACAAAAGGCAACCAACAGGTTTAGACTTCTTTAGAATGTTGTACTATAGACAGAAATATAGAAACTAATAGCATTGGTTTTCTTTAGTTTCAAAAGGTTGGCTTTCTGTAGGTTTTGAGTCTTTTTTGATTCATGTACAAATAAAACTAACAGAAAATTTATCATCCTCCATTTTTGTCTATTTGTGTGTGTGTGTGATGATCTATGGTACTGCCTAGATGATTATACTTCACCATCTGGTTAACCTTATCAGCAAGACACTAGAAAACAAATCCTGTGCAGTACAATTTTATCTATACTTCAGTTATTCTGATCAGAAGCAGTTACCCAAAACTATGAAAAATTGTTATGGAGACTTGAAATGAGCTGCATAAACCACTTGTGATTGAATTGAACTAAGGGCTCCTGAACTATTCAAGGAAAAATATTATCCCCCAAAACTCCACTCATAATCATGGTTTTCATGAGTAAGAATATGCTATGTTCAATACCAGACAAATAGATAATACCAGTTGGTAACAAAGTACTGAGAAAGCAGAGCACCCAGAAGCAGGTTAAATTTGTTCATAAGCAAAAAAACCATAAACGTTCCTGTCTCGGTAACTTATTTGGAATTTAGAAAAGATAAGCAGCAATTAAATTTTGCATTTGATTCTTCAGGGCAAAATGGACATGTTTATCCTACTTTTAATGTTACATTAGAAGTCTCACACAGTGATAACATGGATAATGTGTTACCCATATACACGAGAGATTAAACCTTTGGATTTATAGCAAAAGAGCTAAGCAGAACTAAATATCTCATGTACCACATGACAGTCATGTTGATGATCATAAATAATCTCTTAATAAGAAAGCTACTTTCTAGAGGGATATATTTCTGTATTAATTCTTGAAAATTGATCTTCCTCAGTGTTTGTGACAATAGAGTCTCCTAAACACGCCACTGAAACTTGAGAGCCAATTTAGTCGGTGCTAGAAAGTGAAGTGCAAGTCATCAGGCATACTGACTGGTTCTCCTAATTCCTTAGGGAAAAAGATTTGCCAGAGCAGACTTTTTTACTTGTAGGCATCCTCAAAGAAAGCACAATGATCTGCTTTTTCTCAATGGCAGTGAGGAAAATGTTGCCTAATCATTTCTGCATTGTTGGCAAAGGCAGAACTTTTATGAAGTAAAGGCAAACATTCCAATTGAAGTTGATAAAAGAAAACATCTCCAAGAGATCCAAAAACCTTGCTCAGCTTTTCTCTTGCAGCTTTCTCTGGCAAAAAATACCAGAGTCTCACTGTCTACTGTAAGGCGGCTTCCAGCTGTCATAGTCATAAAGAAATGAGGAAGAGAAGACAAAGCATAAAGAGGTACATTGTTACTACCTCACAAGAGTAATTCAATATTCCTCAGGTGATATTCCAAGTAGATTGTCCAGCCTTAACTTTTTTATGCAGTAGGTGTTTTTGAAAAGAGAATTAAAATTTATCATAGTTTGAATCCTATTTAGTGCTATGTACCATACAAGGTCATAAATAAAGAGATTTGCTCTGCAAATGAATGCAAACTGTTCTGCTTGGACATAACATTTCAGTAGTTGAGCAGGGCTGCTTGGATTAACCACTACTAATGTGATAAACAAGAAAAATGAGTAAATCAGAAGGATGTAGGGAGAAATTACCACAGGAAGGCAGCACAGAGTAAACAAAACTACTTTATAGTCCATGCCAGGCCCTAGAACAGAGCAGGATTAGGTGTGTGAAAACCTTGGATGTCAGTGCTATACCACATACAAAGTACATTGCAGCCCACTGCTAAAGAAAGGCTGCAATGAATTACAGCACTCCACATAAATTCTCTAATTTATGCCAGAAGCTGTCATAATCCCTCCCTTGACAGAGCCTTCTTTATTTCAACTCTCTGGAGAGTTGCATCAAATAATCTGCCACACTGAGTCATGCATATTACAGGCACACACATCCTTTACAGCAGGACTTCAATATAGTGGGCAGCCCAGAGTGTTATTTTTAGAAAGAACAAAGCCAGAATCCTCTGATAAACACCTCACTTGAAAGGAATTGAAAAATTTTCGTTTGCAAAACAAAACAAACACTCTTGTGTTTATTGTCAGCCAAATGAAAGGCCAGTAATAAAAGTTAGGCTTTCCCTCAACATAAAATCTCAGAAATTACCTTAGAGGACCACTACATCCTGCTAACACAGAATTTAGTGTTCTACATTCCAGAAGAATTCCATCCTAACCCCTGTTACAATCTCTCTCTTCCTCATACCTACAGAACGCCAAGAGCTTTGAAATGCATTAGAATGCAAATATCTTGGGTGGCTTTACTACACATTTATATTGCAGAGTAATCAATAAATTATTATTTCAATATTTATTGGAATCTCAGAATAAGAAAGAAGACAGATTATACAAATCCATCTTGGTTGATTAATGGGTACTCCAGCAAAAGGCATACACTGATGGAGTGGGTCAGTATGCAGACTATATTACTGAATATTTCAGCTCGGTTGTAAATATAGTATCTGTTTCTCTTAGGGACTGTCACACTGAGTGCAGTATAAAAGGCAATAAATTTCAACAGATTAATTAACTCTTTGGTTACTGGGGATGTGTGTCACCTATCCTGGCACCTAATAAAAAATCCTTTAATGCCAAGACATAAAGAAGGGCCTCTTTGAAAATGAGTTATTAACAGCATTTCGTGAATAGATGGAGAAATTGTAGCCCAGCCATTTAAGTGTCATAAAGTGCAGCAAAGGCTGCTGGAGGCCTCTGAGGGACGCCAGGCAATACCATAACAATCAAATCTGAGATGGAAGAGGGATTGAGCTGTCCACTCAGAATTTTTATATTGTCAAAGAGCAGTGAGGAAATAATGTGATCAAGAAGTGAATTAACCTTGTGTGTGAAAGAAAGGGGATGATCTGATGGAAAAGGCAGTAAAGTAAAAATCACTCCATAATGCCTACATTGCAGGCTGGTCATGAGGGGCCCCTAATGTCTGCAGGCTGTCAGGGAACAGATCCAGCCCTCAAAGTACCATAAACCCATTACCTACATTAGTCAGTAATTGGAATACATTTATTCATACTTTCAAAGTTCTTAGGGTCCTGGTGCTGTCTAACCACATGGCATTTATTTCTAAAATGTTTTCTGTTTCTACCCTTGTGATAGAACAGGGACAGTCTTCTGGGGCAATTAATACTCAAAAAGGCATGAAAGACTTATATACCATGTTACATTTATATATACATCTGTATCACACCATACAGTTTAATCTGGTTTCCTTGGTGTCAATTCCCTATGAAGCTATGCTGGCATTTCCAATACATAACAAGCTACAGAAATTTTCACTGTTGGAATTGAGGCAACCATATGAGAGAACTCCACCAAGGAGGAAATAATCCATACCAAGTTTAACAAGGCTGCTTTGACTTAAATGCCTTTAGTAACATGCTAGTCAAGCAAGAGGCTGTGAAAGCCATACAGTACACTTCTGCTCTGTAGGAGCATGGAGAGTTTTTTCTTCTTCTTACACAAGACAAAAATTTTCCTTGAACCACTCATTATGGAAACGATGGCCAGAGTCTGGAAGTAGATGATGTCTACTCAGCCCAATCCTCTTGCATATACAAAACTCACAATGAGATGTGACACCAATGACATCTAGTATAAGAAAAATCTTGGATGGACACACATATCTATAGTGACCCAAAACTCCAGATAAAAGACATGAAGAGTGGACTTACACCTGATACTCTGCAAGTTTAAAAGCATCCTTCTATTCTTAAGACTGCCTTCCTCATAAAAGAATTGTTTCACCATTACCTCAAAGCAGAACATACAACTGTGCAGCGAGACCTAAGACCATCTAGTTGCAGCATTGCTATATAAAACAAGCACTAGAAAAGTATCCTCTGGGGAAGGTCTCCCAAATTTTTCTTCTGACTATTAGAAATAGGTAGAATTACAAAATAAATATGCAATTGACGGAGGAGGTACAACAGACACAGAAGAAGGCATCAAGCATCAGCTCCTTGTCTTCATATCTTTCTAGAAGTCTTTCATATCTTTTCTATGTAGCCTCCCCTTGGCAGCTCCAAGCAGGTCTAGCTCTTTCTTTCTTCCCTTTTCCTTCTGCAGTTCCAGCTAGCTCCTTCCTGTCCCCAGCATGGGCATTTAACCCTATCTATCCCTCACATGACCTCTTGTCCCTTCCTCCTCACAGCACGGCCAGCAGACTCCAAGTGACTCCCTACCAGCTAACTCAATCTTTTATCACACCCATAGCTGTGAGGGCAAAGCTATTCCCACTCTTTGGTAATTAACACAGCTACAAATGTCAGGGACAAGATTGCCTTCAGCACTATCTCTATCTGTCCTCCCACACACAAGTTTAACAAATATTTTAAAATGTACTATGGTTTTCCAAGAATTCTTACTTTGTGAGGAAATTTTAGTAACCCTCCATTCCTGCATACTGTAGTTCATCTAGCAATCAAAAGGTTGAGAAATGCAAGAATGCAAAGTCTACTTCTGTTGTTGCTGCCAACAGAATTTGCTGAAAAGAGTATTTTTCCTATTCAGCCATTCCCATGAGAGGAAAGGCACAGGGCTCATGATGTTAGACATTTCCCTTAACAGCTCATGTTCAGTCACCATCCTGGGGTGGTACTGCTGGTGGTTGCCCTCCACTGGCAAACCTCCCCAGTCCAGCCCCTGGCGCTTCTGACTCTCGGCATCTGAACACAGTTTTAGTTTTACCAAGATAGTTTACTAAGAACTACTGTTGTACCTAAATTTCAGAGGGCCTAGGGTAAATACTAGTGCAGGCTATCCTTCCCTTTATCAAACTGACATGAAGAAAACGAAGATTGCAACTGACATTTCTGCAAATATCACTTCTTAGACAAGCTTTTGTGAAACAGTGTGTTTGTATTTATGCAAAGGATTTATTAACATTAGAAAGGGATATAAAATAAAAATGATAATAATAAACAAAGTATTTTCCACTCATTGTGAATGCATTATCTTCCGCAAATTCTATTCAGCAGGTCAACAATAGCAGGGCTTGAATGAATTTGGGAAGCTGTGGACATGCTTATATAACAGATTACATTATGAATATAACCATTGAGTTATTCTTCCCTGCTCCATCAAGATTGTCCACACTCTTATGACAAACATACAGCAAAATACCTTGTTGTCTGTCAGCATTATATCCACCAATCACCAGAAACTATATAAGAGCTGCCTCTAGGCACATCTCTCCAGGGCATGGGAAAGTACATCCTTAATCTCCGTTTCCCTTCTGCTCAAGCAGCCAAATATCCAAAGCAACTAAGTGAGCAAAAAATACTGGAGAATACTTTCATAGCTGCAATTAGGTTAGTCACTTCTGACTCTGAAGAACAACAAATAATGTACCCAAATCCATTACCCAAGAAAATATGGAATCAAGCTGTGCCTTGCTCAGCAGATTAAAAAGCACTTTCACTTTAAAAACAAAGCAAAATAAAACACAACTGTTTTCACAACAAAACAGATGAATGAAAAAGTCTTTCTCCAGGTCTGCAGAGCAGCAGGAAGCACCAAGCAAGGCTCAAGCACAGCAAAATTAAATTTAGCAGAAGTCCAGACACAGACTGCCAAGTATTGTGTGCAGCAGAGAAACCTATGTGTCCTTCTACCAGACTTTCAGTTCCGTAGTAGGTGAAAACAGATTATAATTTTTAGTACCCTCACACTGATAATCCAATTGCTTGAAGTGAAAAATAGTTTTGCCAAAGAATATTAAATTCAGGCAACGTTTTCTGAGCCTAATAGTGTTGGAGCACGTGGCCACAAATGTAGAAAGACCTAAGATCAATGTTTCAGACTCGTCCAGATTGGTGGGAAACAGATACTTTACTCCTCAACAAACATTACAGAAATTGAAATCTTCATGAAAAGCTTGTTTAGTAGTTCAGTTGCATTTTAATTCCTTAGAATTAATTACTTAATCCACAGGCTTCATTTTCTCATAATGAAATGGGCACAAATTATTAGGAAGAAAATTTACTTATGAAATAGTACTGTTCACATTCATGATCAGAGAAGCCTTACGGATCCTAACTCCAACTAAAATCAGGTTGAGTTAAACTTTTCCCATGACTATGCTACATGCAGAAATATTTCTAAATAAAAAATAAATCACAGAACAGAAACATACATATATGAATAAATTTTTTTAAAAGTGACAAATGCACTAAGCCAGCAAAATTTTGAGAACAAAGACAAATATGCCTGTCTTCAACAACAGATTAAAAAAATAATATCATAAGAATCAGCCTACATTTTAAATGGCAAAGTAAAGACAAGCTGTCCTTAAAGCTGGTGCATTCCAGGACAATGAACACTGGGCTGTGAAAGGAATTAATGAGCTCTAACAGTACAAGTACTACTGCCCACTGCGTTATAAATGCTTCACTCACTTCTTCAGTTTTCTCACCTATAAACAGGAGCTGGAATAAAAACAGCATGATGTTGAAAGACTACTTGTGAGACCTTACATGAGCTTCAGAAATTACCAGACACTGTAGTAAATTAAAGTATTACAGATAAATAGTTGGACTGAAAGGCCATCTATGCAGATGACTCTTCACTTCAGGAAATGCGCAAACAAAACAGTTTTCATTCTTTTATAAGAGAAAATGTTAAAAACGGATAGTGTGAGTCATGAAACATCAGTGCTCACCACTTAAAGTCATGCCTACCACTACACTCACTTTAAACTGAGCTGAGTAGATGTTCAGTTTTGTAGTCAAGCAACTTAAACACCAAAAACAGTGATCCTGGTTAGGAAGCCCTAGAAAATTGTTCTGGTGAGTGAACTATCAAACAGTTCCTAATAGGGAGGTTCCAAACTATCAGGTTGCAAACTAGCACAGTTCTAGATACTTCTCATAAGATAGCTGAAGTGTAATATCTTACAAGCAAAGGACCATGAAATGAATTTTTCTATACAACCAGGTGCTCTTCTAATACAACTGTAGTATAACATGTTTTCAGAATGGCCAATTGAGAGTATTGCTCGCACAAATAAATAGAATAATTTTAACCAATTTTACCAGTCAAAGTATTTGCCACAGTCGTTACCATTAAAATACCACTGCTTTATGTTAATGAACCTACAAGATTTATTTTTCTTTCTGTAAAAGAATTGATTCATATTCAAAATTAAATGCAGTGGGTACACAGGACCTAAAAGCCACTAGTTTCTACCTAAACAAAAATCGTTTAACACTATCTTTGCTCCTTTACAGTGAACTCTGCTGATTCTTGCTTGTAGAAGGATTTTCTGCCACCAGCTTTTGTGCCCCAAGTAATTTTCATCTTTCTCACACACCATTAATAATGCTACTGCTCCAGGTATCACTAAACAATATAATTAATGGAGCCCAAGAACACTGCAACCTAGCCATGTTGCAATGTGATTTGGAGCTATAAAGAACATGCTGAAGGCTTTGGCTGAATTGGCCAGATTACCCCAAATAATAATGCTGTGTAGATTCAGGAAAAGAAAAAAAATCCAGAAATACACTGCCTTCAATATACCCAAGCAATCAGAATATAACAGTATTAAACTGAGAACAATATGCATGTTAAAATGCTGCTTCACTTATTTGTAAGTATCAGTTTAAACTGCTTAGCAAAGGAAAAAATCTTGCAAGACGGACCATAGGGGAAAAAAAGACTTTAGATTATTGGCCTAAGTTCAGCAGCAGAGTTAGCAATTTATGGACTTGATTATACCTTCAAAATGAACAATAACCCAGTAACTACTGCATTAGAAAGGTACTAAATTTTTATGATATGGGGTAATCAGGTTGGCTACCAAAGACATAGTAGACATGCTGCAAAGATGAAACAATTCACATTAAAATAGTCAAGTAACAAATTCCCTTCTTGAAAATTATATTTTTCTTTATATGATGTCTTTAGCAGACTGTAGGCTGTTTCTTTAAATGAATGATTATGACACACTTAATTTTCAGGCACACTTGGTTACAGAAACAGGCACCACAGTGTACATCATGTTTAAAAATAAATAGAGCTGTCACACTTGGATTCATATTGACATTTACATCAGACTCTTAATCTGTGTAGATCTGACAGATGGGAAAAAGTCAGCCACCCTACATATAAATGACACTTACATATTCATAATCAACATATTTTTGGTTGTTTACTCAGTAAAGCAAAACTAGTTTATTTTTACATCTCTATTATGGCAGTAAATAGTCTGACATTTCAGCATATTTGGAGATGGTATGTCATTTTTTGCAATTACTATTTCCAGAAAAAAAAAAAGATGCGAAAAAACAGTGGTGCTTTTTTTTAAAAAAAAGGTAATCTTTTTTGTATAAGATTGAAAAAAAAATGCTTTGCTTCATGGTGTAATGGGTACTCACAGACTGTGGAATTAGCAATTTCATGCAAAATCAGTAGACTTTTCCCTTCTATTTAGTGCATGAATTGTTAATAAAAATGAAATAAAAATGAAGTACCTATGATAACTCAATAAATACTCAAAGGAATGTAGTGTTTTATAATTACTTAATGCCATTTTTAAAAATTTGCTCTAAAAGTAAAAATAATGTAAATAAAATATTTAGAGATCTTCTAGGACATCTGTAACAGAAAACATTCCTGATGACACTAAATTATACAAACCAACCCAAAATGGAACTTTTTAGCAAAGAATATGCCAGAGGGTGAAGCTGGCACTTACAGAAGTGTCTGGCTTTGACAGCTTTGATCACTTGGATTTTAGAGAAATTAAACTACATTTCTCACCAAAAGGACCAGAGGAAGCTGTACCTGGCACATGTCAGTTCAAAAGAGAATATATCCAATGACAAGAAGGCAACATCTTTGTCAGCTCTGTGACTTCTCTGGTAATTTCTCTGTAGTCTCTTCACACATGGAAGATATAATTTTATGTTGATTTGGGGCAGGGAGACATAGACTCAATTGCAAACAGTTTCACCGGTCATTCATTGCGGTAGTGTGTCATATGGATCCACTCTCAGACCACTGCAGGGTTGAGATTAGGATATCTTAACAGAATTTACTATAGAAATGGTTCAGAGGACAAGTTCCCAACCCTTGTAAAACACCAGGAAGAGTTAACACAAGAGGGAGGTCTGCATTCCCTTCTTACCTTAGACAGGAGTCCATTTAAATGTGAGCATATCATCGTATCTTGTAGAATGCCAGTTCTGACGTCAATAAAACAGTGACAAAACTACTTCAGAGGAGTGCTACTTCAGTTTTAAAAGATACTACTAAGACACTATAAAATATCATTAAAACATCCAGGAGTACAAAACAAGTGATGTGAAAATTCATTTCAATACTTTCCCATGCATAACATTAGGTACGTCAGATTACATTATGCTACAGAGGTTTTTCACTCTCTTCCCTTCAGAAAATTTGAGACTATGTATAAAATTCATTATTTATTACACCACATCTTTAGTAATAAATACAGTGTATTGCTTTTAACTTCAATTGTGACTCATTCCCAGCTGATTTTATTTTCTAGCACATCACCAAAGTACACAGACTTCTTTGACAGCAATTATTAACTTATAAACTAATTCAGAAGAAGAAACCAATGTAGTACAAAAATTACTTCAATCCTTTTCTAAGAGGAATTAAGATATAATGAAGAATGAACTTCAGAAACTCAGGAGTTTTGTTTCAAATTAATTTCAATTCAATATAAAATATTTTTATGCCTATCTAAAAGTGTCATTCTCCAGTCAAGCCTGTCCAAACTTATGCCCTCCCTAAAGTTACCAATCAGAAGTATAAAATAGACCCCCATATTCTTCTTTTCTTCTTCTGAGAAATATCAATCTTTCCTTTCCAGCATCCACTTGACACCAAAAAACCTGTTTGCTTTGTTTTCCAGGAACATACCATGCTTGCCAAACACCAACTTCCAAGATTATGTACCTGGAAATACTGGATAACACAGTATTAACACACAATGACAGAGAAGTGGCTAAGCCTCTGTGCATTATATTTAAGGAGTAATGGCAGTATGATGATGTTCCCACTTACTGGAAAAGGGAGAACACAACCCCATTTTCAAAAAGGGGGGAAACAAGGAAGACCTCTGGATGTGCAGGCCAGTCAGCCTCACCTCTGTGCCCAAGATCATGGAGCAGATCCTCCTGTAAACTATGCTAAGCCACGTGGAAAATAATGAAGAGATTCGTGACAGCCAACATGGTTTCAATACGAGCAAATCATGCCTGACAAATCTGGTGGCCTTCTATAATGTGGTTACAGTGGTGGTGAATTAGGCAAGAGCGGTTGAAGCCTGGGTTTGTGCAAAGCATTTGATGTTGTCACACACTATGTCATTGTCTCTAAAATGGAGAGAGATCAATGTGATGGGTAGACTGTTTAATGGATAAGGAACTGGAGGGAGGGTTGCACTCAAACAATTGCAATCAATGGCTCAACACCCAAGTGGAGACCAGCGACGAGGGGCATTCCTCAAGGGTCAGTGTTGGGACTGTCACTGTTTAACGTTTTCATTGGTGACATGGACAGTGGGATTGAGCACATCCTCAGCAAGTTGACCAGAAGGCTAATCATAACCTGGGCTATGTGAAAGGAAGTGTGACCAGCAGGTCAAGGGAGGTGATTCTGTCCCTCTGCTCCAGTCTTGTATACCCCTACTAGACTATCAGAGGGTTAGAACACCTCTACTATGAAGACAGGCTGAGAGAGATGGGGTTGTTCAGCCTGGAGAAGAGAAGGCTCTGGAGTGGCCTTAGGGCAGCTTTCCAGTACCTAAAAGGGACCTGGAGGAGAGCTGGAAAGGGACTTTTTACAAGGGCATGTAGTGACAGAAAAAGGGGGAATGGCTTTAAACTGAAGGAGAGTAGGTTTACATCAGATATTAGGAAAAAATTCTTCAGTGTGATTATGATGAGAAGTTGTGGTTGCCCCATCCCTGGAAGCACTCAAGGCGAAACTTGATGAGGCTTTGAGCAACCTGGTCAAGTGGAAGGGTGTCCCTGATATGGCAGGATGATTGTAACTAGATGATTTTTAAGGTCTATTCCAACCCAAACCATTCTGTAGAAATTTCACTTATCAACTCTATGGCCTTCACAGTACTGCTCAGTCCTAGATTCATCCAGACTGATAATCCCTTAAAGCTCCCTAACTGAACATTACAGAGACCAAAAACTTAACTGGTTTCAAAGCAATAAACAAAGTGTAGGAGGAAATGTCTACTAGAGGCCATTAAACAATCTACACACAACCTCCACACAAGTTACCAGCACAAGCCAGGGGCCTATGCTAAGAGAGGGACTACTTAACATATCCTCAGCTCCCTAGACTCCATCACAGTGACTGAACAGACCTTTGCCTTGATCTAAAATTTGTTCTTAGGTTACTTCTCACACCCAGATATCCCTCAACATTTATCAAAACACACAACACATATCTCCAGGACATACCAACAGCTTCCTCTTTACTCAGCAAACCTTCCAAACCTTACACTTCAAGAAAAAATATCCATCACATCTTCACTTCTCAGAAGAAGGGCCTGAATTCAAACTTTGCACAGCCATAACATACCCTATTATTTCAAAAATAACGCAATAGGACAGTGAGAAATTTTTTTGTAGAAAACATTCTATCAAGCTGCCTCACTAGTTCTTATTCTGCCATTTTCCCCAGTGTAACACAATACCTGCAGGCACAAGTGAGACCACTTCTACTCCCATGCTCTGGAGTGTCATCCGTGTAATGCTGTCAATACCAAGTCATAAGCCCGTTCACAACTGTGTATGAATTCCAAAGAAGGCTACTTGTGACCTAAACTGATGGGTTAAAATGACTTTAGCCACTGCCAATCACAAAGTACAAAACTATTTGAATGTATCCTGGCTTAAGCACAATTTTTCTGATATCAACCAGGTATGACTGCAAAATTCCCTACATCGTTATTCCAAATAAGTTGTAGAATATACATCTGGACATCCACTCTCTCTGAGCAAATTACTTACTGTTTGCATTTCTAAGTACTAGCATTTATATGCACCAGTGACGAGACAGAAATAATGAAGTTGTATCTAGACTGTTATCAACACTTGATAGATTATCTGTCTGGTCCCACGCTCCATGTTTTAAGTGCAATTTAAAAATTTAAAAATCAGTATTACAGTACTTTGTAATGTCAGAAGGCAGAACCTTAATTTAACTGTATAATTCTAGGTACAATAGCTTTCCCTTGAATATGAAATGATGTATCACACATTTCAAACTCCGTATTCTATAATCATAGAGCTTTTTGTTACTGTTAAAGACACAATTTAGGTTCTGAGGCGGTAAAATGCAGTAGTACAAGGAATACATTAGAAACGGGTTTTAAAATTAGGCTGAGAAAAATCATTGCAGAAGAATTTAAGTAGAGAAAATTATAGGAAAGTATTCAGAAAACATTTATTACAGAAGCCCAAACATATCCATTTTAATGACATGTATATTAAAACATATGGATTTTTAATTGCATTGATATTATGATACTTAACTAGCTATCCTCAATTTTGATGGACACTTATTTCTAATTTTAAAAATATTCCTAACAAAAAGCCCATCAAGTCTTTCTTCTGTGTGTGCCTTATTTATTTTGTTCGCATTCTACTGTGTCTCAGAGTAACAGCAATCAAAACCTGTACAAAGCTGGCAGAAAAATTCTACTGTATTAAATTATCAGAAATATCATTATATCTGTCAACAGGAAAACCGTGTTTTCCTCCTTTTCCCCATGCTACAAAGCTAAATAGCTGCTCTTTTTTCTGTCAGTCAAGCTTCTAGGTTTACCTAACTCCCACTAACTCAGCAGACGACCACTTACAACAGCCGAAACACATTTTCATCTAACCAAAATACTTACTTTTGTGTAATTCTTAATTGTCTCAAATGTAAACCCTAAAACAAAATTCACAGAAAAACTGGTCGCTTTGCATGTGATTCCCCACGATTTTTGATAAAGATGATAAACCAGTAAATGAATCAGCTTTAGCTGTATCAACATCACAAACTGCATCCTTCTTGGCTTATGCCATGATTTAGTCAACATAGAAGATTCTAAAAATATTTATTCAAATAACACACATCTCTGAGAGGTGGGTTCAAGCATTTGAAAATGGTATTAATTTGCCTTTCATGTTGAAATATAGCAAATCCTCCTCATTGTTCTGCTTCATTAGCTTAATTTTATTTATAACCCTGGTGAAAATGTTCATGGATACTTGTGTCGCTCATGGTATACTACACACATTTCATGGGGAAACATACCCGTTATTGGGTAATTTTGCCACATATAGGAAATATTTTTTACTCCTTTAAATTCTTAATAGCAACACACATTATGCCACAAAGATATTACTGTTCAAAGCCCATTAACAAAATGCAAGATGTGCACCTATTATAAATATTCCATATTTGTGTTCCCTTCACAAGTAAGAAGTGCCTAACACCTTTGTTCTGATTAATTCTCAACCTGGTGCATGGGAAGTGGGTACAGGAGTACCATTTCACTGCAGAAAAATTAGAATTGCTCATATTGAACGAGTATTAAAACAATCTAGGCTAGCCGACAAAGGAAACAAAGCCTATTATGGAGCATTTCAAAATTAGACTGTAGTGAACAAAAGTTCTTGTTAATAAAACTACAGCCAACAGCATTATTGTGCACCTTCTAGAAGAAAAAAAAATAGGATTAAGTTTGTGCACAGACTAAGCTTTCCTATTTGTACGTTGAGTAGGTCAAGAAGGAGGAGTACAGACAGGGAGTGTGAGAACCTTGAGATCTTTAATACTTCCACTGCCTCTGCTTGTGATGTACAACATCTGTTTCCTGGATAAACAGAGAAGTTAGGTCCCCAGAGCCTGAATCCAGTACCTTTCATAAGCCCTAACTTCATTTTTACAAACGATAAAAGAAAATGTAATTTGCTTTCCAGCTTTACCAGTAATCCATACGTGTTCATATTGCAGACTGCAAAAGCATCAGTGAGATCAATAATAAACATTCTACTCATCGTTTACTCTTCTGCTTTATTTAAAGAGAACATTCTCCAGCACACATGCCACTTTCCAGTTGGAATGATGGAATATGGATAATAGAAATAGAAAAATACATTGCAAATAGCAAAATATATGCTCTTTAACAACAGGCAGGAAACCTCCCAAAATCAAGCACCCTAATTTATACATTTCTGAATTTAAAAAAGAATACAATAGGATATGAACAAGTCTCAGATATTAGGGAATATCAGATCACACCTGCTAGTGTGTTTCTCCTCAACACTCTTCCTAATCAAGAGCTTCACACACCCAGGTTCCTTCCACCCAGTTACAGGTTATTTAGTCAATCCAGTTTAGTGGTGCAGTTTGATTTTTCCTGTTTTCTGCCTGTTTCCACTGAGTCAGTAAGGCACATTCAGAGAAGCAGAGAATGGGTAAGGTTAGAAGGGACCACTGGAGGTCATCTAGTCCAACCGCTCTGTTCAAGCAGGGTCCCCTACTTGTCCCCCAAGCACACTACTCAGGATTGTTTCCAGATGGCTCTTGAATATCTCCAGTGAAGGAGAATCCTGAATATATCCAGGGAGGGAGAATCCACAGCCTCTCTGGGCAATCTGTTCCAGTGCTCAGCCACGCACACAGAAAAGAACTTCTTCCTCATGTTCAGGTGGAATTTCCTGTGTAAACACTCCACCTACATCTGTAACAGTAAAGTTTATTACAGCTGACATATCTAGAGAATTTATTTACAGGAAAACTAGAAAATCCCAGCTGATCATATGCAAGCTTGAATATATTTACTTGAGTTACTGGGGTAGTTACTTCTGCCATGGAGATAGTGAAAAGCACCATCTCTATTGTTGTAAAAAAAGCACAATTGTTTGCTAAATGTGAAATCCCTCCACCAGGTAAAGGAAACTCAAACCAAGAAGCACTGGAACTTTGCAGGGTGGCTACAAGTATTCTTCTCAATAATCACTAATCCTGTTTTTCAGAAATAGCTAGATGCTAAAAGATTTTACAGGGATTCAAATTTTTGTTTATTTGTTTTTAAGTAACCATGTAGTGCACATTTTCTTTTTGGTGTTTGTTACTTAATAAGTACCCTTAAAAATATGATGTTAAATGTTGGACCACTTGTTGCTACTATCTATAATACACACTGACATACTGCACTAACATTGGATAAGGTAAAAAAGCTTTTTAAACATTGTAAACATAAAAGCTTGAATTTCTGAAATATATATCTATTGTCCTGTAGTGATTATGGATAATGTTAAATACCTCTGCACATAATTACAGAACACACAGTACTGTCATTTTATTGACTGATATGAATAATAACTGGATTTTATGTATTTTCAAGCTACATTTAATTTACACATTTTGCCCAAAATGCCTGTAGCTACTTTTCTTCTTAGTTCTTTACCTGATTCCTTTGGCCATTATGCTCTATGCATTCTGCTATTATTGCTCTCATTTACCTTTTCGCTTGTCATTAAATACTTTTATTATTTCCTTCCTGAAGCCTCACGTGGAATGATCACAAGAATACCTTTCTCTAAATGCATTTTTGTCTTTTTTATTTTTGTTTTTCTTTTTCTTTTTTTTTTAAATTAAGGCAGCAGCTTTGGGTGGGTGATTCATTGCTCACATCAGAACAGCAGAGCATTAACCAAACTTTGGAAAAAAACTTTTTCAGGACTCCAAACAGTCTTGATGTCACCGTGGTGTGAAATACAATCGCCTGCTTTTCCAGACTATTACGGCAGACCCACTGGCTGCTGATCTACAGCAGCGCCTGAGTGAAGCACACCTGGGAGATGACAGCCCCACATGTCCCTGTCACTCCTCCTGGCAGCTGCAGGGAGCCCAGGAGCTCCTCAGCCGCTCCAGGTGCTCCCGCCGCCCCAGGCTCCATCCCTACATCCCAGCTGCTCTCTGGCAGGACAGGGCACAGTGGAGCTATTGTCCTGCCGGGAGGACCCGTGATACCCTGAGGTGCATCGGGAAGAGTGTGTGCAGCAGGTGGAAGTGAATCATGATTTTAAAGAGTTAAGATTTTAGCTAATTAGCAATTCATGTTGATCAGGGTATAAATTAGATAAACAAATGATAGGTTAATGATTATTAGATGCTTAAGGTAGAGCTAATTATTGTGTTGTTTGCCATTATGAGCTTGTTTATAGAAGGAAGTGAAGTAAGTGAACCATTATAAGGACATATTGAAACCAATAGAACAATGGCCAGTACCTGGAATTTACATCAATCAACCACGAAGCAGAGGACTTTGGATCATGCCAGAAGGTCACGGACACCTGATGAAGACTCTCCTGACTTCATCCCTTAAGACCCCTGACCCAATTCGAGACCACCGACCCAATTCAAGAGAAGAACTGCGCACGGGTGAAGGACTAATAGCCTCATTTAAATACAGAGCAGGGATGGGAAGTGCTGGGGTTATGCCTATGTGTTGTATGTAAGATCTTGGGAAATAAATAGAGGGCAAAGAACCTTGTACGCCGCAGTCACACCTTTCAGAGACAACTCCTGTGCTGCCCATCAGTGTTAATAAGCATATCACTTTCTAACTTTGACTAGTTAGAGAGTATTTGTCTGTGATCATATTAGTTTTTAACGACTCAGAAGGAGAATTCTCTGCTCAGCCCTGGTGAGGTCATATCTGAAGCGCTGCGTCCAGTTTGGGGCTACTCAGTACAAGACATGGAGTTCCTGAAGAGGTTCTAGCGAAGGGATGGATGATTTGGGGTCTGGAGCATCTCTCTTACGAAGAGAGACTGAGGGAGCTGGGGATGTTTAGTCTGGAGAGGACTAAGAGGGGATCTCATCAATGCATGTAAATATCTCAAAAACAGGTGCCAAGAGGATGATGCCAGACTCTTCTAAGTGGCGCCCGGAGCAATGGCCATGAACCGAAACAGAAGTTCCACCTCAACACGAGGAAGAACTTTTTTACACTGAGGGTGGCAAAGCACTGGAACAGGCAGGCCAGGGAGGATGTCTCTGGAGACATTCCAAACCCTCCTGGACGTGTTCCTGAGTCACCTGCTCTAGGTCACTGNCTCCTTTTCTCCCTCAGGGAAGGAGGCGGTGTCGCTTCCTGCGAAGCGTCGCCCGGCATCCGGGGGGCCATGGGCACGACGGTGAGGGGCGGCGGGGGCAGGATGCGGAGCGGGAAGAGGATGACACGGAGTGTTGGGAGGGGTTCGGCCGGCCCGGGGAGGCGGGGTCCCGCGGGGCCCGTGGGCAGCGAGGCGTTCCCTGTCCCGGGGAAAGGGCGGGGAATGGCGTCCTGTGGCGGCTGGAGAGCCCGTGCCAGCCCTGCCCGGGGCGGCTGCCAGGCGCTCGGGAAGGGACACACCTGGTGCAGGCCAGCGGGCAGGAAGGAAGACTCAGGGATCATGCTGGGCACTATCCCCTTCCCGCTTTTGCCTCCGGAGCAGGACGCAGGCAGCGTCAAGCAGAGTATCTGCTCAGGTTTCCCTCAGAGGGACTTTGGCGTCCCTGTCACCTGGCGCATCCCTGTTGTGCTGCCAGCCGCTGCTCTGCCACCAGGCATTTCTGGCATAGTCCCCGGAGGGTCATGGCCGAGGCCAGCGTGGAGCTTGCCTTGTGGGTCTCAGGCGAGCAGTTTTTCTGAGTGTACTAAGACGCTGGTTTCTGCCAAAATTATGGGTTTAACAGATGTTCTTCAGTGTTAAAAAACCTTGGCCAACCAAGGCTCGAGCTCCTTCGTGTTTTTTCCATGCTTACTACAAGTCGTTAACTTTTTGGAGGCCAAAGAAATTTTGCTTTTCTACTCGTTCATTTGTTTCTGTTTCATGTAATAATCGGTATTTTGTGCACTAGGTTACAGTACTGATCTGCATGGGACTTTCTTTAAAGGGGAAGAAACAGGAAGTCTTTGATCTAAAGAATCTTTTGTTTACACTTTTACACACAGGAGGAGAAAGAAAAGTGGAAAATTGGTATTTTGCACAAATCAGGACAGCTCTTTACTCTTAATAAAACAGATTTTTGGTTTGTCCAAGACGTGAATTAGGTGCTTGAGGAATTTTGGTGACAGGAGAAAGAATAACAGTTTTCATACTCAGAAAAATAGCAGTTTGAGAAGAAGTCACAGTGAATTTCACAAAGTTCTGTCACTGTTGCTAATGAAATTGCTTGGTGGAAGCTGTTTCAAATGCATACATACCTTTACGGTTTCTTCAGCTGTTGCATAATTTTCCTTGAAGGATGTAGAGAAAAACAATGTATCGTAGTTTTATGGATGGTCATGGGTGTGTCTGGAGTGATCAGAGTTTCTTACCACTTTTGTTGCCACTTGGTAATCTGCAAAAAATTAAGTGGAGAGACTTAGAAATATTTTTAATAGGAATAGTTGAGAATCAAAGATGATGTTAATTGTGTTAATGCCAGTAGGCAGCTCAGGACTATACAGTCACTTGCTCACTTTCCTCACTACCCTCAGAGGGATGGGATGAGAGGAAAGGGAGAGAAAAAAAAATAATTATGGGTTGAGACAAATATTTTTTAAGTAGAGAAAAAAATGGAAAATGAGAAGCAAACCAAAACAGGTGATGATCAAAGATGATCACTCATCTCACAGGTAGATCAGTGTCCACCCAGTTTCTGTGCAAAAGCTGGCTGACCTCCCTGAGCCCCCTCCTCTCATTTTTTGTTGCTGTCCATGACACTTTATGGAATATCCTTGGTTAGTTCAGGTCATCTGCCAGGTTGTGCCTCCTCCTAGCCTGCTGCCCACACCCCAGACTGTCCCCTGCAGGGCTGGGCAGAGGGAGAAACAGAAAAGGCCTTGATGAAAAGGCAAGCTCTCTCAACAATCACTAAAACTCTCAGTTTTTGGGCTCTTGAGGCACCAATGACAATACATGTCCATGTCTTCTTCTGAGCATATGTATTGTTCTGTTTTGTCTTAGCTGGGAAATGAGGCTCAGGTTGCTCCTGCAGCACTTGTTTCACTGAGAAACTGTGGCATTAACAAAAGCTAGGTGCCTATCAAGAGGAAAGATATCCTGTTCACTGGACAGGAAAGATCTGAGCCCAGATCAACAAAAATACGAGTTCAGCTGAGATGCCAGGGATACATGCAAAACTACACTGATTTCCTGCATGGGGATTTGATCTTTGGACTTGAACTTGGAAGTCCTGACTTAACATGCAGTTCTTTTGGGGAGAGCAGTAATTCATATCCTGGATCAATTTGGATCACCAAGCATTTTTTTGCAGGCAGCTTGTTGGTGGGATGCTATACGCATGGGATTAAAAAGGACTGCTCTTTATCATGCCCAGTCTCTACAGCTGTACAGAATGACTTTTATAAGCTTAATCTTAAAAAAAAAAAAAGTTCAGTAGTTCCTTCTTTCATTTTTAGGCTGCTCTAGAATACAGATAGTCTAGAGATGGAATGGGTAAATTTGTTCATGATCACTTCGTACCACTTGCTCTCACTGTTCTGGCCTTAGAACTATTTTTTCTCCTTAGTGGTACTCCATACTTGTATTGAAAGCAGGTCTGTTTTCTTTTCATGGAGGTTTTGTTAGGCTAGACAAGTTATGCTTTCATCTTATTTCAGTTCCTAAGATTGGCAATCTGTTCCTCCATCCCGATAACCCTTATTTGCCACTGTTACTTCAGCCTCTCTCTGAGGGTGATCAGAACTCTATTGTATTGTATGTGAAGGCTCACTCATGCCTCGTCTGACATTAGTGCTTTTCTGATTTTACTAAAAATAGTCTAAAACTTTTTTTTTTTCTTTTTTTTATGTCACTTCTTGTTAGGATTAGCTAAAAATCCACAGAGGTAAACTTTCTACCTCTCGCTTTTTGATCTTCAGCTGAAGAGCTATGAATTTAAGCACAAATACTTGTTATGGTCCCTAAACTTGTGTTAGACTCCCCAAGATGTTCTTGCAGAACTCTAGGAGGAATCTTGTTCCAACCTGATAGTAGATTGTATGAAAAAAGGAAACTTAAGCACATTGCTTATTTGTACTAATACTTCATTTTTCAGCTAACCTTAACGTTTCTAGTATTGTATAATATATTGTATTTACCAGTGTTCTTGCAGACTACATTTATTGCATGATCTAGTCTTAATATGCCAGGACATTTTTAATTTAAAAACAATGGGGAAAACATTTTTTATACATGAATGATGAGGAGAATTATTCTTGAGCTGGGAAAATCAAATCATTAAACAGTTGGGACAGACACAATTTAATTACTGACTGCTCACTGAACTTTATGCTGACCTACCCTTAAAAATCTTGAGACATTTGGCTGACCAGTGTGTTTTATCTTTTTTTAAAAAATGTCAAATATCATATTTACTGTCTGCTGAGCTGGAGAACAGAATTAATTGCATCTCAGTCTACTAAGCTGCTACATTCCTTCTCTAGGCTTTAGTCATCCAGTTTTGTTTTCTGTTACATGTGGAAATAGCTGCATGTGATAAATATTAAAGGGATTGCTATATCATAAACCTCATCAGATAAATCGTCTGATTTTTGAGACTGGCATCTCAATCTGCTTGTTTCAATCTTCATATTTTTTTCTGGAAAACTGTGCAAGAAATAGTGAATAAACAAGAGGATGAGGGGATAACTTCTTCCACTTCCATGCTTGTAACTGGTTATAGGCTCAAATCTGTCATTTTTAGCAAGACTTCCCATCTTGTGGACTAGTCTGGTGTGTTTTGCTGAGAAGATAAAAGGAAAGTAGGCAGAACCACAGTGCTTCAATATCAGTTCTGTCACTGTGAGTTGGTCATGGAGATCCCTTCTCTCCCAGGCAGTCTTTCCCGTGAGTACAGGGTGGGGCCAGTTAGAGCTGTTGAGAAACTCAAGCTCATTTTCTGTTGCTGATGTTTTGGGGTTGATTGGTTGGTTTGTTTGCTATGTCAAGTGTAGGAAGGAGGCATTAACTGCTTTCATAAAGTGTTGATGGCCTCTGGTGTTAACTTTGGTGTTAACAAAGTTAACTGATGTTGACTTTGGACATCATAAAAGATAAGTAGAATTTGTGAATGAAAACAATTCAACAAAACTCCGAAACTTTTACATTTTCCCTGTAAATGTCAGATTAATTTACTGTTGTTATTGGAGGGCTGTATGTTATGTTCCATCTGACTTTAGCATTTCTTTCAGCTTTCAGACAGAAAACACACAGAAGGAGAAAAGCAGGCCGAAGACAACAACAGCGCCGAATGCAGCGAACCAGGAACCATGGATCTGAAGTTCACTTCATCCAGAAAATACATTTCCATCAGTGTACCTTCCAAATCTCAAGCTATGTCTCCCCATATCAAATCAGTAGATGATGTTGTGGTTCTTGGCATGAATCTCAGCAAATTTAGCAAACCTGCCCAATTTTTCATCTGTGTTTCTGGAGTTTTTATGTTTTATCTAATCTATGGATATTTACAGGTAAATATTATGAACTTTTGTTTCAGGCCAATTCCTCATGCCCTGTTTCTTTTTCAATAGCATAATAACGTAGTGTGTATCTTAATATGTATAGATGTTTAAACTAGATATATATTGCAAAGTCAGCCTTTCAGTATTCAAGAACAGCAAGTAATATATAATCTGAGTTTCCATTATGGTTCATGTGCCTGTAAAGTTTAGATCACTTGGACTTTCATAACTTGATCTTTTACTTCTGCATGCAAGATACACCAAAGCCTTCATTGATGCTGAAGCCTTTAGATGTCCCTAAGTTCCACGAGTAGTGTACAGTAACAGTCGTCTTTTTTTTCTCTCTGCTCTCAGGACGGAGCTGAAACATGTACTGTGGTAGTTTATTAAACAGAAGCATAAGGTTTATGCCATCTTAGTTAAACATTTACCATTCTGCTAATCTTTTCTCTCTTATCTTGAGCAGCTACATTTCTGTTCCCTTTTTAAAATTATTTTTAAATTTATCGAGTATTCTCAATAAAGCGGTGATTAAAAATCTTGATAGTTAAAAATCATGTTTCTAATGCAGTTTTCAAAGCAGCTGGGAAGTTTGTTAACATAAAGTTACTTCAAAAGAGATAAGAGAACATGATCAGTAATTAAAAGCAGAATCTCAGAAAGGCAAATACTAGGTAGCCTTTTGTTTCTATAACTGATACCTACATAAGTCTTTATGCAGTGTCTGTATTTTTCCATAACAAATTGCTGTGGTTTAAAATATTCCTACAGCATGCAAATTTATGAACTCACAAGTGCTGTTTAATGTAGGCACTCAAAATATTAATTGTGCGTTCCTAAGAGCTGAAAATTATCAGTAAGGATGTTTGTTAGAGAAAATTTGTATTAAATTTATCCTGAGATATTTATAAAATCTGAATTAAAACAGTCTACTGAAGTAAATGAAGTGAAAAGCAGCAAAAAAGCAGGCAGGAAGCCATCTGTAATATGAGATAATTACTAATGGATCAAATGTATTCCCCTAATGAATTGATCCATTAATTTTAATGTGTTTACAACAACAGTAAATTTTCTTCTTTCATTTTGGAGAACCTAAATTGTCTTTACTTTTTCAACTTTGCAAGTTTCGTATGGCAGATAAATCTGGTTAATAGCCAGCATCTGCAAAGGCTAGATTTGCATGTACCTGGAGGAAAAAGGTCTGTTGATTTTTTTGTCCGTTTAATATTTTGGTGTGTGTACATGACTTTGGTGGGTTTTTGTTTTTATAGGAATTGATATTTTCAGTGGAAGGTTTTAAACCTTTTGGTTGGTACCTCACTTTAGTGCAATTTGGATTTTATTCCATTTTTGGACTAATAGAATTGCAGTTGATTCAGGACAAAAGAAGAAGGTATGTGTTTTTTCCAAGCATTTTACCCACTGTCCATGAAATTAGAAGTATTTGATGCTTATGGTAAATTTGACTTCTGGGTTTTGAATGTCAGTACTGTGAAGCATTGCTAACAGTTCTGTAGATAAAGTAAATTTGCTGGATGATGTTAGAGAATATTTTAGAAGCACTGACTTGGATTTCGGATCTGTGAGTAGTTTTGTTGACTCTGCTGTCACTGTCTCACTTGCAGAACATATTGTATCCTTAAGGTGGCTGATAGAGACTGACTCATGTATGTGTTGCTTGGGATGATCACATCTAGAATAGAGCCAATGCACTTCACAGCACTTGAAGCCATCTGTCAGTGAATATATTTTCCCCTGACATGCTGTGCACCTTGGAGAGTGTCAGAGGTCTGCTCTCTGCTTGCCATGTGGCTGAGTGGGTTTGATTCAAAGGATGTTCTGAAGTGTTGTGGTTTCATTTGAGACAGCACTCATGACACTGCCACAAAACTATTCTGTGTTTTCACTGCAGTTGACCAAGGAGATTTTTGATGTCTTGAATCCCATGGAAATGTGATATTTTCTGTTTCAGTATAGCCATTCTGCAGCCTCCTACCCGTCTATGGCCTCTGCAAAGTGTTTATTGAGGCACTCTGGAAACTTGAATACAGGCTGTCATGGTGTACATGAATTGTAAAGTTGCCTTTATATTCTAGTTGAATGTAACTAGTTTTCTTTACCTGCAGTCAGCCTTGGATGATTTTGCATATACTGGTTTTAGATTATAAAATTCTTTTTTTAGCCAAACAACATAACTTTGATAAATTATTCCTTTAATTTTAAACACTGATGGCTTATATTTCAAGTTACCTGACTTTTTGAGATGCATCAGATAATATTGCACAGTTACCTTTTGGATTACTAGTATTTGTGGGGTTTTATTAGCAGTTGGTAATGCTTACAGGGCATGACCCTTCAAGTAAGTAGTATTGGAAATGTAGATCTGAAATATATTTCACATTTTATTTTCTATAATCTAGGCATCTTCTTGTAGACATGCAGAAATCTATATTTCTTAAATTTAAAATTTTTCCTGCATGCCTCAGAGTATGTGTGCATCACATAATGAGTTACAGATAAGACTGGATGGCAGCAAGACAGCTCCTTATGTTCTTACCGTGGCTCTGAGTATGCGTGAAAAATGGCTGAACATATGCACAGCAATAACTGTAAAAAAGTCACAAAGTGAGCACAAAAGTAACTGTTGGATCATCTGTTGTCAGGTGATAATTTCATCAAAAGTGTGAACAAAACATCTGAAAATGTTCAACAAGCCTCTCTGTTCATGCTATCGGAATCACTGCTCTCTTAGTTTCATTGAGTTTCATAAAACAATGGTACTTTTTTCAACTTTCATCATTTTAAAAATGTTAAGGTTCACATGCAAACTTCACCAACGAAGTTGTCACAGTGACCTGTGACAGAACTAAGATCCAGGTTATCTTGGTATACCAGTCTTCCACATTTCCTTTGACAAATAACCTGAAACCTTTGTCTTGATTCTTGTGTAAATAACATACCTTCTCAGAAGGAGGTTAAAGAATTACTGCTTGAATACTTTATAAGCCATAAAGTTTTTATTGTCTTGTATTTGTGCTTTTTATTCACAGTAATTGAAAGAAATGAAATATGAAATCAGACATTTGTGTGCATTTTTAAATTGCTGTGAAGTGAAATTCAGTGAGAAAGTTGTTGTAAAGTATTTCTTTACTTGAATTTTCCAAGCTAAATCTCCTCTAGATGAGTCTGTAATGCCAAGATTTGTATGTTTATGTTTTCTAGAATTCCTGGCAAAACCTACATGATAATAGCATTTTTAACAGTGGGAACTATGGGTTTGTCAAATACTTCCTTAGGATATCTGAATTACCCTACTCAAGTCATCTTCAAGTGCTGTAAGCTGATTCCAGTTATGATAGGTGGGGTTTTTATACAAGGTAAGTGTTAGTCTTACTATTAGATGATTTTTTAAAATTGTTTCTTTGGAAGAGAGTCATAGATGGAATCCTGTAGTTTTTTTAATTCCACTGGTAGAATTTTTCCTATAGGAGGAAAAATGAGAATTTCTGAAGCATCTTCTGAGAAAATGTACAAATATAATTAGATCAACAGAAAATATCTGCAGGTCACTTGCAAAACTTCATTTTTACACAAGCTTTCTTAATTTTTAAGAAGTGTAAGTTTGTTTTTTAAACTAAATCACTTCATAGATGAAACAATTTCAATAATGAAATGGAAAGCTTGAGATGGAAAACCAAATCTAACCATGAGTTGTGAAGAAAATCCCTACTCTTGTTTGAAAATATTATTTCCCAAATTTTGATTGAATGTTTAATCAGAAATCCACCTGATTTTGCATGTCTTTGGCTACTCCTAAAGTAATTGTGCATATTTCAAGAAGGTAAAATGGAATATGGAGAAAAACAGATAAAGGTTATAGTTATGTGAATAAATATACTTCACTGTCTCTGGATTTAGAAGACTTTAGTATGTTATAAAAGTTTGTGTTCAGTACCCAAAAATTTAGTCAGTAAAGGTCCACATGAACAAGTATTATGGAGTGAAATCTAGAATGCTGTACTTCTATTTCTGTAGGTAATTCTCGCCTTCGGGTCGAAAACAGCTGAATTTTCAGAAATTTCAGCTTTACAAATGTACATACCTACGCAGTATTTACCTTTTGATAGGAGTAATTTTTTATCATTTTAATGCACAGTGACTGGTATTTCCCTAAAGCTTTGTGGAACTTTTTATTGTGTTGTAGTAGTGTTTTAGTCTCAGAAGCTATTTTTTTAAATTGTTAAAAAAATTCAGTTCAGCAAAGTTCCCTTGGAAGCTTATGTTCAAAGTTCAGCTTCTGAGCAAAGAATATCTTATTTCAAACAAGGTATACTAACTCCTGCTTTTTCATGTCCTTACTTTCTTTTTCCTTTCCCCTCCACTACCTGTCTCTCCCAAACTATAAGACAGCATAGGGTTCTCAGAGTACCAAAGTTGTCTGTTAGTGTTTGGAATTGACTTCTTTCTGATCAGTAAAGGCAGCCAAAATGTCTTGTGTGAGGGAAAAGTATTAAGAAACATCTAAGCTGTCCTGAAGTTGTTGAGGGAATGCTTTGTCAGGGAGGATGTGCTTTGTGTCAGTGCCGTAACTGTGGACTCAAACCAAAGCTGGTCACAAGAATCAGATATTTCACATTATGGTCCTCCCCTGTAGTGGGAATTTCTGTTCTAGAAGAATCAGTGTCGGGCTGTGAAAGACCAGAGCATTGAGTCTTCATTTTAAGTGGAAGAATGGCATTGGAACAAAGTTTCCTTTGTCTTCTAATCTGTTAAACAGGATAAACATGAAATTCTGAGAGTGCTAATAGTCCATTCTTGCTGTTTGTATTTTGTAGGAAAACGTTATAATATTGTAGACGTGTCTGCTGCCCTATGTATGAGCCTGGGATTAATATGGTTTACTTTAGCTGACAGCACAGTTGCTCCAAATTTCAACTTGACAGGTAAAAAGATATTACATTTTAGAGTTTAAGAAAATGCTTGGTTTTTCCTACGATAAGCATTCCGTAGAAGTTCCGAGTTCTTGTTGGTGTGCCTTCAGGTATTCTACTGAAAATGCAAGTTTCATTGCAGCTTTGCTCTAGCAGAACTCTGTCTGTGGCAGAAGAGACCTTTATTCAAAATGTAAGGTCTTGGGTTCCTAAAATTTCTGGAAACTGCACCCTTGTGGTTGAAATGTCTCATGTATTCTCAAGAAAGACTTACCCCAGTGCATATATATTAAAATAAATATGATAAAATTCAGTTGGAACATTTTAAAACTTAAAAAGATTAGTTGACTTTTCTAGTTAATTTTTTAAGTATTTTTCCATTTCAGAACCATTTACTTTATATAAACTGATGATCTTAGTCAGATTTGATGTAGTTTTTAGGTGGAGTTCACATTTTAACCTTTTAATACTGTCTAAAATCTGAAGCAAAGCAAGGATTTTAACCTGCTTGGATTTAAAAGCTTAGTTGAATTTCTTTCTCAAATGACAAAGAATAACTGAATTCCTGAGATCATTCCAATGATTTGTGTAGAATTGTTTCTATGCAGATTCTTTTCAGAAGTAGTTTGGGTACAGTTTTTCCAATTGTTTTTACTCATTCTTTACATCCAGTACAACACTGCTGGTCTCATCCATGGCCTTGCTGCTGCTGCTCAGCACTGCCACAATGTGTGGAACAATAGTCCTCGCGCTCCAAACTGTGTAATGGGTATAAGATTAACATATATCTTGTCTCCACATTTCTCCTCTCCATGTGCACTGGTGCATCAGGTTCCAGGTAACCTTTTCATCTCAGTCCAGTGCTGAACCATGCATTTATCCAGTGGTGTGCCCAGGCCATTAAGCACAGCTGGAACGTGAATCATGATGGAGAATGCCCACAGAGACATGCATCCATCACTTTACAGAGTGAAATTGCTGAGCTGGAGCTGTTATTATATCTTTGGACCAGAGCTGAATCCATGCCAGATGAGATATCTGTATTTTTAGCATTACCAATATTATTCATGTTATCATGTTTTTTTCCGTTGAGTTATACCTTTTCCAGTGCCTGATAATTTTGAATGATGAAGAGACCTGGAAAGTCTAGCCATGGAAAGGAAATGGTTCCCAAACTAAAAACACTGGTTTAGAAGTTCTTGCCTAGAAAATACCAGCTTAAACTTCATGGGCCTTAAAAATGTTGAATCTTCCACCTCTGACTGTAAGAACATAGAATTAAGAAAATAAAACACTGCTTTTTTCTAGTCTTCTAGTTTTTTCCCTGACGTGATCTTTTAAGGAACCAAGACTAGAGCAGGTTTTGATATGTATTTTGATGATTAGTGTCTTCTGTAATGTTGTATACTTAGGAAAAGTGGTATTTCTGCCTGTGTTCATCATTAAATACAACAGTCACGAAAGTTTGTAGGTTGGGAAATGAACTGTGACTGACATGACTAGAGTTACCAGGTTTTTGTTATCAGAAAGCTGATTACAATAGTGACTGTGTAGTGACTTCGTTGTCAGCATAAGTGGTAACCTAAAACCATGGGGTTTGTACCTGAACAGTAGTGTTTTTTAAAATTAATGTTTCAGTAATGAAAGATTTCTACTGTCAATCCTCTTGCATTTTTTTTACCAATACTTCTAACATTTTTATTTGCCTTTGTCAGGAAAAAAAAAAAAAAGTGGGATTAACTACTCAAAAAGAGTATTTTCTCTGGTTATTTATCTCCATTAACTAACTGCAACTGATGTCGCTCTTGTTACTACAAAAACTACTGCTGGCTTCTTTATAGCAATGTCCAGATGTTGCCATCAAACTTAGAGACACATGCAGTGCTCAGGGGTGGAGGGAGGGTGGAGGTAGGCACTGCTTTGTGCTGGTGTCATTAAATATTTTTGCTGACAATTAGAATATATTACAGGGGAGGGTTGGTTATTATTTTTCTATTCCTTGGATTTTTTGTCACCATTTTGCTGGTGAATATTCTGAAGAGGTGTTTGTTTGTTTGTTTTAATAGGTGTGATCCTAATATCTCTTGCCCTCTGCGCAGATGCAGTTATAGGAAATGTACAGGAAAAAGCTATGAAGTTGCACAATGGTTCTAATTCAGAAATGGTAAATACAACATTTGCAATTTTAGAAGAACATGTTTTATCATTGGCAAGGCCTACATTGACAAAGCATGGGACTTTTTTTTTTTTAATGTGCTTTTCTCTTCCTTATGAAAGGAAAAGCTCTTGGTGTACTGTTTTTGGAGTTTCCTATTTGTCTGAGGACTTCTGATTTTTCTGTTTCATTTTTAAACCTTTCAAAGGGTGCTGCTTTCTGTGTGGAACTTCAGATGTACATTGCAGCTACAGAAACACTCATTTCTGTCAACAATTTCTTTGTCTACCCTGCAGGCCTGAGATCAGTGCAGTGTTTTTTGTATGATCATGTGCTTAATATCTGAAAAATACACACTGTTCTTCTGGTATAATTGAGCATGTGTTACATGGAACATGTTACTTTTCTTCCTTGCTATACTTTATCTTCTGGAGTGTGTTAGCTCTTGGGAGGCAGTTTTTTTAAAATCTTTTGGAATCTGTAAAATTCTGGGTGAATATTTTTGTTCCTGATTCAGTGAAGTGCATCATTTTGAAAATGTCTTGCTCAGTATTTTTTATATACTTGCAATGTGGATCATCCATTCATATGGTCTGAGGTTATTTTTCTTTTTAGACAAAACTTGAATTTGGTGTATTTTTCTCTGAAGTTGAGCAAATACAAGTAAAATTTTTACTATATAAGGCATGATATGAATATGCCACAGGTAAAAAGTTACTGAAATTTATTTTCTATATTTGGCATGTATGTGACATTTAACTAGAAAATTCTAGTTTCTCGTGAGAATAGCTTCATAAATGGAGAACGAGTTAGAAGGAATCTTCATTTAAGGCTAGAAGTGATTGAGGATGGCTCAAGAAGTTTGAGCTAAAAGTTTCTGGAAAGTGGAAGAATATATAATTAAAACTGTCACTGTATTCTTGTTTTTATTCTCGTACGATTTCTTAATGCTCACTGTTGACTGCTGCTGGGGGCAGAGATTTAGCTACATGAGCTGGTGCAGCCTTCTATAGCTGTCATTTCCAAAATTCAAACCAAAGTGCAATCTGTTGCTGTTTTCTTGCCCACTTTGTATGTGACAGCTGTTGCTGCCTTACCTACAAAACTCCTGCTCTCTCCAAGACTTTGCTTTTTATTCTGCATTAGTCTGACAAATGTTGATCCTCATACTGTATACTCATACTACCTGTAGAGTGTAGTGGTTTAGAATACAAGGGTTTTGTTTGTTTATGGTTTAGACATTACACTTCAGGATTATGTTCAGAGAATTCAGTGCAGAAATACAAGCAGCATTTTGGAAATCATTTTCTATACTTGAGACTGTGGGTAAAAATTGAATCTGGAGATTATGTTTAATGAACAGTGATCTGGAAAGAAAATTGAACAATGATGGAACCTGTCATCCACAGGATCTTTCTTACTTTGTCAGATTTGGAAATTGCCCTGGATTTAATTGTGCAAAGGGGAAAGAAAGACGTCTTGTGGCTGAAATAGTAATGGCTGTTCTGGAAGGTTATACTTGATTTTTGCCTTATGTGTCATTCTGTGGAAGTGACTTGTATTACACTGCCAAACAAGGAAATAGGAACATGGTGTTTATTTATTCCTGATTGTGAAAAGTGAAGTCCTTGGGTACTTAGGGAGACAAGCTGGGTGCAGAGGCAAGTGAAGAAGTAGGGACTGACTTCTGTGTGTATAAACAGTGTCAAGTAAAAGCTCTGAGGATCAAGTCATTGGTTTTTAAGTGTTTGAAAGCAGGTCTGCTCTTTAAATGTGTATTCATCCTTCTTTATTCTAGAGCAGCAATAAGTGTTCTGTTGTCTCATGGAATTTCTGTCAATTTTTAATAGATTTTTCCCAATAACTGAGATATTATAACAAGACATGGAGTTTTGAAAGCACAGTAGATCAACGTGTTCTAGGCAGCATTGTGTAGAATACTTCTATTGACTCATCCCCTGTTTCACAAGAAAAGGCTACTAAATGTTGTCCAAGCAGCTGAATGCCTCTGGCTGCATGGGAAGATGGATGGATGGATGGATGGACAGTTCCAGTTTCTACTTCTGCTGGCTCAACATGAGAGAGGACAGATGAAGATTGTTTTGTTGCTCAGTGCAGCTATGAATTGAGTAAGGGTGCAGACAAAATAAAGATCTTACCTGTTTCCTGAATGTTCTGAGCACTGAGCTGGTCACATTTGAGACTCCTGTATGCCACAGCCGTCATGCGTGTGTGCCATGCTTGTGAACTGAAGTGACACAGATGAAACTTATGTGACACTTCTGGCAGTCCATGGTGATTGTGTGCTACCCTTTGCACATTTAACATAATACAGATCTTTACTGTGCTGGATAAGTAGCAGATAATGAAGGATGTGTAACATGTTCTTCAGACTATTAAATTGCATAGTTGTGGGAAGTCTTATTTAGGCAGCAAAATCCTGAATTTGAAGGATTTACCGTGGTTGACACTGACCTCAAGATGTTATTAACTGACTTGCTTTCCAAACTCCTTTTCTGTTGTTGTAGGTAGGAAGAATTTGTCTAACACTTATTGTTGATGTTTCACTGTACATCAGCTATTCTATAAATGCTAGTAAAAATATCATCAAATGCTATGAATTCAGCTCTGAGTAGCTCTTCTCAGCTCTGAGAAGCTGAGCTGAGCATATTAATAGGGCCAAGCATCTGAAAGCACTTAATTTTGTCCTTTTTTATAGTATCACCTAGTAATTCTTTTCTTTTACACTCTTCTAGGTTTTGTATTCCTATTCGATAGGTTTTGTGTATATTTTATTTGGATTAACATGCACTACTGGATTAAGCCCTGCAGTAACATTTTGCTCAAAGGTAGGTGTAAAGATTTCCCTTTTTCTATGAAGAACCTCATTGGAAAACCTTGCTCTGTATGATTTAGAAAATCTCATCACTTCTCTCTCTAAAGTTCTGTTTTCATCATGTAAACAGGTTAACTTGTATAATTCATACAGTAAGCTAGTTTTTCCAGTCTTTGATGTATAAGATAGGGTAATGTTTTAAAAAGCAACGAAATCACAGGACCAGACTTATGAGCTTATAATTTCATTATTATTTTTCCATTATTTAACTAAAATTAAATAAGGATTTTTGCATGAATGCATTGTTGAACAGCTTATTATTGCTCAAGCAGTTGATTAAAGTCTGTAGTTTTATGTCATTTTGCAATACCTCAGGGTTTGTTTTACATTTTCCTAACCGGCTTTTTTATTGTTGCAGCATCCAGTTCAGACTTATGGTTATGCATTCCTTTTCTCCCTGACTGGGTATTTTGGCATATCCTTTGTTCTAGCTTTGATTAAAATCTTTGGTGCCCTTCTTGCTGTAACAGGTATGAACCAATGATATTTTTACTGCCTTTGTATAAAAATGAAGTAATCCTAGTCTATTGTTTAGGACAGAGCTTTTGAGAATTGTTCTTACTCTGGCTTTTTTTCTGTTTTTTGTGCTGACTGATTTATGTAGCATGGATCTTCACATGGTAGAATGTATTTGAGAGCTTTCTGATTCTTTTTGTGCCACAGTTCCAACCGTGAAGAGACAGTTAAGTAAACTTGTGCATGTAGTCCGTGCTATGTTTCAGTGCAGATACAAACACTGTTCTAAATGGAGGGGTTGAAACTGAATCACAGAATCATTTGGGTTGGAAGGAACTTCAAAGACCATCTAGTTCCAGCTCCCCTGCTATTGACAGGGACATTTTCCACAAGACCAGTTTGCTCAAAAGCCCCATCCATCCTGGCCTTGAACACTTCCAGGGATAAGGCAGGCACAACTTCTCTGGACAATCTGTATCTCAGCACTCTGACAGTATGAGTTTCTTCCTAATAGCTAATCTAAAGCAACTCTCTTTCACTTTAAAGCCATTCCCCCTTGTCCTTGTCACTAGATGTCCTTGTACAAGTCCCTCTCCAGCTCTCATGCAGGCCCCCTTTAGGTGCTGTGAGGTGCTGTAGGGTCTCTCCAGAGCCTTCTCTTCCCCAGGCTGAACCAACCCCAAGTTTCTCAGCCTGTCTTCATTTGAAAATACGAAAAGGAAAAGACTTGCATCGTTTAAAATATCGAAGGAAAAGTGAAGATGTTCTAGAAAGGCATGGTAGACAGTGACATTGTTTCTAAGCACAGGAAACCACAAACATTAGTCACAAGGGCCTGGTAGGGGGGAAGGTGTAGCAGGATGTCATGTAGCTACTTTCCTTTCTTCTTCCCCTAAAAGACACCCTGGTTTCTGTCAGGTGATGTTCTACTTCATTCACAGGGGAGGGGAAAATACATCATTGTTCTCTGACCTGAAGGTTGCATGCTCTGATTTCCTATCAGTTATTTCCTCTGCGGCTTATCTGTTTCATATTTGCTTTTAACCAAGTTCAGTAGCTCTCCTGACTGGAAATTGACCCAGAGGAGCGGGCTGTTTCATGTATTAAAATACCTCTTAAAAAAAAAAAAAAAGCCTCACTGTACTAAAAAAAAAAGTTTAGAAATGCTGTAGAATAGTAAACCTTTCACCAGTTTTCTTATGCCTGACCTTGACAATTCTAACACTTCAGCCCTTTCTGTCTTGCCTGTAGCAATATGAAAATGTTTATTGTGCCTTGGAAGAACACCACATTCATCACTGTCCCTCCCACCTCCCCCCATCCACCCTCCCCCTTCTTGAGGGGAGGGGGGTGAAAGAGTTTAATGAAAATTGTATTTCTATTAGCAGAATGAGAAATTATCAGACTTAATTGGGAAAAAGAAGAAAAGGCACTTAATTTAGAAGGAAATGGTTACATAAATATTTTAATTAATAACTGATTTGAAAGAGTAGAAATAATTGTAATTAGAAAAACTGAAGTAATTTAACCATTTTTTAAATTATTCATTTGTAAACTGTTTTCTAATTAAAACTCAATTTTCTTTTCCATTCTCCTTTAATTTTTCATGTAGTAGAAAATCATTTTATTTAATGTGCATAAATTTCTTAAAATGTAAAAAGAAAATTATTACTAAAAAGTTGAAGTTGGGGCAGATGAAGCAGTAGTGAAGGCTGTTTCTTCTACTATAAAACACTCTTAAGTGAATATTTGTTTGTGGGGTAGAGTTGGGAGGAATGAAACTTGTTTTTTTAGCCAAAGCATTGTGAAAGTACATCAGTAGTCATTGTTTCCTTTTGCCAGTGTGTTGCAGTAAGATTAATTTGGATGTAGTTACACAAATATGACTTTCCAGTTTGGTATAGTGAAAGGAACTTCATGGTGAGCAAAATATTTTCTGATAATAAAAATTTTCTTAAAATATTTTCTTTAGGTGCAAACCTACTGCACCTTGTACTGGGGTCTTTCCCAAGTTCTGTCATATAGAATAACATCTTCTCAGGCCCTTAGCCTCCATAGCTAAATTTGTGTACCTGGCTGCATTCTTAGTTGGTTCTTAAACATTTTCTACAACTTACCCTCATTTATTTATTTTGTTTCAGTGATAAACTACATGGGTTTCTTGGTACACAATTTGCTAGTAATGCTTTATCCTTGTTCAAATGATTAGCACTGAAGTTGTTCAAATGATTAGCATTGAAGTTGTTCAAATGATTGTTGGAGCTATAGTTAATTTCAGAACAACCAAAGAGTTTATCTCTATTTTGGAAACAGGATTGTGTTCTCCACTCTTCTTACTACCTTGATTCTTTTTAGTGAATGGATCACACGTAGAAGATTGTCTCTTAGTGATTTTGAAGAAAACTTCCTAATGCAATCACTGAAGTCAGACATCCTTGGTCTCTTAGGCTTCTAAGCAAAATTGTAATTCCCTGCACTGTTAGGGAAATTTTTAGTAATTTCAAAAGAATGATGAGAGGATAATCCCATTCTACTCAAAAATAGAGCCCAAAACACCATGGAGTTGTAATAACATGAGGAAGAAATGGCAAGATACTTGACCTTTGGTCTTTGGTCTACATCCAAGCTTTAACAGATGAGTTTATATCATCAGTTACTTGCGTGTTGCTCTCAGAGACTGTGGATTGATTAGCATAAAGTTATTAAATAGTAAGTCTTGTTCTGGAAATTTCCTTGCTGCAGGTAGCTGCAGGCTGGAGATGGTACTACTGACACAGTGTACTTGTTTTCAAAAATCAAATGGTTCCAGTGCTGTTTTGTGCATTTTGTGTTTGCACCAAGGGTGTGATCATAATTTTAGTGAGGCAATTATTTTATGAGGTTACCTGCTAAGCCTTTGTTATGTTCTTTTGTTGTAACAGAGTTGTTAAAAAGGTTAATACTTGTTTTCCTCTGCAGTAACAACAGGAAGAAAAGCAATGACCATTGTGCTTTCTTTTTTGTTCTTTGCAAAGCCATTCACGTTACAGTAAGTATTTATAGCTCTTAGTGGTTTATGAAGTGTTTTATACCAAATTATGTTCTTCCTTGTGGAAATGCAACACTAATTAATCATATTCAGGGTTTAATGCTTGTTTTTTCATGTCTTCTACAAATGTGGCAGTCTGCTGTAAATATTGACTGGCTTGTTGATGCTAATCATGAGAGAATCATCAGAGAAAAGAGTTTGCATTTTTCTAAAGGTCTGGAAAGCAACAAAGAAAATTTACGGAAAACCTTCTATAATATCTAGTGCTTATGATATATAGTAAAATTGTTTGGGTACTGTCTCTGGGGTGGAAAATTTGGCTAAAGGAAGGAGTTTTCTTCATTATGGTATTGTTCCTGCTTTAAAAAGCTCAGATCTGAATTCTTAGCTAGCCCTTTTAAATAACTGTATTATCTTGATATATTAAATTGCCTAATGTTTGAGCTTGGGCTTAGTCCCTTTTTTTAAATTTTAAGAAAGAGCTTCCATTGAAAAATGCAACTAAATTGCATATTTTGATTTTAATTGCTTCAGGTTTGAAACAACATAAAATTCTATTTTATTTCTGTATACAAATTGATTTAAGAAAAAAGCTTGCACAGTAATCCCAAATGGAATTTACCTGAGCTCAAAATATTGAGGCTTAAAAGAATGGAGAGCTGAAACAAAAGTGTGCCTACATTGGGAAGTATGGTTATAAGGCACTGAATGAGGAAATACTTTGGACCAGTAACAAACAGTACAGCTCTCATAACCATAGGGAGGAAAAACATACTGAAACCCCTCAGGATTATTTTATTCATGTGGGAAAGAACAGATACTGTTTAATTATTATTTAACTTAAAAATGCACTTCAGTAAGCTCTCCAGCCAGACCAGGAAAAAAGAAAGGTGGAAGGATAGCAATAATAAAGATTCAGGGAAATTCTATCTCAGAGCCCACTGATTTTGGGGGGATTTTTCTTCAACTCTTCTCTTTTTAAAGTAAGGATTGTTTAATCCACAAACATTGGTATATATTTGCTACGGATAAAGTGCTAATAGTTACTTTTTTCCCCTCCTCTGCCTCCTGTCTAGGTACGTGTGGTCAGGCTTACTGGTTGTCCTTGGTATATTTCTTAATGTTTACAGTAAGAATATGGACAAAATCAAACTGCCTTCATTGCTTGGTCTTTGGAAAAAAAGTATGGAAGAAAGAAAATCAAGGACGTTGTCACAAACTGTATAGACGGTGGTTGATGCCTTGTCTAGAGTTTGACTTACTATTTTATTGGAATAGTCTTCAAGTGATTCACTTTCCAAAGGGAATGTTATTAAAACCAAAGGAACTGGAGGCATGTTGTCTGGTTGCAGATTGCTATAAATGCACACTTTTGTGAGCCCTTTCTTCAGAGCACTTGAATCATCACAAATGGTGTTGTAGGCCATTGTCAGACGGTTTTATCGGCAATGAAGGACAGCAGCTCCTGGCAAACTGCTGAGAAGCTGCACACAAGTGGGACACAGTAGAAGACTAGTTTGGGCCTTTTAATAATATTGGCCATGTGGCTGATCTGAGATTAGTGGTTCTTTGTTAATTGTCTAGGTGGGGTAATTTAAATGTAATGCTGTATTAATCACCAACTGCTTGACCAAATTGTGAATTTTAAGGTGGAAGGTTTAGAATACAGTATGTTGTCAATCTTTTACATTTTAAATAAAAATGTTGGGGTTTTTTTAAGTTATTGTTTAGATCATCACTGAACTTGATATTTATTGTAATAATTGAAATTTGTATGGAAATGCTAGTGTTACTCTTTTTGAGTATTGCTTGTAAGTAACAAAACTGAGATTGAGTTTGTGCAGTCAAGACTCATGCTTTTACTAGGGGGAAATGGGCTTTTAGGCCTGAATGGGGTGAGATTAAAACAGTGGTGTAAGTAACTGTTATTGGCTTAATCTGTGGTGAAATACAGAATTTTTAGTGGCCTATGGCCATCTCTATCATAGTGATATAAAGAGACATGGAAGTTCTCCTTAAATTCATATCATCTAATCAAAAGTCTTCAATTTCAATATTGGAGTAAATAATAACAGCATCAGCTAATGTGATTGGAATATGTACTGTGTCAGTCTGTGTGGTCTTCTGATGAAGTTAAGAGGATTAGGATACAGATTACAATTTTCTTTCTTCAGTGACAGGAGGAGACAATGTGCTACCAATCTGTCTTTTTCATCACTAATTTAGGAAGACTAAGTCCATTTATCTCTCTTTCTTTCATAGTCAACTCACTTTTGAATCACTTGCCATCTCTTTCATTTTATATATTTAACAACAGCACTTTAAAAATACTAATCACCTTACAAATGATTGTTCTTACATGATCATGGTTTTTTTTGTTGTTGTGACCCTTAGGTGCATCTTGGTGTGTTCTTTCAACTTAGACAAAAATTAATAGGATAATAGAAGTATATAGTCAGAAAGAACATACAAAGAATTTAAATATCTCACAGGATGGCCTTCTGTCAAAAATACTAGTTGATGAAAGTATTCAAGATCACAAAATGTTTTTCAGACACTTAGGAAGAATTGCTGTTCAAAGGAGGTTGTAATCAAAGCACAGACACAAAATGTGCCTTAAATTTTTCTTTTTAATTTGGTAGTTTGCGTCTGCCATATTAAGTATGTTATGGAGCAGAGCATGGGATAACAGCTGTCTGAGCACGCTGGGATGAACAGGAGAAGAGCTGTGCTGACATAATTGCACTGTTCCCAGTGCTGACACTTCTCTGGGGTGTCAGCAAAGCCTCTCAACACATAGAAACCCACTGTTGCCAAGTCGAGAGAATTTACTGCATGGCACAGTTTTGGCTTTTAAATTCCCAGCTGCCGCATGATTGATTATGTCCTGGATGAGGTAGAGAGGTGAGAATTTGATGAACAGATACACCTTGAGAGAAAGAGATGGCCTGCCATGGGCTGTCCATTTTCATGTTGCAGCCAAAGTTTTATGGTAAGGTGTGATAAAGCGTTCCAATTTCAAATTTGGTGTAAGAATGCATTTGACCAAGTCAAGGGGATTGATACACTTCTTTCCCTGTAATATTTATCAACTCTTACATTCCCTTGCATTCTTTTCACTAAATTAAGTTGGTCTTTCCAGAGAGGTTAAGGAATTTTACAGTCCTAGTTCTGCCATCTGTAAACTCTGCCTGTTGCTAAACTTTATTAACCTTCAGGAAAACAAGTTACGTGAAAGCTACAGTATATGCAGAAAGTCATAGTAAATGTAATTCATTTGGCATCTGTTTTATTTAAATAGATGAGAAGTCACGAGGTTTCTGACTAGAAATCAAATGTAGTATGTATGTTTCTGAACCGTTTATATAATCCAGTTTTGTCTCTATTGTCTCTCTTTGGAGAGAATAGTAATCACAATAATTCATCTTTTAATTTATTTTCTATTGTATACAGGAGAGCTATCGTTAGTGAGCTATCGTTAGGTGAAGTTTTGATTTACTTTTTAATAATTTTCTTAACTGTAGATGTGTATGTTGTTTTACTGGTGTACTTTAAAATTATTTTTATATGCAAGTGGATATCATAGGTTTACTGTTAATAGCATAGATTTAAGAGTCAGCGCTTTATTTTCATAGGTGTGAGTCTAGTACTTGCCAATCAACAATATGTAACTGTTAAAGAAAATGGACACACAAGTGAGGGTAGTTCATAATTTGCCACACATGGTTTGTGCAGTTTCATGACTTCATTAAGAAAACCTTAATTTTCAGTGAACTGCTCTTTGTGGTGTGGGGTTTCTTAAATAAGCTTCATAGTGCATGCAAGTTAGAAAACCTTACAAACCTGCAGGTGTTCTTACTACAAAATTTTGGGGTTGAGTCTTCTGTACTGTATATGTATGCTGGTTTTCTGTTGTCTATGAAATATGAAAAAGGGCTTGTCTACAAAGTAACTGTAAATTATTTAGTTTTTGTGTAAAAGCACTTATATTGGGATGTTGGTTAACCCCTCCCAATGCTGAAGGCTGGTCATACTCACTATTGCATTTTATACTTATTGTCTCCTGGGCTTTACAGTAGACATGGTGAAACTATGGAAAAAAACATTCAATTCTCTCACCAGAAAATTTGTTAAATATAACGTGAATTAGTTGCTTCTTATTCTTGTGCTACACAGCTTTTTCCTCTCTCTAAAAAAAAATTCTATGATGTAGAAATTAGTTATAACAGCACTGGGATTCTCAGTAAAATTTAAGTCTGACCAGGATCTCCATTGATGTCAGCAATCTACCTCTGTGATACCTGCTTCTGCCTCCTTTGGAAAGCAGAGGAGCTCTGTTTTCCTAAATCAGCATGCTTTTGCAGTTGCTTTCATATTACATTTTTGCATTTGTCTGGCACACTTTGGTAATGAAGTAATTGACTGTGCAGTGGATTTCTTCAGTATTTCAGTACATCAATATCATCAGAACTGCTAATTACACAGGTACCTGTGTGAATACAAGTGTGGAAGAACTAATGCCATGCCCTCCAAACATACAGTGTTTCCTCAACCTGCATTAAACTGTTTTTCTTAATCTTGTTTTACCACTCCTGTGCTTTGAACTTAGCAAACATTTTAAGCTAAAGCTTGGGCTTTATGTCATTCCTATTTGTCTTGCTTCCTTGTCTTTCTTCCTTTTGGATGTGAACTCCTTTTTCAACATGCTCTGTTTACGCACTGTGGATTTTTTCAGGTTTGTATTCCTGCATTTAAGAGCTTACATCACACTGTGCCAGGTTGGTCACATTCCAGATTTTCTGTTTCATATCATTTATAACCATCTGGATGATTATTTTAAATCCTTTTTTCTCCATGAAAAAATCTTTCATACTTCTCATTATTTTTGGAAAGGTCTTGATGAGTGCACATATGAGTTAACTCATTGACCTCATTCCATCTTTCAAGAAAATCTCTTCTCCCTTGCCTGCCTGTGAGAACTAGAGGAAGAGGAAATAAGTTATTTGAAGTGCTCTTTTTTTTTCTTTAATAAGTGCCTTCTCACTAACCTGGTGGGTTTTAATTGTTTCTTTTTTTTCTGTCTCACATGCTCCCAGGCACAAACAAGCCCCTCTCTGATGTTTGACCGCTGCTTGTTCAATCATGGAAACTTTTTGAGTTGTTTACTGTTCTGAAAAGAGGTATAAAATTGCATGTATACTCTGGAGGGCAGAAAATAATAAGTAAACTTCACAAGTTAAGGAAGTAATTAAATGGATTAATACTTTTTTCTGGAGGGATTTTATTTATGGTTTAGTTAATAGCTCAGAATTAGTGGAAGGGGTTTTCTTTTACATTTTACCTGTTTAAAAGTCTTTATATTAATTTTAATATTTAATATAAAACTCCTTACTGTTCAGACAGTTTATAGAGATTAATTTCAGTCTTGCCTATAAGGCATAAAAGCCCTATCTCCATTTCAGAGATGTAGCATAAATGATATCTTGCCCAAAGTTGCCTTGGTAAGTCTGTGACGAGCAAGGAATAGGTGTTAATACCCTCACTTATTCTGTGCTCCAAGTCCAGCAGAGCCCATCTCTACTTCAAATAAAATTGTACCAGTGTAAGCCCAGTTTTCTTTTACCCCCAGCTTTAGAGGTGTTGAATTGTTTCTGTTCCTTGTTCTGTACAAGTATAATTTAAAGTGGAAAAAAAAACAGCCATAAAATAGCTTTTCTGCAACTTATTTGAAGCTTTTTTGCATTGCTATTTTCTTGTTGATTTGTTCTGTTTTCTGTGAGCACTGCTGTGGAGGCAAGCCAGACACAGTAGCAGTTTTAGGAAAGTCTAATATCCTTCACTTTAAGGTGACTGGTTCACCTTGCTATTAGTCAAAAGCTGCTGCCCTGGGAAAACTGTGAGGAATTGTCATCACATGAGGAATTAAGCATAATGATGCCTGTATCACTTTGCCATTCGCTTGTAGAGAAGCAGAGACTATTGCAATAAAGAACATTCATGCACAAATAGTCAGCTTAGAATACATGGCTGACTTAACACCTCTACACCTGGATTGTGCTGTTGTGCTGGTTTTTTGATTGCTTTTCTCTACTTTTGGTTATTTCTGTGTTTTCTTTGTTAGATTTCTCTGTTTTATACTTCCTCTTCTTTTTTTCCCTTCTTTTTTTTTTTTTTCATTACTTATGTTTTAAGTGTAAAGTTTTGCTTTGTAATTTTCATTACATCTGTAGTGCTGTGTCCTGTTCTGGGCTCTCTTTTACAAGAGAGAAATGGGTCTACAGGAGAGAGTCCAGCAAAGTGACATGAAGATGGTGGACTCGACTATCAGAAAGGGCTGAGAGGACTGGGATTTTCCATCCTGGAGAAGAGAAGGCTGGGGGGGAGTTCCATCACTGTGTATAGACGCCGAAGGGAGGGCACAAAGATGGGGGAGCCAGGCTCTTGTCAGCAGAGCCCAGTGACAGCACTGGGGCACTGGGCACACACTGAAACACAGGAGGTTCCCTCTGAATGGAGGAAATCCTTGCTTGCTGTCAAGGTGATTGAGCACTGACCTGGATTGCTCCGAGAGCTTGATAAGTCTCCATCATTTGATATATTCAGAAACTGTCTGGATATGGTCCTGGGCAGGAGGCTGGGGGGGTTTTGCATTAGGCAGGGAAGGTTAGACCGTGTGACCTCCAAAGGTGCCTTCCAGTGTCAGTCACTCTGTGATTTTAAATCTTGCTGTCTTTGTCTATCTTCCGCTTTTTCTTCTGTTTACAAATTGTTAATAAACGCACTTAAAATGAGTATCTCTGAGTTGGCTACAGTAACTGCTAGAACTGGCAAAGCAATGATGAAAACACCTGGTAGTGTGGTTCTGGCTAAACTGTGACTACCTTTGACCACAATCCTGGGATTTGGGGAGAGAGAGATGCCTTCATTTGGTAACTGCTGCTCAGTGCAAAACAAGAGTGTGTGACAGAGCAAATGCAAGACACTTGTAGAAGAAATTGATACTATCAATGCAGAATGAGTTCAAAGTTGCTTTTTATTTTCTGCATATAGATCTTGCAAAGCTGTTGGCTGCTCTAGTGCAGCACCTGATCCGCAGATATGCTGGAGGTGTTGCTGCACTGCATGCTGCCTTCTTGTCAGCATTTTGCATGAACAGGGACTGCTGTGGTAAATGCCCTCTCACTTTTTGAAAACCTGAGTGTAAACTCCACTTAAATACAGTTCTGTAGTAACAGGCATTAATGTGAGCAGATCTGCAAAAGTCCAGTAGGTAACTGGGTCTGCAAGAGATAGGGACAAACTCTTTATCAGGGGCTGTTGTGATAGGGTAATGGTTTCAAACTAAAAGAGGATAGATTTAGATTGGTGTAAGGAAGAAACTGTTTACAATGAGAGTGGCAAGCCAGTGGAACAGTTGCCCAGAGACACGGTAGGTTCCCTGTCCCTGGAAACATTCAGGGTTATGTTGCACAGGACTCTGAGCCACCTGATCTAATTGAAGGTGTTCATGCTCATTGTGAAGAGTTGGACCAGGTGATCTTTAATGGTCCCTTCTAAACCAAACTATTCTGTGTTCTCAAAGATGATTTGAGGCCCCTGGAAGCCTTTAATGCATAAAGAAGAGTTCATACAGGCTTCAGGCAGCGACAAGCAGAATTTAAGCTCTTTAGGCTTTAACATGCCTTTAATCTTTTGTTGATTTAGCCTTAAGTTAGGATTATTTATTTTATGTACTATCCAAATTTTGGTACTGGAAAATCTTTTTAGTGAGAAATACACTAAAAGTTGCCCTTAATAAGCAGTTCAAGCTAACAGCTAGTAGTACTGTATACCTATTTTACACTGTCCTGTGCAGTGCAGCTAACAGACAAAAGCTGAGTGAGTGCTTGGCCTCTTCACATGAAGACTGTATTCTTGCTGTTAGGAAATATATAAAAGAAATTCTGTGTAACTTTGTAGATAAGAACTGATTTAAAGGTAGCTAATTCTTACAAGTGACACCTGATTTCCCTGGATTCCCTATCCTTAATAAATGACTCATGCCTGGCTGTACAAACTTGGCTTGCAGACTTCATCTTTCCTGGGATTGAAGCAGCCTGAGATTAAGCTACCATGCTTGCATGCTTGCCAGGTATAAGACTGCTTATTGCTGGAAGCTTCTGGATCCCCAGGCACATAGGTAAAGGCTGCTTGAATTGACCATCTTAGACTTTGTAAATTTTGCATCGAAACACAGCTTCGATAGAATCTATTCTTTGATAGATAAGAGCTCAGGATTTTTTCCAAGAAGTTGAAGCACAGGCTGTGTACAAATTATACATAGTTTGGCTTCTTGGTAAAAATGTCACTTGTGAAGAGTGTCACTTCCTACTGAGAGCTAAATTTGTATAGAGAACAGGTGTAGCTGTGTATCAGAAAGGTGCAATGTGATCTCTTTTACCAGATTATGTTCCTGCACTCTGCACTGTGGTAGGATAAGGAAAGGAGTGAAAATCAGGAAGTATTGGAGAGCAATAACATTAATTCTTGGCCATCCTGCTTTTACATTGCATAATATTGAATGCAACAAATACAAAGCAGCTTTCGGTAATCAAACTAAGGCTCAGGACAGATTTTTCAGAGGCATTGAAGGCAAATACTTTTGAGCCTTTACTACTTTTCTGAAAATACCAAATTCAACCACCACAAAAGAGCATCAGACTGCCCCTCTCTCTGCAAAACTTCTCTTCCTCTGTGGAGATCCACTGTGAAGACAGATTAATCTTAAATGTTTATCTTGCTTGATGTAGGTATGCTGAGACTTTGTGGTTGGAAAAAGGATGGCTTCTGTCAATCATCTTCACTGCAGGTCCTTCAAAACTGAGAATGTTTGTGCAAAACTGAAAATGACTGAACCATGTTTGGTAGGTACACAGGTTGCTGAAGGGAGCTGTATGTGATTTAGTGTGCAATTTCTTCTATATGCTAGATATTTTCTTCTGGAGCTGTGGTTGTTTGATCAGATTAACTGTTCTCTTTCTGCTAATGACTTAGAGTGTTAAAATGCATTTTTTTGAAAATGCAGATATTTGTGTTTTGCACAGTTTAGGGAGTTCAGATTGATTCTTTTTAATTTATTTTCCTAATTAGAATTTTATGGTGCAGGGGATTATTTTTAAGTAGTTTTCAATATTAGGCTTTTATCCTTTGTTTAGTTTATTTATTGAGACTCACAGTAAAAACTGTCTGCATCTCTTCTCCATGTTTATTTCTATTATTGCAATCTCTCTTCAAGAGAATTGGTAACCTGCATTATTTTATCAGCATCAAGTAGTAAATAATGGTACATGTCTGAAACTCATCACAACAGCAAATAAGATGGTGCATAGTGCATCATCCTTTCCAAACTGCCACAGCAGGGAAGCCTGGCAGTACATCCATTACCTCTGTTATTTCTTGCAAAAAGCCTAATTTTTCTTCCCTTTGATGTTGTAAGGCAGCAACAGAAGAGCTGAGGTAGCTAAATGGGCACGTGAGCCTTTGGGAGAATGCTATTTTATTTTAATCAGAGGTGCAACCCACACTGGATTGCTTGTGGCTTTATCTCCATATTTGCTCCTCTGCCCATAACCCTTTTCATTTTCTCATAACTGGAGAATACATTTTAAAACCTGGCATCCTAGTTAATAATTTTGTACTGGGCAAGATTTTTTAAATAATTTTGTATTCCTTTCACCATGACAACTATGACATTATTGAATGTTCATTTTGTTCTCCTTTTAAGCAAAAGATACATGGACTATTTCTTTATGCAAAGGTCTTGAATCATTAAAAATAAGGACCAGATCCCCGAAAGTATGTAAATGTTTTGCTCCTTTAAATGGATGATAGTCAGCAAAGAGTTTGTGTCCACAAATTCCTGTGATGTGAGACTCAGAAAAATTCCACACAGTAGAAGCTGCCCATGTGGACAGCCTTCTCACTGGAAAAACTCATAAATTATCTCATATGTATTGAGCACATAGGATGTTACTGTGGAATAGCTGACAGTATAAGATCACATTCTTCCATACCTTGCAGCAACTTTCATGTGACCTGTACTCAGTTGAATTTTGCAAAAAGCTGAAGAAAAGCTGGGAGTGAGCAGAGGGATGCAGCCAATACTTCCCTGAATGCATGTGTAGTCTCATAACCTCAGCAGACTCTTTAGCAGAAAAAGTGGTAAAAAAATCACAGCAAAGCCCCACTGCTTGTGGTCTATTAATGTCCAACTATCAAAACAGCAGTACCAGTAGCCTGTGAGTTGCCCACTGCTGTAGGGATGAACATTTCCCCTCTCTGCTAAACCAGTTAATATTAAGTCTGAATTTATACCTGTTATATTATCCTACTGATAAATAAAACCAGCTCATTTTTCTATCAAGTGTAATTTCATTTCTGTTAAAGTGTGAGCTACATCCTGACTCTCTTAACTACTGTATAGTCAATTGTGGATTTGTTTTGACAGTGAAATAACTGACACTTATGAGTCTAATTTAATTTCATATCTTTGCTTCTGGAATTCTAGTATCCAAAAGCAAACCAAGTGATTTACTTATATTTGTTGCTCAGAAGTCTGTGTCTGGCACTACTGCATATTATTTTTTTTAAAACAATATATTATTAATAAATTTTTGTTCAGACACAGCTTCTTCTAACTCCACAGCTGTGAAAATCTGTGTTGTTAATTCGCAAGTGCATTAACTACAAATTTGTCCAAGTTCTATTGAATGTAGTGCACTGCACAGTGAACCATAAAGCCTGCTGACACGTATGAGCAGCATGGACTGCAGATCTGTTGTTATTTCACTGCAAGAGGACTAACTGCTACTTACATTTCAGAAGAGAACAGGATCTCGTATCTTTGGGATTTCCTGTTGAAACAGAGGAGTTAGTTCTTCTGTTCTGCCAAAAAGAACATCTTTCCTGAAGAAAAAGGTAGTATTTGAGACCTTGTCTTGTAAATGGAGGACAGCACACTTGTATGAGCACGTATCTTTAATATGCATGACATTAGTCACATTTTGCAGAATAATGAACAACAATTAATGATTTTTAAAGAAACCATGAATACAAATTGAGACTTGAAGAAATTCTTGAAGAAAAGCAAAAATGTACAGATTATCACAAAATGAAATCAACCAGCTCCTCCCTGGGGCTGAGTTTCAGCAATTTAAACTCCTTCAAACTCAACAGCCAAAGTGGAGTAATCGTGTATGATTTTTGGTTGGCTGAGGACAAATTTCATCCGTAGGGAAAGTGTAGGGAATATTTTGGTGGTAGAAAGGGTAGGAAAAAGAAAAGCCAAGGAAGAACAGTTCAGACTTAACTGGAAATAATGTTTGATCTAAGACAAGATGTTACATTTCTAGTTAAGTGCTGGAATAGACCTTTATCCGGTGATCAAGTTACCATGCCAGTCACCTTGTCTCCTGGAGTCTCTTTCAGTCCCTTTTTCTTGAGAAGGCTGTAGTGATACAAATTCATAGAGGAGGTTTAAATGAGAGGATGAAACAATGGGCACTTTCCCCACTACATTGTGGAACATAATTTACTTGGGCCATTTTGTAGCTAGGAGAGAACTGAAATAAAAGAATTAGATCTTCTATGTAGGTTTTATATTAAAGGTGCATTGTATCTTACCAGTTTTACAGGACAAAATAGAATCAGCACAAATATTCTTTCCAATTTTATTCTTTATATTTCATTAGCATTGTAGTTGGAGCATCAACACTTGGGAATCTGATCTTCACATTTCTGTCACTCCTCCAAAACAAGGCTAGGATGGCGGTTTGGCAGGGGGTCCGGAGTGCATTCTCTATGTGCAGAAATATTGGGGTTTTGTTTTGCCTGTCCTTTCAAAATCTTGCCACTCTGAAAGTCCTCTAAAACAGCAAGTAAATGGGAGAAAAATTGTCAAAATGCATAATTGTTTTTGTTTGATTTTGCTCTAGTTTTTTTATTTTGTTTGGTTGGGGTTTTTTTGAGTAGAGGTCTGTCACCCTGATTTTTTTCAGCCTTCTGATGTTTCCATTTTTGTACGGGAGTTTTTTCACGGATTGTAACATAAACAAGTGAATGTTTTCACATTCCTCTCTGTGATGGACTTCTAGTTTGACCAGTGGGGTCAGAGAGGTGTCAACCTCATGGCCCAATTGCTGATCAAACTCCAAAAATTATTTAAACCCTAATCCCAAATAAACGTCCTTCTTTTTTGCTCTCACAACCTGACAGTGTGAGTGTGGTTATTTCGTGTCTGTCTGGCAACAGAGGTCTGCATGAGTGTACAGGATATTTTATTTTTAAATGGTGCCTTCATTAGGAAAATTGAGTGCTAGTACACAGTAGAGTTTCTTAATTGGCATTAATGTAACAGGTTTTTAATAGTTTATCCTAAGGAGTCTTGAGCTAAATTAAGTTCACATTTTGATAATGTAAATGCCCAGAATATAGATTTTGTGGGGAGATTATAACTATCCCCAACCAAAACAGCCCAGTTTATCACTTTACCCACCTACCTACCCTCCTATCCAAAGCACACCACACCTTTTCCCTGCTTTGCATCCAGGCATGCAAAGGATAAAACACTGAAGGAAAAATGTACAGCATTGTTTTAAAAAGTCCTTAATTTGAAGATCTATAATGCCTGTCTGTCACTGAATAGTTACAGCTTCACGTCTCTGCAGGCTGAGGTGAGGCTGAGGGCTGTAGTTACATTCTCTGCTTTGTTCTCCATAGTTTCGTAAGTGTATCTTTTAATTAATTTTTTTGGATTTACCATACTTGTCTTAGGGAGATTATTTGAACCACATAGCTTTGGCTGTTTGTGTTGGGGTAACAGATACCCAGCTCTGCTTGTGGTGCAAAGTCACCTTTGTCGCGGGAGGCAAACCAAACCAACAGGCAGTCAGCCACACGTGAAAAATGACAAGATGTTTCTCCCCATTTCAGAGGGAGAGAGGGTGACTAATGTGGACCTGCTGGATCCCAGCCCAGTGCCTTTGTATCATAGCCTCTGTATTCTTCTTCCTCTGTTTTATAGGTTGCACTTATAGTCAGTGGCCTTATGATGCTGTTTTAGGAAACTGTACGGCCTGGCTTTATTCCCATCAGCTGACAGAGATGTGAGAATTTCATTAGCTTGATAACTGCTCTCATTCTGACTGATATAACATGAAAAAATGTAGTCTGAAAATACCTTCCAGGGCTGTTGTGGTGGCCCAGATAGGGCTATGTCAGAGACCCCAATTCATTTCACAGCCTTCCAGTCCTCTGGATGCCACGTTTACTAACTAGACTCCCACAGGTTTCTCCACAGCAGGCAGAAGGGCAGATGAGCAAGAAGCATAGTCAGTCTTGAGCAAGTGTTTGGATACTGGATGCAGTTTCATCAGGAATTGCTTCTGATGCAGTAACTTCCTGAGGCTACCTTAATTAGCACATAGCCTTGCAGCCTTCACTATGCCAGGATGCTCTCTCAGCAGCAGGGTAGAAGTAGGTCTCCCTCTCACCTCACTACAAAGGGAGCTGTGAGTCTCTTGGGCAATGCGACCTCAGAGCAAAGAAGTCCCACTGTCATCTGTGAGTTTTGGGTTAAAAGGTACATGTACTCATCTTTATTTAGGGGAAATTATATTTGAATCTTGAAAGCATGAGTATTCAGCAAGTAAAATTCAAAATGCCTTGACTAGCTACCACCAAGCACCCAACTCTTCCTGGATAAACACCAGGCTACAAATACATCACAGAAAAAATGGAAAATAATGTTGAATTATAAATATATTTGAGAAAATTGTACTGCACTGGCTGACAATTCTTTTTAAAAGAGGAGTTGAAATTGATCAAATGAATTGTTTGTTACTAATTATTTGCCTGGTGCTAGCTGTGATGTGAGACCTTGAGGGTGGGAATAAATTATCTTAATGAGGGATTAGGTTAAGGCATGTTATAAATTCTCATTTCAAGAGCTAACCTCACTATTAATATATTTGCCTATAACTGTGAATCTTCTTTAATAGCTGCCTGTCTTTTTTTGCACTGCATAAAATGTTCCTCTGTTTTTATATCCATGTTCTGAAGAGGAAGCATTGGCCTCCCTGATTTTATCTTCGTTAAAAATAACTCAGAAATACCAACAAGGAAAGAACAGTATTATAGACTGTAAGCTATATTTCATTATGGAGAAAGAAATATTCGCGTCCCAAGGGTGAAGTACCAGATACCTTTACCATGAGCTGAACACATCCCTGCTTTCTGAAGCCCTGTTGTGTAGAGCATGAAACCTTAGAGAGAGTTTTCCAAGTGAAATAAGGATGGAGAAATGGGGATAAACTGTTTATACAACCTTGAAGGGAAAAGAGGAGCAAGGAGGCATGTATTGCTTCCTGGTGACAGAGGCAATAGTTGCCTCCTGTGATCCAAACCTTGTACAGGCTCATCGTGGTTTGCCTCAGACAATCTAAGTAGCAAGGATTTGAAATCCTATCTTCCTCCATTAAGCCCCTGTAGTCACATTATTATCATACTTAATTATAACCGCTGTTAATAATTCATAGCAAATTCTGAGGTAAATCATAGGCAGATTGAAATAGAGACCATTTCTCTATGTACTTGGGCAATGTTTTGTGGGTCTAGATGTTGACACAATCTAACAACCTCGTAATAATAAAACATTATGTTTTTCTCTCCCTGTGCCTTTCCCATTTTCCTTAGTTGTCCTCCAAATGCTTTTAAAAGAAAGGACATGTTAATATCTGTATTCCTACAGGCAGGTCAGCACCTACAGTCACTCAGCAGGTCAATGTGACAATCAACACTCACACACCTCCCTGTGCCTCGTGGGCAGCAGTGCTGTGCATGTGCTTTTCCTTAGATACTGCTTTGTCTCAAGGCCATCAGTGCTGGCTGTTTTCTAAGGTGGGAGTGGAGAAGCAGGAGGATGTGTTAGAAAGTCTTGCCTTTCCATGAACTTGGTTCGTTTTGGAGTTAATTTCATTGAATTTCCTCTGTATTTTTAAGGCATGATATAATGCCTCAGTTTGCCAAGGGCTTTAGAGGACTTTTTAAAAAGATACTTTACTTCCCTTCTTTTTGACTTTTTAAATATACACTGCTGGTTTTGACTCGTTACCTGTCTCCCCCTTTCTGCGGCACTTGGTGTATACTTGCTTCAGCTCTGGGAAGACACAGGAGATGATACACTATCCATACCTATTGTCAGAGCTTTTGGGGTATGCTGTTCATCTCACTGGAAACAGAGTTGGGCCCTCTCTACTTTAAGAGAGACTTTTTTCCAAGCACTGCCAAGGCCCCTTGCTATTGAAATTCAGAACAGTAGTAAATGTCCCAGTATTCATTATTCTGTTCAGTCTCAATTCAGAAGCAGCACTTGTGTGTTTGGTTTGTGCAGGAAATATTCATCACATTCTTGGGTCAGCTACCTTGTCAGCTCCACAAACACAAACACACGGACACACAGAGAGGGAAGAAAAAATGAGCTTCATATGCTTCATTCATGTCAGAACTCAACAACTTTAAGAGTGCAAATATTCTGCAGTCACTCATGAAAAGAAATTTTTAATAATAAATATCTAACAATTAATGGGCTGGTAGCTGCAGTTGTCTTCAGGGCATAATATCTAATTTCCTTGCAATGTTTCATATCCTTACTTTTCATGCTGCAACAGTCTATCATTAAAACCAAACGCAGGTTTCTATCACTTTTATTTATTTTTCAAATCAACTTATAAATCAGTGCCAGACCTTGTTACAGATGAGTTCCAATAAATTATCAGCTGTGGACAAATTCTGAATGTTAAACATTCTCTGTTTTTTCCTTTTTTTTTTCCACCCCCGCATACTCTGTGCCTGTGTCACCCTTTGAGACTGGAGCTCTTGCAGAAGCTTTTGGAGGGGTTTTGCCTTCTTAAACAAGATTGGAACCTGGCTACATAATTATATGCTTTTTAAATAATGTAAAAATGTAAAAATGTTTGTTTCTCAAGTTGAAAAATACCTAGGGAAACATTTTCACACAACCTGCAACAAAATTTACATCTCTGGACTTTAGTAAAATAGACATCATTTCTTCTACTTCTAGCTGACAGGTAATTCCCAGAGCAACTTGTAACTCTAATCTGACTCACATTAATTCTTCTGCCAAAATGCTCTGTCGTTGCCCTTCAGAAGAAGGTCATAAATGCTATCATGTGCTGATGCTAACTTTTCCTTCGCTGATTTGTCACTTCTAAATTGGATTGTTGCAATTAGCAGTATATTGCTGGTTTTGATATGACTCTATCAGTTAAGTAAATTTTATTGCTAGTTTTACCAGTAGGCTGAGTTACATCAAATGGCCTAAAGTGGCATAGCCTTGCATGGCTGGTGGGAAGCTCTGAATATAGTAATTAGCAAAATAACCTTTAAAAATGTTCTAGGTTCAATTAGCCTGAATGAACTCTGTAAGATCTGAACATATATGGAAGTAAAGATGCACCCAAAAAATTTCATTTACAGAAAACCCTCTCCAAAATGTTGCATTCTCTCACAGTTATCCTCTTTTGGGTCTCCTCCATTCTGCTTGTTTTTTCTTCTTTTTTTTTTTTTTTTAAATCATTATGCATCTATTTTCTTTCACATCTCTTGGGTTTTCAAAACTTTCCCTTTATTGTTAGACATCATGGATTTCAATTCCCACAGACAGAGTATGATTTAGTTGATTTTACCTCCTTGAATTCAAGTAAACTTCCATCTGTTAAAATCTTAAAAGGAATCAAGTGGAAATTACCCAGTGCTCCTTTATATACTTGGTTTTTTGGTTTTGTTTTTTTTTAATAAAACTCCCTGTTATTAGACTCTACTGTTACTTTATTAAGTGATATTTCTGGCCATTGTCTAACATTTACCTTGCTGGGTAAATAAGGTCATTTTATACATTGTTGAGTGACAGACATTAATCCTTAGAATAAAATAAGAAATCCTTGAAGAAAACCAGGAAGAATTTCTACACAATGTTGCTAGAGCATGGCATAGATGAGAGCCAGAAGTGCAGATTATGCACTGGTTTTAGACACTTTCTGCCTGAATTAAAATAATAATAAAAAAATCTTGTAATTATACAGTGCCAACTTTTGGCTTCATCTGAATGCAGCAAGAAAATCCTTGGTGTGTGTTTGAGGTCTCTTCTGATTCCTGCCTAATGAATAATTTTTAGTCTTTTTTTATGCATCTCTTCCCAGGTACCTGCCATTATTTCAGTAAAGCAATTACTTTTTTCCCCTAAATTCTTCATTTAAATACATGTCCTTGTAATCGGCCAGATGAAACTGCCTTATTCCTATGGCAAAGTAATTATAGGTATGACTTGTTTCTCCTTGTCCCTCAGATTAATGCTCTTCAGGGCAAAGATGCTGTTGACTTCATGATCTGCTCTGCATCCACTGTCAGCACAACAGCAAGTGCACCAATGAGCACAGGTACAGAGCTGAGCCATATAATCTCCCTCTGATTAAAGATGTAAATTTATCTGCTCTACAGAAGCACTTACTTTGTTCTGTTTATCAGTCCCCATGAATGACCAACAAGGAAAATCAAGGATATCTTGAGTTGCAAAACATGCAAATCTGAGGACAGTGCAAAACTTGAACTTTGCTGCCCTACCCTACTAAATTTCAGTCAGCCCATTTACACTGTTTGTGTGATCCAAAAAACTGCCTAGAGCAAGTACTGAGCTGGGAATGTGTAATTCACACCTTTCCTGAGGAGGCATATTTTTAAATCTGGACCCAGTGAGGAAGAGCAATTGATTTGATCCTTCCCCTTAATTCTGTCTACACGACAAAGAAATTGGGGTAAGAAGCAGAGACAACCTTTTCCATTCTCTGTAGTGAGTCTTTTGAGTTTATTTCAAAAGTATTCAATGTTGCTGGTAGGAGTGCACTTATATATCCGTTTAAATCCTACAGGGGATAAGCAACAGGAGAGATGTAACCACACAAAATGGGGATGAATTTGTGCTTATAGAAGGATTTGGGTTCCTGGGTCGGTATGAAGAAAAGTTCCCAGTGCTTCCACAGACTTTTGTCACTCCTGCACCACTCAGGTGATGCCACTGAAGCTGCACAGGACTTGGAGCTCTCATCAGTGGTTCTGCCTGTCAGCCAAATGTCTTTGCAGCATAACCTGGTCCTATGAGACAGTTCTATTATTCTAACACAGACATGTGGCACCTTAGCTGCTTCACAAACAGACAGATCAGTTGTACATGAAGAAAATACCCAGTTTCCATTACCTGTGATGCTGAATTGCCACCATTTTGAATTCCAGATGCTTTCAACCAGAAGTTTAAATTCATACTGAGATGCCTAGAATTAAACCGAGATCTAGCTGTGTATGCTCAGTGTCACTGAAAAGCAGGGCACTTTTATATATGTGTTCATACAGAAGCTTATTTCAGGAACCCAGACTGAAAATTAAAAACTGATATGGATATTTTATTTCTGAGAAATTTCTTTCTCCATCTTCTAAAATTCCTGTGTTCTTTGCACTGTATAGATGAAGTTGCTTTATAGTCTGACTTCAGGGGAGTATGAATTGGGACTACAGCTTCTATCCACGGCTTTCCCATTGACTTCCCATGGAGTTTAGGGCAAATCTCACTCTTTTCCCACCTACACTCTCTCAGATCCCACAACAGATTGTTGGGAATGCAAAGTACCAGAATTGCTGTCAGGCCTAATTTATTTTAAGGGTGCTTAGAGTTGTTTGAATGAAAGGTGCTATGGAAGGGGAAAGGTACCAACTATATTACTGTTGTTGTTGTTGTTATTTCACAGGAGCCCTGTCCATTGTTCTCAGGAGCAGCCTGTGCCTAGTGGAAGATTGCCTTCCAATCTTTCTAGACATGAGCTCTATTAACATACAAACGAACAGGTCACACTATTCTTGGAGCAGAACTCTTTAGCATGTTAATGACAGATTCACACTGGTGGCCCCTTAGTACTCTCTTAATAAAAAAAGGCCATCATAAAATATGTCACTTGGGACCAATGAATATTGTCGCAAGAGATGAAAAGGAAGAGGAAAATTATATAGATTTATCTTTTCCTGGGTGCCAAGTGTGGCTTGCCCTTGTACTGGAATCTCCCTGTTACTGTTGCTTTTATTCACAGCTACTTGGCGGAGGCATACATGAAGCTAAATTTTCAAGTGAAGGCTCAAAAAAAGGGGCTTAACTTCTGTTTCTGGGTACCTGAACTGACAACCTTTATCTGTGGCTTAGAAAAGAGACAATAGTCAAAATGGGCTAATGTGGTGGTGACCTCTAGAAGCTATGGGATGGATCCACAGCCCTAAGGCCACCAGAGGACTGCTACAGCTGATGTCAGCTGAGGACTGGTCTCACAGCTCTGGCTATGTAGTTTGGTCCTTCTGTGCAAGATGAGCATTTCTGAACATCTGGTCCTTCATATAAACAGATAAGATCTTTTTACATTTATGGCCACAGTAATATGCAGTACTTCACAGTTTCAGGTATATTTTAGATGTTACAAGGCATCGGAAAAACTCCTGCTCCTTATTTCTTACAAAGCACAATTTACAGAATACTTTTTTGGATCAGGGATTGTACAAGTCACTTACATGGGTTGTGGATGAGAGAAGAAAAAGATTTGCTTGAGGGGCTTTATCCATAGCCTAAAGAAGTAAGCAGAAACCACTCTCCTTGATTCTCTTGGGCTTTGTACCAAGCCCTCAGTTAGGAATGATGTTTTATTGTTGAAAACAAAGTTGTTTGGTGGCAAGATACGTATGCATGCCTTTAAAAACAGTCTTCTGTTAAAACATACTAAATTCATTTTTGTCTGTTGTCTTTAGTTGAGAAGCAAACAGCTTCAACAGGGTGCAGGAGAGCACAGCAGTATTACCCATATCCAGTGCTTGCTGCTTGCTACATTGTCCATTACAGCAAAGGTGAGTTGTTCCATGAGGGGAAAAACACTTTAGGGCTTCCAGCAGCCAAGCACAGAGATCAAGCAGAGCTCTGCACCAGCCAGAGGCTGTCCACATGCTGCTCCAGCCAGAAATGCTCTGTACACACACTGAAAATAGTGGCAGGGATTTCAAGATGTCATGCTGACACTGATGTTGCCATTTTAAATTCAATCAATTAATATTCTAAAGAGGCAAAAAACATTGCGGTGGTAGGTATACCGCTGCTGCCCTCATGCAGCTAAACATTATAACAAGTGCTGGTACTAAATGGTTTTCTGAGTCCCATAAAGGTTAGATCATATCTTTGAGAGTTTCATGCATTTCTTCTTCTTTTTTTTTTCTGATTGGTTCATTTTTATTATTATTAGCTGTAGTAAGGGAGTTTACCCAGAAGTGAATGAGAAAATGAAACTGAAAAGCAGTTAATTGGTACTTTAATTGAGCAGATACAGGCTTTGAAATTCCAGCAGCAAACCGAAGTTACAATATTTACAGGGAAAAGAGCAACAGATATTTCTTTGCAGGCTTTTAATTGGAATCCTAATGAAATCACCTTGTGAAGGTGTGGGATGCCTGAAGCATGTACTTGATGGCAAAGGAGGTGACTCTGTGCATTAGCATTCACAAGGAGTACAGCCTGTGACATGGTTTAGGCACAGTCTACTCAGAGCTTCCCAGCTGTGGGGAAAGCAAACTTTGCCACTCCAAGAGAAGGAAGCTGAGCTTTCCAGTAGATCTTTCTAGGCTTTCTCAGCAGTGAGTGGGAAAAGAAAGATTCCTCCAAGAGGCAGCAGTGGCTACAGGTAAGGACCCCTGTGAGATGGGGCGGGACTCTTTGACTTTCATTCATGTGTTTACCCATAGGAAAATTGGACCACCAAGTAGATGTGCACGGCTGATTTTCACATGGAATGAAAAGCTGACACAGAACATGGCCTGTACCCAGCTCAGTACACAGGAGAGTTTTCCTCTGCTCTACAGCAATAACCTAGACCCAGATCAGGCTTCTCCTCCAAATCACCTTCCTGTCACTCTCTATCAATCAAAGAGGAATAAGGGCCAGAACAGATAACACTGAATCAGTGTGGCTTGGCTACTCCTGCAAGTGTAGAAAAATAGCCACCATGTTACATTTCCTAAGGATAGTCTAGGGTATGTCCATATTCTTAGTCTACTGCAACTTTGAAAATAGCAGAAAAAGTTTAGGCTTTTTATTTTTCTGCCGGTGGTTTTATGCAGGAGGATCTATCCTGACTCCTATGAAGTCGCTATTTCCATAACTGAATGTACCAATAAGAATACTAATGTAAACCAGCATGAGATTAATTTGTTAGTGTTTGAAAGACTTGGCCTGGAATAAGGAATCTATGTGTTATATGGGAGTCTGCCTCTGAGGGAACAGTGGTACTTTGGTCAGCATTCTCAGGTTTTTTGCGCGTACAATGAGCGTGATGTTTTCAAAGATGTTGCCTGTCTAGCAGGTTTCATTAGGACTTAGCAGAACTGGCTTTGAGGAATATTTTGAGACATCAAATGAGAGATATTAAATAAGGCTCACCTGAAAACTCGCTTTTTATCTGATTTTAACTCTCTTCTAGTGCACTGCTTGATCGCAGAATTTTTCCATTCCTGTTACAGAGATAGCAAAGAAGGAGGAAGAAACTAACTTATCAGCTCAACTGAAGATGAACACGACCTCATCCATTCATCAAACAGAATCAGTGTCGAGACAAAGGTGTCAGTAAATCCCATTTAATGATCTCTCACAAAAGCCCCTTTATTAATGTATCACTTTGAAATATAATTCACACCAAAGGCTCAATGAGGCACCCAGGCAGCAAAAATTTCTAAGAGAAACTCGTGTTTTACCAAAACCACTAAAACAGTCCAAGGCTGCTAAGACCAAAGACAGCAACTAGTTGAAAGATCACTTTATCCTCTGGTGTCTGGTGAAAGGCCTCTATTAAACACTACATTGGCAGGGGAATCCAAGATGTGACACTACCCTGATATCTACTGCGCTGCTAGACTAATAACATGAACTCTTAAGATGGGCAAGAATTTTGTTTCATATAAAGAGTTAAATTCACTTTCAGAAGAAAGCACCAGTTTTCATATGAGCATCTCAAGTCCTGTTTCTCATCCCTCATATCTTCTTTCCTATGCAAAATATCTTTTTTTAAAATGCAACTTTCAACCAAAGCTGCATGTGGGTTTTAGTTTGCATGACAAATGAGCCAGCACACATTTAAGTTGAATTAATGCCATCAATTGCATTGTGCTCATCCCTACTCTCCCTGAACTCAGCAGGAGGCTGGTGAGAGCAGAGTACTGAGTTGTTTGGCATCAGCAAGGATTGTAAAGGCTTTTGGAATTTATGGGAGCACAAGAGGCCATGCCTATGTGAGATCTCATCCCAGTGTGAAGAGTAGGAGAGCAGAAACAGTGTAGGAATGTTTATATAAGCTAGCAAGTGACATTTTGTGGCTAATTTTACTCAGGAGATCTTTCTCTTCCATTCTGGTCTTAACACATAAACTAGACAAAAGTAGACTAGACTAGCCTAGAAATTTCTTTTCGAAGAGACTCACAACAATCATCAAGTCCAACTGCCTACTATAAAACCACCCCATTCTTCTCTCTCTTCCTCCATATATACATATAGGTCATTTATATGTTGTCTGTATTCTCTAAATAATAAAAAAATTGGGAAAAAATTAAGACTGTAGAATTTAATTATAAATTTAATGATACTAACTTTCAGACAGAGATGGATTATCCATTTCATCAGCTAAGTAACCTTTTGACGCACCTTTGATCTACTCATTTGCAAATATTCTTCTATGTTAAACTTACAGCCTCTCTTTCATTTGGATAAATCCAATGTGCAACTTCAGGGCATTTATTCATGAGTATTTTAGAAAATCTTTCTGAGAGTCAGTGAAGAAAACATAAAACCTTGTCTCTGGGAATAAAGTAGTATGTATCTGGCTAGTTTTCTGGAGGTTCCACAACCAACATGATACTGTATTAAGGGCAGGGCGGGGTGGGGGGTGAAGATGAATTTTTGCTTGTTGAGACAGATCCAAGACACACCAATGCAAGAGGTCCGTCAACTTCACTGAGCTCTGGATGAAGCTCCCAGTCTAGGAAGAAGGATGCTGCTGTGCACTCCAACAGCAGCAGTAGCCCTGGCAGTTATCCTCACCCCTAAACATATCCAAAAAGCAATTTAACGCACCAGCAACAGTTGCCTATTAATCGGGCTAGAAAAAAAGGTAGCCTGGGAGGGTGGGTTTAAAAAGAGGAATGTGGCACTATTATGTATTGCTTGCAAAGTAAACAAGCAACATCAGTATAGTCATTTCCTAATTACGAGCTGTTTCATAAACTGTAAATGCTAACATGGGAGAGGTAAATCATAGCAATTTAATTAATAAAACACTTTAGACAATTAAATCCATATGTGCATGTCCTGGGGCACAACATCAATAATAGAAGCTTGCAGGCATATTTTGGAAATTTTATGCAATCATTTGCAGATCTTGTAGTCAATAATTGGTACAAACTGTTTTAACTCTTCCGTGCCCAGTCTGGAAAACTGAAAGGAATGGCCAATTACTATTATTATTATTGATTTCATTACTGTTATTTTGTTGTCCATTTTTCCATTCTATGTGTGTATTTTAAAATTATTTCTGTGCGGGATACAAAATGAATCTGATTTCTTTCTTACATGTGTGCCAGCTTTCTACACAGTATAATGAATTAACTTCATCCTGGGAAAGTAATAGACTTGGTTTTCTGGTCCACAGAGCTAAACTGAAGTTTGCACATACTCTACAACTTTGGGAAGTCTGAAGTCTGAGTATAATTTCTGAACAATGGGACTTGAACTCTGGAGTTCAAGGATCTATCTGTGAGCAAAGGTATTTTTACAGCTTTTGGAGACTCTAAGCACAGAACTAAAAGGTGATTTACAACTAAAAGGTGTTCACACCTCGTGTGCAATAAGGCAGACTTGTGCACAGGCTGTTATCCTGATACTTCACAAACCAGGCTGACAGCAATCCAGAAAAGGAACTAAACTCCTGTGCACCAAGAAAGTGCTGGGATCTTCCAAGGCTCATTAAGCCTGCAGAAGGAAATAGCATGGATCCCATCCTCACACTGGCTCCCAGCTAATTTCCAGTGTCCATGTAAAGCTTTGTTCTTACCATTTCAGGCAATAATGTATCCAGCCCTGGCAACATCAAAGCATGGTATGATCTTTGAATCACTATAACTGCATGTCCTCTGGGACAATGCAAATCACAAAGACTTTTAAAGCAATTAATGGATTCAGCCCCATTTACATCAAAGTTCCAGTTCTGATTTATGCACTGGCATGATAGCAGTGCCTCCTGGGGACAAGACAGTTCACAAAGTCCCAAAAGCAGCATATAAATGCTGGGGACATCTTCAGTTAAGGGTATCCCACAGTGCAGCATAGTCTTCCAGTAGAGATCAAACAGATGTTAAATCTCCAGGGAAAACAGCCAAGCCTTCTGAGAAACTCCACTTTGAGCCATACACGGAGTTTAAGCCCCTGAAGCTTAGCTGTCTACTTACTGTAAACCTTAAATGTCCACCCACTTCCCAAAAAGAGACAAAAAAGAGATTTAATCCCAAAAAGGGAAGATTTGCCAAAGACTTAATGAAATCCACCAGAGGTTTCACCATGTCTATTGCTGTCATATAAAAACAATGGATGATATTTTTAAATTGTTGAACAGATAACTAGAGAGATGAATTAGTTGGTAAAGTGTCTTTGCTCTTTACTTATAAAAATAGTACAGGAAAAAAATCCATTCTCTGAGAGTGCACTACCAATTACCATGAATTCCATCTTCCCTTGAATTTTTTGTTGTCTCAAGTTGTGTTAAGTATTGCTATAACATTTCTCTCAGCAGAAAATCAAGAGATTAAACATATGTCCCTCTTCCTGATCTTTACAGATGATATTCCCACTGCCTGTTTTTATATGCAGGATCAGAATTTCATACACTTCAATCTGCAGAGCATTTGAGGCTTTCTGAGAGAGTAAAGTAAGTATGAATCACTGGTGCTGTTACTGATAATAATGCAAAAATGTTTGTCTCTTTGTAGGGAAAGAAAAAATCAGGAAGCTTCTGGAAATGTGGATTAAAGAGCCTAAGAGGTTTAAAAATTTCAGTGTTCAAATGCAAATCATTGTAAATTAAAGCTTAGTTGTTTCAAATTCCTTTTTAATTATTATTATTCAGTTATTTAGTAATTCAACAGAGCATACTACAGCAGTTCTATTTTAAACTGAGGGCACTTGTGGAATGGAATTCTGGCATAAGGGATGTTGGTTGTAACTCTGTGGGCCATTATCAAGTAAATTGCCAATATATAATAATGACTATTTGCTTTTTGGTTTTATTTATAATTGTTTTTTCTACCCTGTAGAACACAGTAAAACTCTTCTGGCTCTTGCATGTTCTCACAGCGTGGAACGATATCAAAATGAATAATGTTGAGGTGGTTACTGGCAAAGCATTATGGAGAGTATGTTTGTTTGACATCATTTATATGTAAATCCTGCTCCAGTTCATCGAGATGTTAGGCAATTTCAGAGCCATGCTGCACTGCCTTGCTACCCTCTCACAGGAGTTTCTTGTGTTACACTGCTTTGATTCCTGATACAGGCTGGCCTGCTTCCTCCTTCCTGGATGAGAAGTGAGCAAATGTCCCCACCACACCTCAAGTCCCATCACTCAGCTAGGCTGGTGCATGTTGCCTCTGATAACACTGCTGCTGACTTTGCGGCCCCAGCTCTGTCTTGGCATTTGAGAATAATTTTCCCATTGGTTTTTTGGTGACTCGGCACTCCTTTACTGCAGAAAATCTTGATTGAAAGGGAGAACAGGCATGCAGTGTTCTGAACTGGCACCCCTGTTGGTTGTCTCCTTTCTCCAGTTTGGAGCTGTGAGAGAGCTGAGACATCACCTTGTGTAGCACAGTCCCTAGGGGGGTTCTAGGGAGAGGGATCCATCCTTGCCCTGTGCTCTTCGATATATTCATAATTAACTTAGACACAGGACTTGAAGAAATACTAAGTTTGTACAAAACTTTAAATTGGAGGAGCTGCAACTTCCTAGAGGGCAGGGAGCTCCTGCAAAGACACCTCCACAAATTAGAGGACTGGGCAATCACCAGCTGTATAAAATTCCATGAGGGAAGGTGACAGATTCTACACGTGAGATGGGGCAACCCTGAACATACAGACTGGGGAATGAGAGGTTGGAAAGCAGCCCCATGGAAAGGTAACTGGGGGTCCTGGTCAGTGGCAAGTTGAACATGAGACAGCAGTGCCCTGGCAGCCAGGAGGGACAAGCGTGGGCAAGGAGACATCAGGCACAGCATGGCCAGGTGGGCAAGGGGGGGGATTGTCCCACTCTGCTCTGCTCTGGGGCAGCCTCACCTCCAGTGCTGGGGGCAGGTTTGGGTGCCACAATACAAAAGGATATAAAGCTATTAGAGAGGGTCCAAAGGAGGGCTGAAAAGATGGTGAAGGGCCTGGAGGGGAAGCCATACAAGGAGAAACTGAGGTCACTTCAATTACACAGGCCTTAGTGTGAGATGTGGCCCACAGAATGCTGCCACCTCCAAGGTGGCACCTTTTGCTATGTGCCTTAAAAAAGGAGTGAAACTCCCAAACAGGGATGATGTTGGTCTTTTTATGCTGCATGAGCCTGCTTTCATCTTATATAGGAAAGATATTCATAAAACAGTAGTTGCTACTAGCAGCCAGGTATGCTCACCTGTAAAGAGGTGTAAAAGCATCGTGACTGAGGGTGAATCTGGGAGGAAGCACTGTGCATGTTAGACAGCCTTCCCTCAGGTCCTGGGCAGCTGAAGGGAGGCCATTGCAAGTGAGGTGGCCAGAGGTTACCTCAGGGATGGAATATTGTCCTCTAGACTGGATTCCCTCCTATCGTCACCAGATTGAGGTAGAATCTTACAGGTGTTCCAGATATCAAGTATTTCTGTGGCCTCTGTCAGGGAATGGGGACACACAGTTGGTGGGATATAATCATCATCATCATCTTCATCATCATCATCATTATCGTCATAAAATATCGCTGTTATTATAGTAATAGTTATAACAATGACAATAGCAAGCACAAAAAAGAAAAAAAAGTCCTCACTGATGCTTTAAAACAAAGTTTTCTGGCTAGACCACTGAGATTTAGAGAACACTGGAAGTGTTTAGTACATATGCTCGATTTTGAGGGACAGATTTGTTTATTAAAAGGAAGAAATCATACTGTCATTACTAGAGAAGAAAAGTGGTGTGAATCCCAACAGCTCCCTGATATAACCAAAAGTTATTGCAGTCAAAAAAACACGTGGTCTATTTCTCACTGTAATAATGAGGGAGGGTTATTAAAATATATTATTTCAATCCATGAGAGCCTTCTCACTGTCAAAATTTAATGCTTTGTCTCTCTTCACTTCATTTGGTAATACTAAAAATATATTTTCAAGACATTGTATGACATCATGGGTTTTTTTGGTAATAATAGCTACATGGGTTTAGATATCTCCCCAGTAAATTATAATTTAATTTTCAGCTATTTAAAGGTCACTCTGAATAATATATATGCTGCTTAATAATCAGTTAAAATAAAGGCACCTTTCAGGAGTGTAGGCTAATAGCAAGCCTTTGCACAGGCCTTTGCTGTTTTCATTTGTTGTATGATCAGTGAAGCAAGAGAGAAGTTCCCCTCATATGCCCGAGCCAGATCTTCAGTCTCTCTTTCTTCCTCTTTTTAATGGGAGGAACAAAAACCTTTTCGCAATCAGCAGTAATCTCTCTAAAGGTCTTTTAATTTAAAAAGTCATAAGTGTTAATTAGCTATTATTAAGTGCCCCCTGTATAAATTAACGTGATTGATGAAAAAATTAAGGGTAATGAAAAATGTAGCAATACATGTATTTTTAAGAGACTATATTAGAGATGAAAGTCCCCAAAGACAGAAACTAAGGCCTGCTGCACCCGTGCCCTGCCTTTATTAGTATTAGTAATAAAAAATATATAGATATATATCCCAGGAATGCACATGGATATGTTGGACATACCAGTTTTAATATACTTCTCACTTCACTGAGCTTTGAATACCTCTTTGTCACAAAGGCTTATTCCAGTGCGATATAATGTCCAAATTATATTTGGTTTGTGGACCAAGATGAGCTCCTTTGAAATTAGAAACTGAGATCCAGAGTTAGAAGGAAAAGAGAACTGAACTGACTGAATGACTAGTTTTCCCTTAATTTCGTATATACCTCAGTAGGGCACTACTGTATTTTACAAAACAAGTTCATATTTTATCTGTTATCAGAATAAAAAACAAACTAACTAACTAACTAACTAATCAGGACAAAAGGATTTTTTTTTTCTCCACACAGCTGATTTTATTTTCTGTTACAAATGGTCTATAACTGCACTGGGTTCTGCCAAATGTTTGCCTGATTGAACCATTGTTTTAACATAATTTCACAAGAAACGGGCTAGATTAGGCCACAGTGACTGCACATCAAGAGATATTTTCCAGTGCAAAACATTTGAATAAATGATATCAGATCTGGATAATTTATTTGCCACCTTCTCAACTACCCAGAAAATATTACTTGCATTGTGTAGTCACTAGTTTACTTGCATTTCTGGCCTCACCTGAAATCATAACCATAAATGGGTCCTACACTGTATTAATACCCATTAAGAAATACTTCCCACCAAAAACTAGGCTGGCACTACAAAGAGAAGGACTAGGAGAAATTCATTACTAGCCTTCTTACATGCTATGAGCTCAGAATCCCTCTCAAAGAGATGAGGACTTAACCCTAGACTACAGGACTCCTCTGAGGTGTGTGAGCAGTGGGAAGTTTCACAATTGCAGCTGTGACAAGGCCTGATTTCAATGACACCATGTCATGTAGTGTGGCTGTCATACCTGCATCACTCCTCTGTTGCTCCACCTCCTGTTGCCAGGTCAGCAGGCTGGAGAGCATTGTATCTATGGGTTGTGTGCTGCCTGGCCAGACGAGGGATTCTGCATGGCAATATTGGCTCTGGGTAGCCTGCAAAGTGTTCAATCTCTCACGAGCATGTAGTCCCTAAAAATGGCTGCAAAGGGTTCATAAAGTCTCTTCTTCTTCCCTCAACCCAGCCCCCAGCAAATTATTATATAGAACTAACATGGCAGTATCTGTCTGTAATCTTACCTGATTAATCTAAAGCTGAACGTGATTCAAGGTACTGGATGGTCATGAACAGCACAAACTTATAAGCCTGTTCTTATTTTATTTTGTTTTCAGTCTGTAGCTTCTTCACCCCAGTTCTGCATCTTGTTAACTAAGCTAAATGGGATTTAAACTGCATTTTTCTACAGAATGTGAGCCCTGGAAGTCCAGACTAACTTGTATGGTTTAGAAACCAGCATAACTCAAATTATTGGTCTATGTGACATATGATACTAAACCTGCCCAACACCTTCCAGCATGAGACCATATTTTTCATTTGCTCATCACCTTTTTTTGTTTAATTAATTAAGTAATTGTAGTGTAGTCATTTTTCAGGGCAAGAATTTATGTCTTGCTGATAGTTTTAAAGCAAAAAGGGCTAAATATTTTTGAGAAAAAAATTGGTTTTCTGGTTCTAATAAAAGAATCTTGCAGTTATTCATTGATTATATGCCCCACATTTTATGCTCTAGTGCAAAAGTTGGAAAGTGGGAAGAACATACTAGATATATGCCTTTAGCACAAATTTGATCAAATCTCAAATCTCTGTAAGCCCTCTGTGAAGTCTGCTGTCAAGAATTGGAAAGATTTTGACAGCTGAAGTCTCTGAAGAGCCTGACTGCATTAAGCAGCCCCATGCAATGAGCAAGGTGCACGTGCACTGCTCCTGGAGGCCTGGGCATTCTTTAGCCAACAGCTCCAGGGGAGAAGAAAAAAAATTATCTCAACATACCAGAAAAAGAGAAAAGACCAAAAGAACAGCTGTATTAAGTCAGATCAAAAGATCATGTAATCCAATACCTTTTTTTTTGACGGTGATAAATAGTAGATGCATAAGGAAAAGTATAAGAATAAAGTATGAAACAATAGTAGCCCTGAATATACTTCAGTTTTCTGAAAATTTGCAACTCTGGAACTTCTGGAGTCAGAGGTAGTTTCTGTGTATGCAATCATCACCAGATTTCTCCTTGATCAGCCTGTCCAGTCCTGGACTCCGAGTGAATCTCAAGCTTCCATAGTGCTGAAAGAATTGCTATGAAAAAACCTCTTTCTTCTGTTTTGAATTTGTTCCTATTCCTTTAATATCCCAATAGCTGTTGTATTGGAGGATGAACAAACCTGTCTATGGCTTTAACTTTCATTCTGCACAAACAGAAGTTGAGTCTACTGAAAACCCAGAGATGAACATATGATGTTCTTCAGATGCATGGTAATATATACAAGTGGCATTTCAGTTGTAACAAATCTGTGCTTTGGGATTAAAAATACTTACAAAGAACCATAGAATAATTTAGACTAGAAAGGACCCATGTGGTAGAATGGTTTAACCCCAGCACAAAGCAGGTCCAGCTAGGTGCTCAGAGACTTGGCCTGGCAAGTTTGGAATATCACCAAAGATGAAAAGTGTGCAGCCTCTCTGGCAACGTGTTCCAATATTTGAGTGTTCTCATTGGGAAAATTTGTTTCCTAATATCTAAACAGAATTTTTCTTATTGCAGCTTGGTCTCACTGCCCATCATCCTTTAAGTATGAACCATCCTTATACTTTCTTGGATGGTAGAAGACAGAAATAAAATCTCACCTCAAACCGCCTTTTTCCAAGTGAAATCACCTAGTGAACTCCTCAGCCACCCCTCATATATCCTGTGTTTCCACCTCCAACCATCTTGTTGGCCCTGCACTGAACTCATGTCAGTATGACAATGACCTTTTTATAGTGGGAAGAGCAAAACTGAACACAGTGCTCAAGATGCAGTCTCAAGGGTAATTACAGGGACATGTTCATTATTTTTTACTTCCAAGTAGTGTCCCAGGGCCCTCAGACCCCTAGACAAAAGTTTTATATTTGTTGTTCGTGAACAGGCATGGAATGAGAGCACTGGGAAAAAGTTATTGGCTCATTGGAAGAAGTAATTGGACGCCAGTTTCCAAGAACACAGCAGCCCCTGAGCCTCATCTGGTATTAACCATCACAGCTGCATTCGAAGCTGTGGAAGCATGCAAATTTATATTAGGTGAGAAGCTGATGTGCTGCCCAAGCCATGGGTGCATTCTAAAGCCAGTCACAGAAACTATATTTCTTTTTCTCAGTGACCCCATAACAGAGTAAATCCTTACTAATTTGGCATTTAAATGTAGAAGAAAAATACTCTCTGAAGATCTAGTAGATCTGATGACTTGGAGAAAAGTACACAGAACCACCAGAAAGATTCCCAGTGATTTAAGTGAACTATATTTGACTTTTTCATGAAATGTACACTCAATTATCAGGTACTATTATTCCTCATAATCTACAGCACAAGAAGTCACTCTGACACAGATCTTATGCCACCTATCTGCACGGAGTCTCAATTATTCAAGAGCAAAGTCCTTTTGAACTTTGTTTAATATGGAAAATAAATCGATCAAACCACCAACCCAACATTTACAAATCAGAAAGGGGTTTTTTTTACTAGAAGCCAGTAGAAATATCTATCCACTTTAGTAAAATCAAAGAACGCTTTTAATTGCACAAGTCCTTGCTTTGTTAAAAAGAATACCCTTGGATTGTGTTTGAACATGTACAAAAAATCTGCAAATTTTGTGCCTCGCTATACTATAAATCACTCCTCCATAATAATGCCTTCCTGTCCAAGCATACTAATCAAATCTCTTCTCTGTCACTGGAATTATTACATTTTAACAAGCACAGGATTTAATCATCAGTGCAGGCTTTTCACGCATTTGCTTCATTCAGATCTTGACAGCAAACCTTTACTCATGAGTTGTCCTTACAGTGGTGGTTTGATTACCATTTTGACTACTCATGTGAGTAATACTTTCCTGTGTCAGGCCTTTAATTAGCTGAATGCTTTCAGAGATATTTCTATAAACTGCATTTTCTCTGTGAACCATGGTATCCTGTCTCCCTCCCTCGTGTTAATGACTTGGGCAGGTATGTATTTGCCTGATGTATCAATCACTTTCTCCTCACTTTCTACACATACAAAATCTTTCTGATTACTTCTCATGAATTTTAAGAAGCTCCTTTGATAGAAAAGACCTTGGCATCTGTATTTCATGTCATGTAGGATTTAATCTTTTATGACTGAAATACAGGGCACTGCCCAGCTAAAACATTAGCCCACGTTGTTTTCAAACTTGCCAGGTGCTTTCCTTCTTTGTCTTTCCGATGCTCTCTCATGGCTTCGGCATCTTGGAGGTCATCAGTGCATGTTCACAGGTCTCCATCAGCATCCAGGAGTGACTACAGATGTTGCTAAGGTGATTTCTTCAATTAGATAAGTAGATGTTCATTGGCAGAACATGCTGCACCTGGGACTAACAATGACTTTCTGTAATATATTAATCTATTCCTGTTAGAGACTTGAGGTGAGAAAGGAGAAGGAACTTAAAAACTTGATGAACTGTCTAAATTGACTTGTTATTGAGAATGCTCCATTTTCCATATAAACTGATGGATAACCAAAGTTAAAACTCGTCTACAATACCAGGGATGTCCTGCACCCGAATGTTTGTTTACAGTCTTTTTGTTCAATGTCATATATTCAAGGAAGACCAATCTTACAAGATTTTACAAGTTGTGTAAGGATTAAAGATTGCACATCAGAGCCTGAAAAGTGGTCACCCTACAGCTGCTTTTCCAGTAACTCAGAGGAGTAACTCAGTTCAGTGGACTTTGTGGGAAAGCAGCTGAGTGAGACACATGCAAATTAAATCCTGCTAACTCCTTGTGGTAACAGTAATACCTACAGAAGGCTGAAATGGAAGCTGGGGAGTAACTTGTAAGGCTCTGCTAGATTAGTCAGGGCTTACCTGTCATCGTGCTTGAGTTAGAGGCTGCAATGCCAACTGAAAGAAAGAAAGTTTGACAAAGAAATTCCCATTGTGCTCTGCTCCATTCTCATCGACCCCCTGTGATACATCATGTTGCAACAAATTCTGACAAGTGGTGAAGAATCTGAGTTCTCAAGCTCATCCAGGGATTATTCTCCCTTCTCCACCTTCAGGGAAAATTAATTTGTTTGCTTATAAAATATTTATTTTATATTCAAGTGTTATTTGAAGTTTCAAATCTAAAACATTCAGACCCTATTTGGTTTGGAGGAAGGGGAAAGTGGATCCAGTTTTCACATGCAGGTAATAATGCTGTGGGTTTTTCTCTATCAAGTTTCAAAAAGGGCTGGTTTTCCACATCCTCGGAATTTTTTTTTAAATGAGATTATGAAAAAAAGGCAGAAACTTGATAACAAACAAACAAAACACTTTCGGTTGCATAACTCAGATTTGCTCATTTCTATAATGCCTGCCAAGATTCATCTCCTTGATTGATAAAAGGCTACACAATTTCTGTAAGATCCCACGAATAGCAAGGGGAATGAGGACTCTTTGTTTCTCACATGAAAAAAGCCTAAGCAAACAAGGGAAAAGAGGATTGCAAATGAGGATTTTCAGAATTGTACCCAAACTGTAGACAACACAAAGTATCTAAGTAATGAAATTAATTTTCCAATGCAACTATTTCTATTTTACTACTACCGCTGTTCCTAGTGAGGATTTGAGGTCATCTCAAACAGACTGGTCAGTCCATACCCTCAGATCAGAAACAACTTCATCAGATTCCAAATTCACCCTTGGGTATTGCAGATCATATGGGAAACAAGATAATTGAATGTTCTGAGAACCCTAGAAGCTGATTCAAGAAACTGCCCTAGATTAGCCTGATAGGTGAAACGAGGAGAGAGTTTTAGCCTTAACTCTGAATATCCCGGTATCCGCCATTCACGCAGGCAATACTTCACTAGGCAACTGCAGCCTTGGGAATGCAGGGGGCAGTCTCCACAAATGTTATGAGTCCTGTGATATTAGGAAATCTCCACTGGCTCAATGAATCAAGTTCTGTCACTTCATAAGCCTCCTCAGTAGCACTAGGGGGTTGTTCTACCTCTGTAACACCAGCAACTACAAGACAGCAAAAAATTCAATATTTTTCTCTTGTCATTACTCCTGCTTCACATGTGCATATCCTACTACTAACTGCAATTGTACCACCTTATGGCACAGATTTACACACCTACACCACAAAACAGACAAGTGGGATGTCTGCACCCAATAATGAAGGGGCCTTAGAGCTGTGACTTCCACTCTTGCCAAGTTCAATTTCAAACAGCTTCCAGAAGTTCTTGAGACACAGATAATTCTAAGTCTGCTTAAAACACACTGGAAAGCTCAGCTGTATGACAGAAAAACATCGCAACTCTCTTGCTAAAGGAGGAAAAACAGAGCAAACCACACTGCCACTGAAAGCCCCTCCCTGTCAATAAAGCAGTTTTACAGCAAAAACATTTAGTTTTATTTTGTTTTTCATTTATTGTCATAAAGTCCTAGCTGTCTTCAGGAAAAGAATGAATTTGACAGTTTCATGTTGACTCTTACATTTCCCATTACTGACTCTTTTCATCTCTGTCCTAGAGCAAAAATACATTTCCCTTTTTAAGCTTTTGATGATAAAAATCTCATCTGTAACCTCATAAATGATCCTTTATTATCTATATTAATAATGAATAAATGTCTGTTGAATACCCCTGATCCTTTGCATTAATAGTACCAGATGTATTATAGATAACCTTTTGATTTAACAGCACAAACTGTGAAACAATATTAAACCAGCAAAGGACTGATCTTACTGGAGTCACTAAGGTCAAAATTATAAACATCTCTTTCATTTCTATTTGTAAATTATCCCATTATGCAGAATCAGTCTCCATCATTTATTTTTGAGAGAGGTACCACACTAGCTGCAGTCCTGGAAATAGAGCTCATAAATAATATCTTGAATAATTTTTTTAAACATTTCCGTCTCTTCTACTTCTCCTTCCTCATGCCTCCTGATGATCTTAATTAATAGAGCATTACTACATGAGCAGATCCACTTCCATTTACTGTACTATCATTTAAAAATATGTTGCTCGCCTCTTTTCCCATTATCCCTGTCAGAATCAGGCACAAATTTCACTCAATTATTTTTTGAGAAGACACTGAGGGAACTGTAGTTATTCCTGAATGAAGGTATGAGGCTCCCATTAGTTTGGCACAACTCTATCCTGTAAGTTTGACTGCTTTCCTCTTAGATACCTGTTGTGACCATTCCTTTATGATCATTTTCAAGTGGGTTGCTGCTTTATACTGATGGCCAAAACATCTGAAAAGCCATTTGCCTGTAAGTCTGGATAACACCATCCCTAAATATTCCCTTCCACCTGCTACCCTGTGACTCCTGTTCCAACTTCCAGTGCTTCTATCAGAAGTGAAGTGCCTTTTTCAATATTAGGCAACAAAATACAGTGTGTCTTTTTTTTCAGGGGAAGAAAAAGAAAGATTCCCACTGAAGCCAAGTGGGAAATATCCTAATTTTGTTCTTATTCTAAAATGGAGCTTCTGAAATAGATTATTTTACACTGCTGAGGCTAAAGCACAGCAATTCTGAACACCCACTTACCTGTAGCAATAAATGTAGCTACACTGGTACCAGACCAATTCAAAAAAGACTGAAAAGTTCCTATTGCCTATGTAGCACTTCATGTCTAGTATGGGTGCCCTAACAGCATCACCTGAAAAATGTTAGTTGAGATACATGTTGGCAGATGGAGCTATTTAGCCTTTGTGCTGCCCAGCTTTTATTCCCAGCTCTGTGCTACCAAGTTTGCCTAAGAACCATCTTTAGGAATACTCCTGTACCTGGATAGTTGGGACACAGTTTATCTCCAAATGCTTGTGGCTTTTTTAGAAGCACTAAAATAACAGTCTGCAGAGAGAGAATTGGTACCAGTACAATTCAATAACTACTAGTTTAATGTCTAAGCATAATTTGTAGTGCAATGACCCCCTAGGTTCTGTTCAAGACACTGCAGTGGCTGCAGTTACTGCCAATTTTGCTATCAAGAAAGTATTTCAAGACTTGGACCTGCAAAATGTAAAATTATGCTTTGGAGTCAATATTAAAGTGAGTTGCAACAGTTCTCCTGGAATTTAAGAAATAAAACTCAATAGGTTTTTATACAGCAAAAGTATAGCAGGTATCATTTATAAAGTATGATGATAAACACCAGAGGAAAAATTTCAAAATTATTGAATTGTACCATTGGTCAAGTTTTGATGACCCACCACCAAAACAGCTTTTAAGGCTTTGATTTTCAATTATGTGTATTGTAATAAACACTTTCTGCAAGGACTATTCTCCAATTCTATCACTGCTGGAATTACCCAGACACAACAAAGGTTCTCAAAATGCTTTTATAGGCATGTATGTAAGAAAATGGTATGCTTCAGGCAGTTTAGCAATCTGTAGGCTGAAAAAATCCTATTTATGTCATCTTATAGCTGAATTTGGATTTGCATGTCAGTTCAAACCACTCTGGAAGCTGTGACTGAAAACCTGATACCATTGAAGTCAACAGCAGTTTTGCTCTGGCCTCACACAAGCCAGCTGACAGCTTACTAGATTCAGCTATTCCAAAGAAAGTCAAAGGTGGCTTTTGACAAATAACCAACCAACAAAAATTTTTTTTTTAAAAAAAGACACTATTTAAATAAAATTAAATTGCTGAGATAATAATAGCTAAAGCTGACATTAAAATTTATGGTGTTTATTGCTTCAAAGGCAAAAATAAGTACCTCTCTTCTGCCAGTGTTGTATCATTATCCTACATCAACTAATTCCATTTGATTCATGAGTTACATCCATAACAGTTATGGCCGTTAGGCAAGATCCGCTTTAAAGGCCTAATCCAGCAAACACCTGCATACTTAATCACTTCAGTCACAAGCACAAGTGCTGCCTGTCTTGCAGACTCCTCTTCAATACTACATGTATGCATCTGTCAGGAAAGGCATGTAAGACACATTTGGCCAAGCTCCTGGCTAATCTGTTCTGGAAAGTGGCACGGGAATATCCCAATTCTGCATTCATATCATCCCCTGACATCACTGGATGTGTTCTCTTTCGGTCATTTCAGAGAACATCCAAGAACAACAGAATTAGATGGACACATTGTCAAATGCCAAAAAGAATCTGCCTGTGAAATCTTGGCTCATTGGGTCCAAGAGCAGTTTTGTTTCTGGCTTGGAGTGGTCTTGGAGGGCTTCACTCTCTAACTTCAGCTATTGGTATTGGTTCTACATAATGTATGCATCTCAGTAGTACTTACCTTAAACCTCCCTGTAATCTCAAACCAGAGAAACAGATTTTCCAGACACACAGGTAATTAAGGAAGAGTTCAAAATATATGTCATTTACTTAGGCTAAGCCCTGACAGGGGGATTTGTAACAAAATACATATTTTTGCTACATTTTTTTCTTAACTGCATAACAAAATACTGCAGACTTCATCGATTGCTTTCTTGTTGAATGATAAATAGTGCCTCAAATTAAACATGATTGTTCTCTGTGAAACTAAACTACAGCTTCCTAAAGGCAGTAATGGCATTTCCTTTTTGTGTTGTTCTTCTGTCCATTTCCTGTTGATGAAAGCCACTGTCTGCATTACCAGGTTTCAGTATTTCAACTGGACTGATAGCATCAAAGATATTTCATGCCCTGAACCTTTTCTTTATCTTGACTTTACTACATAATAAATACTCCCACATCTGATTCTGTGACTTTCTCTGTGATTCTTTGCATCTCTAACTTTATTCTATTTCTCTAAATTAACCTGTATATCTGTTTAATGGCCCAGACATCGAGGCAGTTAGCATACCTTCAGATCTACTACCCCTTTCTTTTCTATTTGCTACATTTACCCTGTTCCAAATATTAGCAAATGCTGGTTTTAGTCTCTCACTTCCTTTATGACTCTCCTCATTTTCATTAGCACTATGTCTTCAAGGACTCTTGCTCAAATCATTTGGCAATATTCTCCAGATATTCTATACTGTGGGTCACAGCAGAATTGTTACTGACAGGTGACAGTCCTCACCACACCTTGTGAGAAAAGAAAAAGAAAAAGAAAAAGAAAAGAAAAGAAAAGAAAAGAAAAGAAAAGAAAAGAAAAGAAAAGAAAAGAAAAGAAAAGAAAAGAAAAGCCATAGTCCAAAAACTTGTATCTTTCTTTCTTGTTCATGTACAACTCTGGATTCTGGTTTCAGTTAGAAGAAGAAATATATTGTGAAAAATATGTTTCTGCTTCCAGAATCTGATACACCTGTGATATGTTGAAGAGACAATATTTCCTGCAGAGATACAGCCACAGTGTGAGATACTGTAATAATAAAAATGGAATAGCAGCTGTTAAGACAGGTAGAGTCCTAGCTCAGCTGCTCTGAATGTTGGACAAACTTTAATTCTCAGTGTGGAACCCAACAAAACAATTTTGCAGGGGAGATATCCAAGAGATATTCAGCATGAAACACTGAATATAACCACAACTAAAAATCACAGGCTTGTAGCTGATCTTTGTGAGCAACAATAACTTTCTTCAATCAAAGGTCTAAGCAGTTGGGTGCAGAATTCCATGACTTACTTTCTGTCCCTTCTTCCCCATGTTGCTACTCTGCAAACGAAGCTAAAGAAAATTTGCCTTTATCCATCCTTCCTCTTTCATCCTACCCATAAGAACAGAATTCTTTTGGTATTTAGCATCTTTTGCGTCTTTGAACAGGTGAAGATTTCTGAACACAGAAAAATCAACCTGTAAAATCTAAATATGTTAGCCATCAGAATTTGATAGTTTTTTTATTATTGTAAAATTTTTGAGCTTATATTTAAATTAAATTGCCACAGCCTTTCCTCATTGACACTGTATATTAGAATAAAATTCCATAATTTGCAATAAATAAATAAGGAAAGCAGGATTTTACTGTTCCTGATGTTTAATACTGTCACACAAAGAGTAATAGTCAATGCTTTTATCAGAGTAAGTAGAAGCAAGATGACATTCTCTTTCAAGTCTGGGACAATTTAAGACAGCATGCCATTAGTGGTGACTGATAACAAAGTGTTCTAGGACTTTTTTCTTCTTGTTTTGAGGTAACCTAGTTATTTTTTTTTCTTCATTGAACAAGCACGTTTTCTGTCCACACTCCAATAAACACAAGGGGTATCTTTTTTAGCCTCATTCGCAGTCACCCTCTCTGGTTCTTCTGTCAGCCAGGAATATTATTTTAACCATCTTCAAAGAGGTCATCAGGGCAGAAGTAGTCAGGGGGAAAACGTGGAGGAGGGGAGAGAAGCAGTGAAAAAAGTAAGTGCAATAATTGTTCTTCAGTGAAGAAAAAGGTGGAAGAAAAAATATCCAGCTTCATCAGTAATGCAGGCCCTGCCATCCCCAGATGCTACAGAAGCATTAGAATTGCTCCCTGCAAGAAAAATTGGATTAGTCACAATCTTGTCGACTAATGGGCACACTCTGTGATCTTTAGAGCTTCATTTACTGGGTTAATAGTGCTTTGCCTGAGTTCCTTTGCAATAGGGAAAAAAAAAAAACCTGTAAGAAGAAATATTCTGGGTGCAGTCCACAGCCACTGACACGAGTAATATCATATTCATCACAGACAGACCTCGTATCTCATTACTACTGAAGAGTTTGCCCCCAAGGCATTTGAGCTCAGTCAGGCCAGGCCCCTCATGTGGAACCGTTCAGGTATATTGTGAAATGATTTAATGTGATAATAATGTCCACTTTGTGAGATAGATTATGTTTTTTATAGTGGCTGATGGTTAATGAATGATACATTAGCAAACATCACTAAAACATTATTGAGAAAATGCAGATATGAGATAGTAACTCCCTCATTCCCTACCCCCACTCTCTCCCAGATGCATAAAAAAGGAATGCAGAACTTACAGAAAACAGAAAACTTGACATTATTGTGATGCTACCAGCTTGCATAGTCTCTCTCTTGTTTGCTTGTTCTCTAGAGAAGGGGCAAAAGAGATATTTTAAAATGTTGTAAACACAAACTGAAATATCTTTTCTTAAATCAAATGAGAATCAATGAAAGTGCAAACCTGAAAAATACATTATATGTTGACCCAGTTTATTAGATGAAACCGTTTACCCTGATTTGATTTATCTGGCAATACACTGCTCAGCTGTGAAATGAGATAAGAAGAGCCTATTCACCTTATTTACAATATTATAGTGACTCCCTAGCACCACTATGGTTAAGGATCTGTCAGCAGTTCCACTGCAAACACTATTTTTTTAGCGTTTGTAACATGGCTGTAGACTCATTCTTAGTTTGAACATGGCAATCCAAAACCAAAAGATTAAATTAAAAGCTCCTATTGAGTTCCATGGATTTTGGATTTATGACGCACAATATTAAAAATGTGAATAATGCTAGGTAATTTTCTACATTTTTTAGTTATTATTGTTGTGCCTTGAGAACTACCAAGAGGGTCATATCCCCTGAGAGAGCAACTTTACTGAGGTCAACAGAGTGACAATGATTTACACCTCTTGAAAAGCTGCCCATTCTGTCAGGGTTATACTTGCAAAGGTGAATTACACCAAGCAATCCTTTTTCTCTTTTAGTATTACTTTGACTTTCTGTGTTCTTTGACTTACATGCATTTCTTAAACCTCTTTGTCTCCTCAACAAGGGAGGAATTTCTCCCACATGCTTTCAGTGGGAATTAAAGCACTTCTGAACCCACAGTCTAGAATTGCTGTGTTTTTCCATAAACCTTCTGGAATGGCTGATGACCTTGAGTTTTCTCTGCAAAAAATAAGGATATTTTCTGTTCCAGGCCTTTTTTCTCTTTTGTTGTGTTTAAAACTGAAGCCTCCAAAGATGTGCTGTTCTGGTTTTCTTCATTTTAATTTGTGTATGTCTTAAAAGAATTGAGAAGAAAAAGAAGTAGGGAAGGCTATGGAGGGATGGTCTCCTGAGGTCAAACAGTACCTGATGAATGCAATTAACAGACACAAAATGGATTTTATCCCTTTCACAGACACTGTAGATGAACACTTAGCAGCAGCATCACCCTGCAATAACCAATTAGACAAAGCAAAGGCCTTTGCTGCTCTGGATTCATTTGATCTGCACCTGTGTGACTGATGAGGCTGGATCGCAACAGTTAGGACACTGCCTCCTTATTTTGTAAAGCAAAGCAAAGTGCATGTTAAAAAAATCAGTATCATTATTTAACAATGATCCTTCTACCTCATGGGCTTTGGAGAGAAATTTGAGAGGGAAAAAAAAAAAACCAACAGAAATTTGAATAAACTAAGACTGTAATAAAGGGGCAGTTAGTCCATTCATTTCCTCACAGCCACACTCCAAAATTTTTCTCATGTTCACAAGGAAATGTATAACAACAGGCCTGTGTGGCTGTGATGGTGGGAGCCGTGAGGAGGTGGTGGAAAGAAGCTCCCCTCATCAGAGAGCTGCAGCCTGCCCAGGTCCCCATACCTATTTGTGAGGGGCACAGCATGGTGGTGGCTGTGAGGCAGAGCCAAATCCCACCACCTAAGCCAGCCCAGATTCTGGCTACTGCCATGGATCATCAGTACCAGAGGTGGAGGCCTGCATGGCAACCAGCAGCAGCGAGAGGTGGATCTCTGAAGAGTAAGGACAGGGAGAGAGATCAAAGAATCTGGGGGCTTGGGGCTTAAACCCACCTTGCTAAATTGTTTCTTAACAAAAAAAAGGCAAAAAAAAAATTATGGTAGGAGGGTTGTGCAGTGCTGTGGTTCTCTACTTTAGGCACCAGGGCAGGCAGGACTCGATCTCCATCACAGCTCTCTTAGAGCTGTGGTGGCACTACCTGGTCGGCCAGGCATGCTGTGCAGGGTAATGCCATGGGTGCTGAGGCTGCTCTGGGGAAATAAACCTGCAAGAGGAAATATCCCAGGGGCAGTCACATCTCCCTGAGCCACACTCCTGCTCCCACTGGTGCCCGAGGGAGAGGTGGCTCTGAGAGGGCTGTGGGGAATGTAGTAGCCCCCTCAGGTGAGTGTCCATCTTGGGAGTGTCTCTCGGAGTCACAGTGCGGGTACAGCCCCAGGCCTGGGGGTCAGTGGGCACACAAGTTCTGAGCCCTTTTTCCCCTCCAAGGGGTATCTGGATTTAGACTCCCAAGATGAGACAGTTTAAGGGCATAGGGCAGTGTTTCTTTCTTAAAATAGGTTCTGGCAGGCAAAAGCTCAGGTACTGCCAGGGCATGGCCTGTGCTGGGAGACACCTTGATGCTCTCAGTAGGACCTGCCTTGGTGGGAACTGTGGCAGGAATCAGGCCCAGCTCTGGTCACGATCTGCAATCAGCCATTATGCTCCAATTTTCTTGTATTGGTTAGGTTCTTACTTTGCTTGCTTACCTAATCGACAGTTTAGCAGGATTTCTTTCTAGATTGTCTACATTTGTAATGTTCTGAAGATTAGTGTGTAGATTATCTGTGCTACTTAAATCCATCTCTTCTGCTATGCAAGTTCCAGCACATGTGCATTACTGAAAAAATTTGCAGAATGTTCTGATTCTATGCTTAGGCAGAAAATACTTTACTTGCACTTTGCATCTCATTAATCATTGCTGCAGTCACAATGTCTTATTTGTTATGGGTTGATTGCCTCAGTCTTTTAGAAAATAACAGGTACAATGCTTTTATATGTTCTATTCTTTTCTCACCCTGTCTGCTATGGTCAGAATCAGAGGAAAACACAATGCTTGTATAGAAAACCCTCCTTCGGTTTTATCAGTAAAACTTATGTCATACTCAGTCTTTGTGAATTGCAAATTAAACCTGCAAAGCATATAGAAACTTGAGGCAAATGTAACCCTTCTATGTTACCTTTTTTTGATGGATATAGACTGATTAACAAGTTAAGAAAAACAAAATGACTTGCCTTCTTGCATTTTTTCAGAGTAAGACAGGGAATTCACGTAAGGCAGGAGGTTTAGGATTATATGTTTGTACGTTTAGAAAAGAAGCCATGTTAAAACTCATGAATATGTGGGCCTTTCCACAATGGCAAGCAGCTCAAACTCTTCAAAGAAAGGCAATGATGACTTGAAGAGTAATCAGAATATCTGGAAATTAGACAGAATATATCTGAAATTAATATTTTGAAATGATAGATAGCCAGAAAATATGGCAAATTCATGATTTATTCTCCCACTGTATGGCATTACTAGAAGTAAGGATTAATTCTTTTTTTCATTCCTGGAGACATCATGGGGTGAGCTTTGAAATGAGACAAGGATCTTTGTTAGTGACAGGATATAGCAGGCAGACAGTAGAGGTCAGAAACTCATGAAGAGAAACTATCTTTAACTGTCAATTTTATAAGGATGACATTGTTCCTTGTCAAATACTGGCATTGATTTTTGTCAACCTGCTCACTGACTCTGCATATCACTAATCATTTGGATTAAGCATTTTCTTACTTTTAGGTAGAGTAGCAGATTTTTCTTAGTTAATGATGTAGGAAACTATTTTTTAAGTCTTGTAATAATATTTGCCTTATTCTTCAAGTGAAGCTATATGATAAATGAATTGTATACCTACATATTGAATCTAAATGCTTTCATAAACATCCTGGAGTATTTCTGGCATTTGCTTTTCTGTGACTGTTATTCTGGCAAATACTTTTTGTGAACCATGACTATTCTTTTAGTTTATTTCCCCAAAGATATTGATATGTATGTGCAGAGAAGTGGAGACCAACTGGGGCCACCAATAGAAATAGTAACATGTTTAAAATCAGTCTGGGCACTTAAAGAACTCCTCTCAGCTCAAGAAGTTGGCGTTACCATGGAAATCTCAGTGCTATGCCTGTTTACTGCAATACCTAGAAGTCCTACTCATGGATTAATACCATACTGTATTAGAGACTAAACAGACATGGAACAGAAAAACCTCTGTGTAAAATTAATATAAAGCAAGAAGTAAAACTGGGAAACAGGTAGGTTAGGGGACACAAGAAAATACTGGGTAGCATAATAGGTTTCATCTGAAGAATATGTCTTTTGATTTGTAGTATGGGCATGAGAATGGCATTCTGATATCTAGAAATTCAGGATCAGTCAGCAGGAAGCAGCAAAATAAGTCTGCACATTTCACAACCATGAGGAGGCTTCAGAATAAATTTACAACTAGACACACATGATGTTTGCATTGTACAGAGGCTGTGTGAAGTGATTTCGTTTGCCCAGACTTCAAATTTTATTATTACACAATTAATCCTTAGAAATCCTCTGCCTATTTAGAATAAACAAGGAGAAATGGGAGAATGTTTTATTCTCCAGTTTCTAAGTAATGATCAGAGCAAGTCAATGAAACATTATCCCATTGATAAAGTTATAAAAGTTCAGGTTCTTTTCCTGTCTTTTGTTTATTTGTTTGCCCATTGCAGTTATCTCCAGGTGTTTGATGTTATCCTGTGCTTTTCAAGAGGACAGGAAGGGGAGGATGCTTCTAAATAATATGTTGCCCTGACTTCATAAGGCTTGTTTTGTCTGGCAAATGAATTATGTAAACCTTCTCCACCCGAAACTGTTTCAAGTCAATTAATTGTTGTAATTACTTAAGATTTCTTTTTAATGAATATGACTCTCAGGGGATTTGATGATATCCTGTCATCTGTAGGCCTGATAAATGAAATGTGATTTGTGGCTTGCTGCAAACTGAACCCTTGTACTTGAACAATGCTTCTCTTTCCTATGCACTCATTAAACGGAAGAAATGCCCTTGATGGAATTAGGAACATTTGCTCTAGTTGGTCCCTAGTAAGAATGGATAGCATAGGCAGATAATTTTTGGCAATTTACCCCTTTTGTTCTCTCTTCCTTTAAATGCAGGTCTTGTTAACATGTAGACAATTACTCAGACCAAACACGTGACCCCAGTGAGGTCACCCATTGTAACTGAGAGTAGTTTAGCTGTTCCATCTCTCATCTCCGTCAGATGAAATGGGAAATATTAGCAGTCAGTGCTGAAGAAGACCAGTGGAGTATGGTGGAGTATGATCCCATCTTTTGTACAGCATTCTTCATGCCCACCAACACTTTGCAACCAGAACAGCCAAATTTGACTAGCAAAGCACCTTCCCTTTGTTTTTGTGTAGCACTAGTTTCCAATGTGCACTGCCTAGTTTCCTGTCTCTTGAGAAAATCAGAGCTGCCCAGTGCTGCAGATAAAGACAAACAATCCAAAGCAGCATGACAAGGAACCATGAAGTCTGCACTGGATTCCTACGAAGAGTGAGACTGCTTATATATCAGTTTCAGCTAACCTGTTCTCCCCTACACTGCCATTAACATAATCTAATCACCAGTGCTAGGGAAGTACAAAGCAGGTGGGTTTTCCTGACTGAATTTCCATTGGTGAAACTGCTTTTATCGCAAGACCTTTCCTGAATATCATGTGAGTACATTACACATCATGGAAGTCATACCAAAATGTAGCGTCTTGGTCATAGTTTCGAATGTAAGGACAATGAATTATTGTGTCTTAAAAGCAAAGATCACTTTGACACTTTTGCAATCAAGAGAGAGTGCCTCAGACATGTGTAGCTGTCTAAATGTGGCAGTCATGGGCACTGTAAGTGCACAAAAGAGACAGCATTCCTGATAATAGAAGAAAATTAACAAACAGAAGAAACTATTTGAAATAAATTCCATATATCAGTTGTTTAGGAAAAACAAGTGGACATGAAGGATAGGAAGATAAAAAATGTGAGGAAAGAGTGACTAGGAGGCACCAGACCAGTGTCTGGGACAAAGATGCCGTGGAAGAGAAGAAAACATGGAATTTTCATAGAACAGGATTATGCACTTTGTGGTTCAAAATCATTGGGGAATGATTGCAGCAGTTTAAACAAAATGACATCAGATTCTAAATCTTTCATAAACTCTTAACTCCTTTTCTTTGTGCTGGCATAACAGAGACTGTTCCACTCTTCCCCTTCCCTCCCATCCTGCTCTTTTTCTCTCTGGATTGTCAGGAGCTATAGGCAAGGATACCAGTGTACAGTGAAATGCAAGGAACTGGTTTTCCTGGCTTGATGGGCCCAGCTGAAAGAGCACTATCTGGAAGTATTATGAAACTGATTGTCTTTGGCTCAGTAATTGGATGGAAGACATTCAGATCACCTTTGATTAGATGAACTTTTGAAACTACTGAGATTTATCAGTGCACAGATCTTATTCTCAGAGGACTCAAGAGAAAGTGTCCCATTAACTTAATGAATCAGGCCGCCAGAGAACAACTGCTCTTGAAGTCAGAATGAGAGATTTCCCATCAGTGACACAAATTCTGCCAATAAAGGCAACAGGATTTCTCAAGTGGAATGAGATTAGAATATGTCTCCCCTGATTTTCAGTAGTTAAATGATTGACTATCCTGTAATAGGCTAATTATTAGATTTCCCTTCAATTTTTGCGTTACAGGAAGGAATGAAAGCTTTCTTTCCCTACCTAGATCGTGTGGCAGCTGTGGCAGTGTTTCATCAATGCCATTGCAAAGCCTTGACCTTTGAAAGGTGGCATGGTGCTTTCATCTTTCCCAACCTCATGTGCCTTCAGCAAGGTGTCAACAGCTCTGGAACTTCTGGCGATTTGACAAAGGCGTCTTCCCACATGTCAGTTCTTGTTATCCACTCTGTCTTCTTCACATATGACACACATGTCAGCTCTCATTTTTCCACTGCTTGCTTTGTTTGTCCCTTTGCAGGTGGGACATTCCACATTCTCTTTTTTGAACCATTTCCAGGATGGTTCCTATTTCCCTGCAATATCTTTCTGGCCTTACTTGACAACTTGAGAGATCCTTCTTGTTACTGATGGTTTGGGGTTCTTCACAAAGTAAAACAGCTTTTTAGAGTCTCTTTTAGTTAGCTGTAGTATTTCCATGCCTTTTTTACTAATTATATGCTTCCAGCTCCCACAAATAAATTGTTGATAAATGTTTTTGACATAATATATGTGGAAGTTGCTCACCTCAGAGTGCTTGTTTAGTAACAGCAATAGCCTCTTTATTCCCTTTAAAAACATTCCAAGAACTGCTTGTTTCTTCATTATTGTGAAATATTGTTATATATTTGGGTGTTGTGAAATATTAACATCCTAATTTTACAGATGGAAAAACTAACACCAACCTGCCACGCACTCCTGCTTAGACTGCAGGACTCCGAGTAGTGTTATTCGTGATGGGGCATGGATAAAAGGACTATTCAAATCACTGATCATCACCTTTCCTCTCATCTGGAAGTGAAACAGCAGGAAACAGAGATTATGGAAAAATACTTTTGGCAGTCTGTCATTCATAAATGCAGGGAGTGTCTGGCTGTGCCCCTCGTAGCTGCTCAGTGGTCTTTGAAGTTGGTGGTTCTAGGGAAGACAACCTGAACTTACAAGGAATACCTGTTGCTTTCCAAGTGGTCATGGAGGTTGAAATAACCCATATTCCTGGCCCTATTACTTACATGCTTGGACATCTGCAGTTAGGAATTCAATAAGAGCTGAGGCAATGTGCAGGTACTGTTTAAATTGCATATGATGGCTGCACATACTTAATTACTTATCTGAGTGATAGAATTAAGAGAAATATGGTCATTTAAATAACTCCTAAGCCCTATTTCTCCTTCTGTATGTGACTTTTTGCAGTCCTTTACTCTCAAAAATATAGCTTATATTAATTTTATATCAAAATGACATCACAAATTAGAAGCAAATAATAAAGGTATCACATTGCTGAGGTGTCCTCCTGTATAAGACTAGACTACCTTGGACCACATACTAATAAAATTGTCTTTTCTAGACAGTTTGGGATTTTTATTACACTATTTTATATTTTTAGTCATTTTTTGTTTGTTTGTTTCTGGCCCACTTGAGAAACTGCTAGCACAAAGCAGTGTGAATAGTCATGTTTGTCTTATCTTTCAGAGTTCTTTTAATGTAGTGCACCGAGATTGCTCATTCAATGACCTCTGTCAAATCAAACTCATTACCTTGTTTTTATGCAAATTTTATAGGAAGAGTATGGTTCTTAAAGTTAGAAATGTTTTTTCAGTAACTAGCTAAATGACAAACAAGTGATAGATGAAATTGTAGTGTCAATTCGTATCACAATGTTCTTGCAGTTTTTACACAAAATGGAGTTGCCAAACAGACAAATCTGTCTTACCCAATTCAAACATGATTCAAATGAAATATCCAGAAGAATGCACAATCTAAACTTAGAAGAAAGTTAACTGACATTATCAAATAAGATGTATTAAAAGTCTTTAAAACACTCTTCTCCATATCAAGCAGTTTCCAGTAACAAAATAAAAGATGTAATATTTTATTATTGTAGATAGAATGCATGCTTTCAGAAGTTGCCTATAGGCACACACTTTTATACTGCACAGTAAACACTTAAACTGTGTCTCAATAATAAAAACATTAAGAACCACCCATTTACATTTGATAAGCTCTTTCCTGTTATTTATGTGTGTGAAATAACAATGTCTACATCAGAGATATGATGTGGACATTAATTAATTGATGTTTTATCAAGCTTTCACAGTTCTAAAATGCAAAGCATTTATGTTGTATGTGTCTGCATGTATATAGTACATATATATTCAAATCATTCTTTGAATGTATTATGTTTGCCATTCTAAATCTTTCTTCAGTTTTTGCTCTCAGCATCAAAATCATATTTTAAAATTCATTGGTACTGTAAGTGTGAAATACAGTCAGCTATTTGAATGTCTATAAATCAGCCATCTGTGATATACACTGTAACAACAAAAAAAGGAATCAAGTTTGCTAGTAAATGCTACTCTGATAAATCTAATTTTAAGTAAAAAGTATTCCTAAGGATGTATTATAACACATTTCAGGACTTTAAATGAGCAAATAAGTTATTTCTGTCTTTACTATTTGCACTGTATGTGTTGATTGAGAATAGTTTGAATTTAGATTTTTACTTCAATGGTAATTACATTAATCTCAAGGAAGTTTGTTCTGTGCTTTTGGAGATGTTGTTTGCATTGTACACCGCTGTAATCAAGAAACCAAAAAAGCCATGCAAATTGATACATTTTAGACAACCGGGGGGAAAAGGATTATGTGTTCTCTTAGTCAGTGTTGCAACCTTCACACTAGTTTATCTGGAGATAGGTTTTAAGGAAAAGCATGGCAGAGATCTTTAGGAGCATGTGTACTTCTAAACCAGTTTTTGCTTGCTATTTTGATTTCTTTCTTTCTTTCTTTCTTTCTTTCTTTCTTTCTTTCTTTCTTTTTTTTTTT